>OY720448.1:71824755-72355255 GCA_963082715.1 Harpalus rubripes | reverse complement strand
AGAAGTGAGAAAAACGGCACGTGACTTACGTGTCACGTAGTGAGACTTTTTTCTTTAATTCTTGAAATAATTTTGTCGTCTCACTACTTCACATTTCATCTCACTACATGAAAATTATCTCCCCACCATTTTGGTGGTGAGAATCAATGTCACTCGCTAATGTTGAATAGAAATTTGCTTAATACTCAAGTATATTTATATTATCAATTAATATTATAAAAATAATAACAAATATCATGGTTGACGAAAGAGAAGTAGCTGCTGCTTTAATGCATTTGGAAAATACATAGAAATTACTCTTGAACCAAATTTTTGAAATATTTCGGCTGAATAAAAATTTAGTGGATCGCTTGGATGACAATTTAAATCAACCAACCAAGTTACTTTACGTTTTTTAATTTGTGGGTATCCAGCTTGGTGTTGGAAATGACATACATTTAGCTATTATAATTAGAACCTTTAAATATTTCACATGTACTTATACAATACAAATACGTTTATACGTAGTACGACACATTTTATTTGTAGTTGTTCGATAACGGCAGTAATAATAATAAATAGTTAATATAGAAAATTTAGCTATACGTTAGTCACTCGTAAGCATAGGGGCGGAGAAAATTTGGCACTACGGACACGGACTACGGACTCAAAATTCAATAAATATAGAAACAATAGTTACGAATGGCAACATTATCAATACCAGCTAAAATAAAAATAAGAATCAAGGAAGAGTGCAATGTAGTACTGTCAATGTCAAAAATCACACTTTTATGTCAAATTTTTCACTTGCTAAATAATGGCCATTTAGATAGGTGAAATATATCTCACTTTGTTTCGGGAATTAAAAAAGTGAGAAAATATGAAATGAGATGAGAGTGAGATGAAATTTTATGTCACCTTGTGAGAAAATTCTCATATTTCAAAAATCGGTATCCAGATATAGAAAATATAATTGATATGAAAAATAATTAAGTGTATAACTTTTCATAAATATTAACCGCACGTAAAAACTTTAGAACATTGCGAATCTTACCAGAGTTTTTTAATATAACAGAAAGGTTTTGATCTAAAAGATATAGTCGCCTGAGTGGATCATACTGTGGACACGCAACAAGAATGTGTTCAACTGTCAGAGCAGTGTCACATCTGTTGCACATAGGGGCATCATCCCAACTTAAACGGTACCCATGGGTCAGACTTGTATGACTCATTCACAGGCGATGAATCTTGACATGGTCCCTTCTTGTAAGATCACTTGCATGAAGAATGGTACAACCAACGGTTTAATGGTTTTATGATGATTCTGTACCCTATCCCATGTGCGCTGGCCAAATACCCAATGTCTCTTTCTTCAAATGAAGTCTAATGCCTGACGATTTATACATTATCACATCAACAGAGTCACTATCAGCGGCAGAACGTGCTGCCTCGTTAGACATATCGTTATCTCTTATCCCAACGTGACTTGGGACCTATAGAAAATACATATCTTTCCCTATGTCATGAAGATGTTTCACGAGGGATAAGATATTCTGAATAATTGGGTCATCGGTAAAAGGGTCTGAGATGGCTTGGAGGACGCTCAATGAATCGCTAACTACGAGAAACTTTTTATAAGTACCGACGAACTCGCAGTAGCGTAAAGCTTGCCAGATAGCATAGGACTCTGCTGTGTAGATAGAGGTTATAAAAGACATTGACCATGAGTGCTGCATGTTGTCAACAGCAATTGCGCAACCAGTACCATGGTGGGTTTTAGGACCATCCGTATAAATCACCATCGTGTTTTTGTATCCGTGCAGAACTTCTAGAAACTTTGACTGCATCATTATCGGGGGACTGTTGGACTTGTCGTACCTAGCTAATGGTACCAACCACGGCGGTACCTCACACTCCCCTACAGGAATCAATATTGGTATATCAAAGCTTATTTGTTGTATTAGCTCTTTTGCACGGGTACCTGCTGGCCTGATTTGAATTCGTCGTCGACTGCACCAATTATTACTTTGAAAGAAAGTACTGAAATTTTTGTGTTGCGACAAGGACTTGATTTTTGAAACATAAAGCAGCAGAAACTTTTTCCGTCTTAAGTCGAGTGGCGTAAGTCCTGAATATAAATTTAGTGTTGGGGTACTGGGGAACGCACCAAGAGCATACCGTAGAGCCTAGTTGTGAATTGGCTCTAGTCTACTGAGGGTTGTACGTTTTGCTGAGGCATAGACAACACACCCGTAGTCAGTCTTAGATAGAACTAGAGATTGATACACCCGTAAAAGAGTTTTTGGCTGTGCTCCCAATTTAGTACCCGCCAACATTTTTACAATGTTGAGAGCTCTAAGACAGACTGTCCTCAGCTCTTCAACATGCAATTTCTAAGTTAGCCTTGGATCGAAATAAAGTCCCACGAATATGACGCTGTTGACGATTTTAATTGTATTTTCCCTCATATATAGGAGTGGTCCATAGTGAGGTCGGTAAAGGCGACAGAAGTGCATGCACTGGGTTTTTTCGCGAGAGAATTTAAATCCAATTTTGTCAGCCCTGCGTATGATGGTGTTAATTGCTGATTGTAAAGTTTTGTTGATGTCTCCCATTTTCTTGCCAGAACAGAAAATAGTGAGATCAACATACGGACACATACCTGTAGAGCTAACAAAGGGTACAAGCTCATTTACCGCAATGGCAAAAAGCGTGACGCTCAAAACAGAGCCTTGGGGTACACCATTCTCTAATATCCGTGTGGATGATTGAGATGTACCGACCCGAACTCTAAATTTGCGTTCCCCAAAAAAAGACGAAATAGGTTGAGGCAAATTACCACGAAAACCCCAAACATGCAGCTTTTTACCTCTCGCTAAGAGAGGTATTGTATTCATGCTAAAAATCGCATATCCAGATTTTAATGAATAAGCACGTTTTAAGGTCCCTAGAATCCGATTATAACATTTTTACGATGATGTCCGTATGTGTGTGTGTGGATGTGTGTGTGTGTGTGTGTGTGTGTGTGTGTGTGTGTGTGTGTGTGTGTGTGTGTGTGTGTGGATGTTGGATTCACTTTATCTCAAATACTATAAGACTTAAGACATTTTTAACTACGGATTCCTCAATCTAACAATAATCGGAAGAGTCCAGTCAGTTTTGGTAACAATTGGACAACCGGAAGTAGTAGTTACAAGAAAAAAATTATCTAAATATTATTTATCGAAAATTTATGTATATAATTATATTAAAGAACGTTAAATTATTCTTTATTCGATAAATATAAATTCATTATATCTTCTATAGATTTAGACATAAAGAAAGGCATATAAAATAATTTGATGTAAAAAATCTCAGATCAAACTACTACAAGGCAAGAAATTCAAATGTTTGTAATTGACACATAAATGTCACTGTCAAAAATATTTGTATGCCTCTGTCAAAAATATTTGTACATTATTATGAAGATTATGAAAATAAAAAAAGTCAACAACGCAAAAGAATATACGTAAAAAAGAATATAAAAGGAATTTGTGAAAAAATGACGAATATAAAGAAAAAGAAAAGGAAAGTAGAAAAAGACAATTTCAGGATATTGAATATAAAGAAAATGTATGTATTGTACATAATTTATATTAAAATAATTATTTTGTAGTCAGACATGAATATATGTATTTGTATTTAAACATATTTTTCGTTTTAGGCGTACAACCAGGTAAAATATCTGGCGAGAGGTTATGTGTTGGCCACATCAGATTTTTAAGAATGTGATACCGCCACGTCATATCATAGGCTTTCTCCAGATCAAAGAAAACTGCTACCAAGTGTTCTTTTTTGTTGAAAGCTGTGAGAATTGCATCTTCCAGATATGCGAGATGATCAACGGTGGATCTGAATTTTCGAAACCCGGCCTGGTGGTTTGACAAAAAATGATTGGTTTTCAAAATCCACATAAGACGTTTGTTGATCATTCTCTCGAATATTTTTTTCTAATGCAAGACGTTAAACAGACAGTTCTATGATTTGACGGTATCGATAGGTCTTTTCCGACCTTAGGTACAGGGACGACAATGGTTTCCTTCCACTTCTCGGGATATGAACCTTCTTGCCAGAGCATATTGTATACGGAAAGCAAGTGAAGTTTAAATTCAATGGTTAAATTTTTTAGCATATCGTTTGTGATTCTACCTAAGCCTGGAGCTGATGACTTAGATTGGCTGAGAGCATATTCCAGTTCCATAAGTCCGAATGCAGCATTATAATCAAGAAATTCAGCAGTACTGAAATCTAGCGGAACTTCCCTGTCCGTTTTTAAGATTTGAAATTCAGGCTCGTAATTAGAAGAGCTGCTAGTACTTTGCAACTGGTCAGCCATTATTTCCGCGATTGTTGATGGATCATGCGTGTAA
The DNA here is from genome assembly GCA_963082715.1 of Harpalus rubripes. Classification (NCBI taxonomy): domain Eukaryota; kingdom Metazoa; phylum Arthropoda; class Insecta; order Coleoptera; family Carabidae; genus Harpalus; species Harpalus rubripes. Next base: position 72,350,867 of record OY720448.1, on the reverse strand, counting down.
GTACCATTATTCAGTTTTAGGCATGTTATGACCGTAGAATTACTATGCCCAGCGATACGTTTAATCCTTGTCCAACACTCTTGTGAAGTGGTACTTGACAAAATACCAGAGACATATACGTCACAAGATTTACGTTTGCCTTCCAGCATACAACGACGTGCTAAAGCTCTGGCTTTTTTTTAAAGAGAATAAGGTTCTCCTGAGTAGGAATCCGTTTGAAACGATTAAAAGCCGTTTTTCATGCCGGACCAACTCCTGGATTTCACGATTCCACCAAGGAACCGACCTTTTTCGAGCTTTGGACTTGCTCTGAGGTATTGCAGTTTCTGCTACGAAGAAGATATTTGCAGTTAGTTCTTCCATATTTACATTGGCGTTATAAGTCATGGGTGGAATTTTAAGGGATGACTTAAAACATGGCCAGTTGGCTTTACTAATAAACCAACTTGGTACAAACACTTGTTCACACACGGGAGTGTCTGTAGTGATCACTATAGGAAAGTGATCACTGCCATGTAGATCATTAAGTGCCCGCCAAGAGTAACGAGTTGATAATATTGAAGGCAGCATAGTTAGGTCGATACAAGAAAAGGTCCCTGAACGAGCATTAAAATATGTGGGCGAACCATCATTCACGAGAACAAGATTAGGATCATCAAGCAGGTTCTCAACAAGTCTTCCCCTTGGATCGATATGCCCAGATCCCCATATGGTATGGTGGGCATTGAAGTCTCCCAGAAGAATAAAGGGAGTGGGAAGTTGCCGAATAATACCTTCAATGTCAGCCAAATCCCAGTTCGCATCAGGTAAATAAATGTTACAGAGAGTAACGTTAAATAGAGCTGACATTCGTACAGCAACGGCCTGAAGATTAGTGTTGAGATTTATCTGATTGAAGCTCGCATCTTGTCTTACGACGATCGCCACACTGCCGTTTACCCGAATGTGGAGTGGAGAATCCAACCTAACTATACTGTTATTCTTCAATGTGTAAGCCTGGCCTGGTGAAAAGTGAGTTTCTTGAAGACACGTACATATCGGATAAAATTCCGATAGCAGCATCTTCAAGTTGCAATAATGAAAGACACATCCCCTAATATTCCACTGAATAACATTATTCATGACTTATAATGTAATGTATAAGAACTAAACAGGTTTCCTTGGCTTGCCCAGAGGCCAACCCTTCTTTTTCTTTTGCTGCTGCGAAGATGCAGAGCAAAGCGAAAGATCTTCGTCGGAAGAAGAAACTACACGAGTATTATTTGTCCTTTTCTTTTCCTTAGTAGCAATGATAGTAGTAGATGGGCCAGAAGAAAAAGACACCAGAGAATTATGTACTATTTCCTTCCCTTTTGTTGGAATTTTGGTATGAGTCGAAATTGAGTTACAGGAGATCAATGGTGCACTTTGTTTGACATTATAAGTTTCTATCGTATTATCTTCGTTGGAAGAAATAATACGAGACCTATTTGGCCTTTTATTTTCCCTAAAAGAAATGACAGTAGGAAAAGGGCCGGAAGAAATAGACACAAGAGAAGAAAAAGAAGTGTTTACTTTTTCTTTCTCTGGTGAAGAAATTATAGTTGGAGGCGAAGAAGAGTTACATGAGATAAGAGGTACAATTTGGTTGGCATTAAAAGATTCTTTTGTAACAAAGATACTTTTTAATGCCTGAACAAGATGAGGAATTACTTGCTGCGCAAAAGAAGTACGATAGAAGTAGCTGAGGCTTTGGCGGCATAGGAAATACCAGCCGGAGTAGAAATAACAATCTTATTCTTTGCTTCAAAATAAGTAATGTTTTCCTTTACCTTAAGTTCTTGAATGGCAACCTCTTGTTTATATACAGGACAATTTTTTGATGTAGGTGAGTGGTCTCCTTCACAGTTTACGCATTGGCTCTGTGCAAGGGGTACCTTTATGTAAGGCATTTCCACATATGCATACTTGTAGACTATTGCACCGTGCAACTGTGTGTCCAAACTTTTGACACTGAAAACAACGCATAGGTGCAGGTACGTAAATACGTACAGGGAGGGACATATATGCTACTTTTAATTTAGCTGGAAGTTTCGGGGTATTGAAGGTTAAGATGTGATTCGGCGTGTATTTGGATTGACCATTAAATCTAGTCCTAATTCGCCTTACTTCAATTACACCCTGTTCCCGTAGCTCGGAGCACATCTCCTCCACTGTACAGTTCAATAGGTCTTTGCAGTAAATAATAACCCTGCATATAGTAAGTGTCCTGTGAGGGACCACTTCTATACTCATATCTCCCATTTTTGTTAGTCTTAATAATTTTTTTAGCTTGTGGAGCAGAAACTGTCTCCACAAGCAGACCATCTTTAATTTTCTTAATAGTTTTTAAATCTCCTACCAATCCAAATAATAATTTTTGAAAAACAAAGGGGCTAACTTTTTCAAAATTACAACCAAGCCTTTGAATGATCAAGAACCGGGGTACTACCTTCTTCTCTTGGTTCATATCAGAAGTGGTGTTTTCAGATGCACCCGCACAAGAAGATTTGTTTTTAGACGGGGTTTTCTCCCCGAGAGCGTTTGGCACGGCTCCAAGCGCACCGTTTTTGATGGTCGGCAAACCAGAGAGCGGCTTAGATAGATTCATGCTCATATGATATGAACTATCGGTCTTTGGTGTCCCCACCCTCCACGGAGCCTCAGAAGGGATATCAATACCGCAAACCAGTAAAGTGCCAGGGCTTCTTCCCAAAGACTATAGCACTCCTGGAGGGCAGCAGGGTCAGTCGACGGGAGAGATCACGATGGGGCCGCTAAATCCACGTGCACGCCCGTTTCCTAGTGAACCCGCCACATCTCTAAGACTACTCACCCCCCAGCCTCGCAATGGGATGGAAACCGATTGGCCGCAGGTGGGTTAGCCTGCGACTTCCCGTTTGGATGAATTTAAGGCCAAAGTAGTGTGTTGGTGCTTCCTCAACTACCAGAATCCCCTCTTCCACGGACACGGGTCACCGCACACGGTCAACATGCAGGTAGGTATGAGGAAACCTGCGCACGGACGATCACCTACTAATCGACCGGTTAGGAGATAGAATGACACAGAGATCAGGACCCGTTAGTTTGACCATTGCTGGCTATTAAGCCCCCCCCCCCACCACGACAAGGTGGGCCCGCGGGGGGATAATAATAATAATAATAATATTAATAATAATAATAATAATAATAATATTAATAATAATAATAATAATAATAATAATAATAATAATAATAATACAACAACCACGAAAATAGTCACTCACTCTTTCAGCAACATTCCAACTAAACGGACATCATAAAACAAATATTCCTCACTCCTGATATATTAAAGTGATCGATGTAAGGTAGCGAAATACCGCATCCGGGCCACAATAATAGTTAGGAAACAATCATCTTTCGCCATACATTTCCATCTAAGCACACTTCTTTCGGCTCGGCCACATTCATAATCGCATTCATACATGCTATTCTTCTCTTTCCACTCGGAAACTTATTCTCTTTTAGCACCTTGCCAATGCCATACATCCACTTACACAATGGACGGCCACGCAGTCGAACACCCTAAAAATATTCAACATATTTTATGCCTGTTAATCGTGTAATTTTTTAAAGTTTATGTTGCCCAGTTGACTATAACCAAAATTTCGCAGCGCCCTGTTGTCCATCGCCCATTGTAACTCGCCCAGTTGTCCGTTGGCCAACTGTCCCGTACCGACTGAATATATGACTAAAAACCCAAAAGTTGGAATCCGGTTTTATTTGTTTTCGAGGTATGCGTCTTTAATGTGTAATCCAAAATAAATTTTCGAAAATATTTCTGTGGATCTTCAGACATTTTGTGGCTTGTTTACCAGCACTGTATGTTGCTCCCCCGAGTTCACCTTGCAATACCTATGAAGAAGCTGCAATATTCAAAATTTGCCCAATTTGTGCATATCGATTGTTCACCTTGTGTACAGCTTTATTTCAACCAACCCTAGAAAGCTTTGGAGACCTAGACACGATCAAAAAAGCGATGGACAACTGTGCGTTGATAAACAAGGTGATTGCCAATAGGGTACCTTTATAACCAGGGTATGGCCATGGGGCAAGATCACCGCCATTATCGGTTATTCATTTCCCTATTTATTTGTAATAAATGTGATATTATATTATAAAAGAATATTAAATTATCACACTGTGAATTTATAAAGGTAATAAAAATTAATTAATTTAAGAGATACACAATTATTATTAAGACATACATTTAGAGGTTATGTAGAATATATGACATGGGTTGTTATTATCACATCTAATTTAATATTTGTAGTTCTTATTTACATAATAATTGTATATTCTAAACTTACCTTTTAAAAATCTATTTATTTATTTAATGAATGTGCTTAATATTGGTAATTTATAGTTGTTTTCAATATGTTAGTGATCGTGGTGGGTATCTTAACAAACTACACAAGTAAATAAAATCAAATATATTACTTTCAATTTAAATACATATTAAAATGATAATGAAATGTGTATGCCCAAACAAATTTAGTTAAACAATATTAAGAACCCTAAATGAACTTAATAATAACCAACTAGAATGCAAAACTTGTTGCATTGGCTGTACCTATGCGACAACAGTAGGTGTGCTTTGGATGACGTCACTCGAACGTGAGTGTGCAACCAGGTTTACAAAGAAATAATAATAATTTCACCCAAGGAAATATGAATCAAATTCCTAACAACACGAGTTCCCGTGAGAAATCAAATTGTATAATTCGATTTTACAATTGATTCCTGAGGTGTGTCTATTGGCTACATAAAATGGCGCCGTAAAGTATTCACGGACTATAAAGTAAAAAATTAAATGAAAACCGAACGATAACTCCTTGAATTAGTCGTGCTAGGCTAATCAAGCTACGCGAACGATAATTAAACAACAAATTACTTTGCTGACCATATGAAAATCAGAGAGGTTATGCAAAATGGTGGAAAACCCACTCTCGCGAACGACGATGCGACACGTCTTTCCCGTATGCTAGCTAGACACACTCTGAGCTCTCCGCGGTCGATCAATACTGTAGACGGAGTGCGCTTGGCGGGAGGGGGTTGCGCGCGCACTCGACGTGAAGCTAGATGCAGTCATATATTAATGTTAATAAATAGTTTAAGATACTACAGATATTTCAAACAATGCTAAAATTAAACTGAAACACGTAGAAAATATATAACTAATTTTTCCAAGTAACAGAAACAGTTATTTCTATTTATTTATTGACTTATTTAAATAGAGTCAGGGCAGGTTACCCGTTCTATTCCCATGTGCAGCGGGTTGCTACCTCAAAGGGGTTAACATTTTCCAAGTTCTCTCATTTAAGACATATTAGTCTTAAACATAATAAAAACGATAATTTATTTTCAATTAAAGCTTAAACATTAACATATTGAATATTCAAGGAAAATAAATAATAAAGAGGATTAATTTTTGTATATAAAATATCTCCGGTGAGCCCCAATCTTCCAGAAAAACAACTGTACGTATTGCCTGAGCGAGAACGATTAATTGAATTAATTTGTTATATTCTTTAATTAATTTAAAATTGTTTAGTATTTCGATACAGGTGTATCTAACAATTTTTTTTAAAAAAATCTGATCGTGTATATATATGTTAGAGAGAGTTAGACATGCTTCGCAAACAGTTATTTCTAGGGATATCAAAATTTGTCTGCATTTGGCATTGTGTTTTATTTATTTTTATTAAAGCTTATTTCCCTTGTCAGATTATTTAGTAATGAATAAAGAAATAAAGAAAAATGTTTGTTTAAATAAATACAATTTCAGTCTATTTAATGAAACATTTTGAGAATGTCATAAGAACGATAGTATTGTTGGTATAGTAATTAATTTGAACTCAAACAAAATTAACAAATAATAGGTCCAGTTCGCCCGAATTCATCAGAAATTTTACGATAATTACGGTCTGCGACGTTGCGTTGACAATAATTAAGCATTTTTATTACAGCGAAGTAATATTTCATTACTTTCATTTTACTAAAATCTTAGTGTAAAGTATGCTACTTGCTACCTTTATAATTATTGACGCGTGCTATTTCTTTGCAACGGTTGAATACACCATTTGAAACTGAAATAAATTATTTTATCTTTTAATTTATACTGCTCGTATTAATTAGAATGTAAATATATTTAGTAAAGAGATAATGGTGAGAACCTGCAAAACATTCGTAAATGATCGGAAACCGTCAAATGGGCAAGGGCAAATGTATAGTATACCATTTTTCGTAGTTTAGTTATTTTCTTTTTAAAAATTTGGATTATTTTTTATATGTAGTAGTTAAATATTTATTTAGGTTTAGTTTATTATTAGGTATTTATATATTTTTTATTTATTTATTACATAAATTATTTTTTCTTTTAATTTATACTACTCGTATTAATTAGGTAGTAAATATATTAAGTAAACAGATAATAATAAGAACCTGCAAAACATTCGTAAATTATCAGAAACCGTCAACTGGGCAAGGGAAATTGGGCGATAGCCAAGCGGGCGCCGGACGTCTAGGCAATAAAATAATATATGTGTGAAATTACTAAATTTTGCGTTAGATTAGTTTACGATCTTTATCTTTCCGATGGATAAAAATAAGGGTCGTCCGAATGGTCAAGGTCGGTCCGCTCTGTGCCTTCAACCTCCTCTCCTAGTCGCAGATCTACTTCATCCACTGTGCCTATATAGCGCACCCTCATCCGGACGTCCGGTCCAAAAAGGAGTCCAAGCTGCAGCGTCAGTCAGAGTCTGTTAGAACCTTTTCTACAGTTGGGGCTAATTCCAAAACCAGTCCCAAGAAGACCCTCCCTACCCACAGCACACTTCGAGTTCAGCTCTCCAGTCTTCACCTGCGACATCAGGTGGCACGAGTACGGCTCCATCGAAATAAGGACTGCGGCATACGGGATGGGAACAAGTGCTTCGTATGCCACATGCACTTCGATAGCTTCCTCCTAATATACCGTGAGATGGACATCACACTGGACGTAACTGAGCTGTTTTTCCGCCGAAGAGATATGGATTTCAACCCAATAAAATGTTTAGGCTTCAAGGACCCTACATCCCTAAGGCCATCGAAGTCAACTAGTTCCGCTACTTAGACTTCACTGCATCAGGCGTCTGCAAACCAACCCTGCACAACCTGACCACCTGGCTGCACTGTCTTGAACTTACTCCACTTAAATTCATACTTCTCAAAATCCACCTCATCCCTCACTCTACAACGGCCCGCAGAATCCGTCCGTCACCGGAAAATTGCTTGCCGAATGCGACCGTGTCATCCTGAAGTCCAGACAGAAGATACTACAAAACAAGCAACTGTTTTCTTTAAGCCAAGTAGAAGGACGGCGGGCTCGGTATTTCCCACCTTAGGGCGAGCATCCCCAGAAATCTTGGAGACAAACTTGCGCTTCTCCAGGAAGAGGGAGGGCTATTCAGTGCGGTTCTCACCTATGAGCTAACAAAAACCTTCGTCGAGCGAGTCTTCAAACTCGCTTCTCCTGCGACCGTGTTGACTTACCCTTTTATAATGTAAAACAAACATGTCTATCTAAAACAAGGTGTAAACCAAAAATCAAAATTGCAGTATGAAAAATTCTAGGAAAAAATTTTCAAACCGCATATTCCTTTTGTTAAAGATGCGTATGCGTCTTAACAGAAGTAATCTCTATTTAACCCTACAGTGGTGGCATACGCGTGCACAGAACTTTTATGGGTGCCAAAATGAATATGTATATATATATATATATATATATATATATATATATTATAAATAAAGTAATAAATGTAAATGGAGTCATTTATTTTATCATTATTACTTAAAAATATCGAGAAAAATAATAATTAAAATATATTTTATAGCAACATGAACCATATAATAATATAAAAACTTAATATTTTCAATAATATTAATATATATATATATATATATATATATATATATATATATATATATATATATATCTGTCACAACATAAGTTAACTTATTTGACGTTTCTGACAATTTGATAAAACGTCAAGCATTTATTTATTTTTTGTTCAATTCCATGGCTGTCGATATTTTCAACGTAATTTTCGACATTTTCATAATTAATTTCTGTCGTTACAAAGCATGCAAAGGTAATTCTGTTTATTGATTTAGATGCAGAATATTATGCCCTAAAACTTTTATTTGATGCATTTTTGCTTAAAATAATTAGGCGAGCATTAAATTGCAAAAAACTGACGTCCCATGTTAATCTCCTATGTACACCTTTAAGACAGACACACGGTATATATATATATATATATATATATATATATATATATATATATATATATATATATATATATATATATATATATACCGTGTGTATATATATAAATATATACCCAAGGCACCCACCGTGCGCACGTCTGTGAGTAGTGGTGTGGAGTTTTTGTGACTCCAGAGATTTTAATTCTTCGTTTATTTCAGTAATTAATTTGAATATGTTTGATGACAAGAAAATGTCTAAATAAACATTATTATAAATTCATTTTATTTTTTCTATAAAGGCACATGCATGAGTATACTTTTAAAAAATATATTATATATTGTTTATTTTGCATGGTATAATGTAAGAAACATGACTAATTTTCATAGCCAACTTTAATGTATTTTAAGTGGTTTAAATATATATAATAAAATCATTCAGACTCTAAAATTAATAACGAATGTATTAATGAAGTCTATCACACTCGCGCCACCGGTAACGTTACATTTTTGGGCGCCACCACTGCAGTGTTAATATAAAACTCCAATATTTATTTTCAATCATCAATTTTAAAATGTAAACTGCGAAGTACATGTTTATGATTGGGAGTAAATTGCTTCCGATTGATACGATTTTTCCAAGCGTTATATCGTTGGGGATCCTTTTCTTTCTGGCATAATTATGCAATGTTAACGATTGAATTCTTTAAGTTGCCATTATAACTAACTTCACCGCAATTTAAACAAATAGCGAAGAATATATGTCTTAGTAAGGTCTCAATAATCGAAGCTACGCAACCGCACTAATATACAGTGCGCTAGCTCAACCAATTCGTGTCTGCATGATGTCACACGCTACTCTACAACTACTAGATAATACATAGCTGACTCGTCCACCATATTGGTGCCAAAATGAACGCAGTAAATTATGAAATAAAAGTGCATTTTTTTATGTTTATGTAGTAACTATTTTTCGTAATAAAAATAACTTCCTTATTTGCTATATTATACTTATTTAAAATAATAAAAAAAAATACGTCTCGTTAAGATTTTTGAGGTTAGGGATATATATATATATATATATATATATATATATATATATATATATATATATATATATATATATATTGCATAAGTACCTGTAAAAATTAAAACCATTTCTCAAATAGTTTGCACAACTTGGAGCAGGATGAGCCGTCATTATGGATAATTTCTATGATTAATAATATTGTATCGCTGATATTGATTGATTTAAGTGGCTCCTAAATGGTGGACGAGTCAGCTGTAATTTATCTAGTAGCTATACGCTACTCTGTCACATATTTGCGATTGAATATCTCAAGAAGTATTTTCTATAGCAAACTGAGGTTTTTATTGGTGCTCTTAGATATTTTTGTCTAATTTTAGCTCGCAGTTGTAATTTTTTTGGTTTACACTCCATTTAAAAAAAATTGAGAGATATGAGAAGCTTTGCATATATTTTAAAGTTACGTCAAAATTTATAATTTTAAATTAAATATTGAATATATTAGCTTCGTTTTATATATTTTTTAATACTTTTGATTAGAATTTAAAAATACTTGATTATAATGGTAAAACTTGTCTCATTAGCAGAAGTACACCAGACCATGAATAGTAAAATTATATTGATAATGCAAATTTGCAGTAGAAGTTAAAATTTTTTAATGTGCTCATTAAATTTCATATTGGATTTCCTTGATGCATGAATAAATCAAGTATTTTCAATTTAGCAAAGTCGTAGTCCGCTGATGTGTTCGGTTACACTGCCCTATATACTGCGATGACTGACATGAGAAATTTATTGCCAATTATATAAAATAAAAGCTAATGCTAGCATTCATTTCATCAACACAAAAATTCACAGTTGGAATTTTAATTTGTGAATTAATTATTATCTTGTGTAAATTTTTATCTGCTTCACTACTACTATGCTATGTTTTGCAAAGACATTCCAATATTTTTACATGGACCATAATGTTCTTTAATATTAATAGCCGATAAATATGGTCTCGCATGCAATTTGAATGTATATAGGATTAGTACAGGATGTGCCAGGAGTATTCAATAATATTATACGAAATTTTGTATGTATAGGGGCTTTCTGATATGACCGTATCAAATAAAATATTTTCAAAGCAGTAGGACTTATAGTTTAACAGGAAGTAGACCCTGACTTTCTGATTATAAATGGAATGCTATATTTTTTATTTTACCTTTGAATTCAGCAGAAAATTTTATATATGAAACCATGAAAACATATTTTTGATTTTTTCTGTAAAAACAACTACTTCTTTTTCACTCTATATTTCGAGAATGGAATTAAATTTGTATAATGTGTAAAAACAGTTTTATAAAGAAAGCTTCTTTTTTCTGCAGTCTATATACAAAGTAGCCATTTGCGCTCTCTTTTGTCAACGCAAAATGTCACTTTGCCGCTCATACACGACAAAGTAGGAAAAACCCTTGCTGTCAAAATTTATAACTATACAATGTTGAGGTTGAGATATGTTGCTTGTCTACATACTTAAAGGAAACGTTTAGCCAAAGTCAATCTAACATATAACAGCTCTGTTGGTATATTTCATAACCAAACAAAATACCACATTGATGTGAAAATAAAATAGGCCATTCATTTACAAAAACGAAAGTATAAAATGCTTAGACTAGATTGAAACAATAGCTCAAGAAGAATAGAAAATAACGATAAATTAAAATTAAATATAAAATAAAGTGTGTAAACAGTTGTGCTGCCACCTGCAGAAGTTTGGCGTGAACGCTCTTAATGTACATCTACTTTTTCACTGCACCAGTTTAATGTACTTTAGACCAATAAAGATATGTTATGGTAGAGGACCTCACTGTGACGACTGTAGAAAAAAATCGTGTGCGTGTTTCGAGCGCAAATGAACATTGTCGATTTCGAGAGAATGCCGCGGCAACAACTCAGTCGACAATGTCCCATTTTGCGCTCTTAATACACGAATAGCTATTATTGTTTCATATGTAAAATTTTCTGCTGAATTCAATGGTGGAATATAAAATATAGCATTTCATTTAAAATAAGATAGTTAGTCTACTTCCGGTTAAACCGGAAGTGTTACTGCTTGGAAAATATTTCATTTAAACCGGGTATGTTGGATACCCCTAGATACCAAATTTCGTAAAATAATATTGAGCAGTTTTTAAAATAACAATAGCGTAAGCTCATCCTGGGGCACTCTGTGTACGTACTACATCATATGAGATAGAAATTAAATTATTTGGGAATTTCCACTTTTAATTTAGGATATGAATTGGAGGCCTTAAAGTTCATTAGCTTTTTATTACAACAATCATGTTACATTTTACATTAAATATCACGTTTCGTGCAGCACCCGCGCATCGTCAGCTTGAAATAGATTAATAAAAATAAATATAAAATTATAATATAAAAAACTTAAATTAACAATTCACCAAGAATAAATTCAAAGTTAACATAAATACTGCATATTGTAAGATCACAGTGTTTAATTATTACATTTTTATAACACTAAGCCCATTACTTATTGGGAACTGCTGCAAAAAGTGGTTGCTGCCAGGCAGCTGGCTACGTTCTAATTCAGATAATTAAAAAGAGATTTACATTGAATAAATGTGTATGCGTAAAAGAATAAAAAGGATAACATTTATCTTTTTAAATTTGATACAAAAGAAACTAAAATGACAAATGATATAACTATAAAATAAAATTAATTTAATGCATATCAATAAAGTGTAAATAATATTTTAGGTGTGCACATTATTTTTATAATCTGTTTGATGATTTAAGTCACGCGTAGACTATGCGTATTATGTTCGACAATTTGTTGGCACTTTACTGGCACCTTGATGGTACCATGATGGCAAAGTGATGGCACCTTGTTAGCACCTTGATGGCACCCCGATTACACCTTGTTGATACCTTGATGGCACCTTGATGGTACCTTAATGGCATAGTGATGGCACATTAATAACACAATGGCACATGGATGGCGCCTTGATCTTACCTTGATGGCACATTATTGGCACCTTGGTGGCACCTTGACGGCACCTTGATGGAATCTTGATGGTACCTTGTTGGCACGTTGATGGCACCCTGATTGCACCTTGTTGGTACCTTGATGGTACCTTGATGACACCTTGGTGGCACCTTGATGGCACATTGATGGCACATTGATGGCACATTGATAACACCTTGATGATATCTTGATGGCACCTTGGTGGCACCTTGATGGCACATTGATGACACCTTGTTGGCGCATTGATGGCACCTTAATGATACTGCCATGATATATGGCAGGTGACATTGACAATGACATATGTCATATTACAGGTTGGACATGTGGTGACATATGATAGTTGACATTCACTATGACATTTGTCATTACGAGTTAAATCAAGTGGCCAATACCCTTCCCTAACGACAATTGTTTGTGTTATGTCTAGAGTGAACCTGGAAACTGTATATAAATAAATAACACAGGGTGGTGGCGGTTAGGGGTGAACATAGGGATTTAACATGGGATTTTAGTTTTTTGCAATTTCCTGCTCTCCTGTTCATTTTACGGCAAAAACTGTAGAGTGTTCAGAATTAAAAATTGCATACAAAAATGTATTTACATTTATTATTATGTTTTTGGTTTCTTCACAATTTTAAAAAGAAATTTCAAAATTTCCTGTTATTTTTTGGCAATAGCCATGGAATTTATTTTTTTCTGGTTGTCAAAAATTATTTATAAACGTCAACCATGCGTTAATCTAACTTAAAAATTTAATAAAAACAAACAACTTTTAATTTTAATACGCATTTTTTATTAGGTATACCATTTAATAATAAACCAATTCCAAATGTATCAACTACGTAGAATTTTGATTTATCATAGCCAATACCATTTCTTCATTCACTTCGTTATGACGTCTTCTATTATTGTCATTATTATTATTATTTCCTTCATTACCTTCGTTCACAGCCACAGCTGCACTAGCTGTGTTCTCAAATTTTTTAACAAGTTTAGAAATTGTTGCTATAATAGGAATTGGTGTATTTTCGTACTTTATGGAAAACAAGTCACGTATTCTTCTAAAACTATTTCCAACATAATAATTTTTTATAACGAAAACTCGTTCCTTATTCGAATAAACATTCATTATTAAATTAACTTTTTATTAGAGAAAATTAAAAAAATTTGACAGAAATTGAATGACATTATTATGTTTAAACATTTGAGTTATAAGTCATGGCTATTGCTACAAATTAACAGATATTTGGAAATTTCTTTTTAAAATTGTGAAGAAACCAAAAACATAATAATAAATGTAAATACATTTTTGTATGCAATTATTAATTCTGAACAATTTTGTACTCTACAGTTTTTGCCGTAAAATGAACAGGAGAGCAGGAAATTGCAAAAAAATAAATCCCATGTTAAATCCCTATGTTCACCCCTAACCGCCACCACCCTGTATATATATATATATATATATATATATATATATATATATATATATATATATATATATATATATATATATATATTTTGTTATACAATTTTACCCCTATTTATACTCAAGTAACGGCTCCAGCCGCTACCGTACCTTGATGGCACTTTGTTGGTATTTTGGATGGCATATTGATGGTACCTTTATGGCACCTTGGTGGCACCTTGATTGCACATTGATGGTACCTTGATGGCACATTGATGGCACCGTGATGGTACCTTGATGGTTCACTTTAATGGCTCACGTTGATGGCTCACCTTGATGGCACCTTGATTGTACTTTGATCGCACATGGTTGGCTCTTTGATGGCACATGGTTGACACTTTGATGGTACTTTGTGCATTGATATTACCTTGATGGAACCATGATGGCACCTGGTTGTCACCTTGAAGCAGTAGAATTCGTAGTGAGGAAAAAAAATTCTGATAGATTTTAAAGTTAGAAATCGAGGTCCTGGCTGTGAATTTATTATCTGGTTGTAAACATACTGTCCACAACCAATGCCTCAACTCCCGGTATATAAAAATTATACCTTCGATAAATATTTTTGCTTGAATTTGTGTATTATGAGTTAAAATTTTTGTCTTTGACTAATTTGTAACTAATTGTTGTCAATAAATTATTATACAATATCATTGATGGCACCTGGTTGGCACCTTGCTGGCACCGCGGCTGCATCTTGTTGATGGCACTTTGATGGTACCTTAATGACACCTTGATGGTACATTAATGGCACATTGATGGCACATTAATATCACATTGATAACACCTTAATGGCACATGGATGGCACCTTAATAGTACCTTGATTGCACCTTGTTGGTACTTTGATCGCACCATAATGGCACCTTAATAGCACCTTGTTGGTACCTTGATAGTACCTTGATGGTACATTGATGTGCCATCATGGCGAACCATGATGGTATTTTGATGGAATCTTGGTAGTACTTTGATGGCACATTAATGGTACTTTGATGGCACATTGATGACACCTTGATGGTACCTTGGTGGCACCTTGATGATACCATGATGGTATTGTACGGTGTAAGTTTTTTAAACTCAAATATCTCGAAATCTAAGGGCAAAATGTTATACCACAAAAGTTGTTCGTCTCAACGAGATGTATCCGCATAGTACATCGATAATATCGTATGGTGTAAAATAAATAAAATAAATAAATAAATATATCATCACGGCATATTACCCATTGCTGGGTGTGCCAATCTGCTTTGTACACAGAATTTGGTAGTGATGATGACATATTTTTACTGTAAAATAATTTACATTAAATATTTGGAAATCTGAGAGCTATTGGGCAAAATGCCATACCACAAAGTTTGTTATTCTCGACGAGACGAACCTGTATAGTACATTGAAAATACCATTATGGCACCTTGATGGCTTCAGACCAGTAGGTACCATCAATGCACAAGGTACCACCAAAATGCCACCAAGGTGCCAACCAGGTGCCATCAAAGTGTCATCATTGTACATCAAGGTACCATCAATGCACAAGGTACCATCAAGGTGCCATCAAGGCGCCATCATGGTACCATAAATGTACACTGTATCATCAAGGTGCCAACCAGGTGCCATCACGGTGTTACCAAGTTGCCAACCAGGTGCCGTCAAGGTGCCATCATGGTATCATCAAGGTACCATTATTGCACAAGGTACCATCAATGTGCCACCAAGGTGCTAACTAGGTGCCATCATGGTGCATCAAGGTACCATCGATGCACAAGAAATCAGGCAACGTATGGGTCTGTAATTATTTATTATGCTTTTGTAACCATTTTTAAATAGCGGAGCAAATTTTGAACGTTTCCAGCTGTCGGGAATAGTGTTTGTATTCATACTTAATAAAACGTATAGTGGATAAATCAATAACTGAACAACCTTTAATAATAAAAATGGGTATATTATCAGAACCCACAGATCGAGTATTTGTTTATGCTTTAATAGCAGCAGAAATAGCTTTAAAAGAAACATAAAGCAAAAAATTGGCAAAAGCATTAGCGATATCTGGACCAGTAAAAAACAAACTGTCATCTTTTATTGAAGAAGTTATTTTTGTTGAATCTTTTTTGTTATTTATATACATACAAATATGAACTCGTAATATACAAATTCAAGCAAAAGTATTTATTGGAGGTAAAATTTTTATATACCGGGAGTTGATGTATTGGTTGCCGACAGTATGTTCACAGCCAGGCTTGCCATTTTGAGATTTTTAAAATTTATGAGCATTGTTTTACTGTAAAATAGTTTATTAACAACAATTAGTACCAAATCAGTCGAAAAAATACAAATAACTCAAATTACCGGGAATTGATGCATCAGTTGTCGGCAGTAAGTTCACAGCCAGGGCCTCGAATTTGTCTGATTTCAAATTCCACTACGAATTCTACTGCTTCAGACCAGTAGGTGCCATCATAGTACCATCAATGCACAAGGTACAATCAATGTGCGAACAAGGTGCCATCAACGTGTCATCAAGGTGCCAACCAGGTGCCAGGTTGCTTGCTGTTTGTCTGTGGTCGCACGAAACGTCCTATTTAATGTAATATGCAACATGATTGTTATAATAAAAAACGAAGGAACTTTAAAGCCTGCAATTCTTTTAGTAGGGACGTAACATACATATAAGAAAACAACTAAAGTATTTTTGCTTTATACTTAGATACAGTGGAGTAGCAATACCTATTTTGATAGATTTCATAACCTTTTAAAAACTGGTAAATTGGAACTCAAGCAACAATGATTCACCGCTACATCCTGGCCGCATCGAATGTGTAAGTCCGTACGCATGGTCATTCCACGGCTGCACTATTTTTATTTCTTTTTTTCTCTTTCCAACTATGTATACTTTGATTATTTTTATTTGTTTCAAACGGAGAACAACAATTATTATTAAAGTTAGGGGGTACTAACAATGAAAAAATTAAATCATCATTTAATTATTATTAACTGTTTTTGATAAAGTTTTTCTACATTTTCATAAATATATTTAAAATACTCAGCAATAAAACACCTTTTTTATTATGTTTTGAATATGTACCATGCACTATGTAAAATACAGTATGGATGTACATAAAACTGCACAACATTTCTCTTGCTTATATAACTAAATCTTTATTTTTAATAATAAGAAAGTTTACTATACTATTCTTTTCAATTTGGGGCAGCTTGTATTCTGCTTTTATTGTGAGCACTTGTGGTACCAAGTATATAACGTTTTTACAATCTAATATGTAATATCATTATTTTGGCATGGATTATTTTTGTGTATGTTTATTTGCTTAATGAAACATTATTTATTGGTAGATTCATTCAGCACTTGCATAAAACAAACATTAATTTCCATTTCCACGTGTGTACTCAAAGCATAAAACAACGAAATAGGGTAATCCTCTGTAAATGAATAGGATCGAAGGAAAACATTACATTTGAATGTAACACAGTCACTATGTAGGTATTTCTCTTTAATTTACACTTTGTGATAATTTAGTGACACTTAGCATTTGCATTTTTATTTTAACAGTGTCTGATTTCTAAACAATTTACAATAAGGCAGGGATAATACTTAGTTACTTAATCGCTGCACTATATTTAAAATTTATTATTTTTCGTTTAATTTAGTTAGACTGGCGATTGAAGTGTTGTGGATATATAGGTACAGGATGTAGCTCAAATAATTTCTATATTATTAAAGATACAATTAAATATTATAAGACAGTCTTATAGAAACCCAAAGGTGATATCCGATTAGAGAAGAATAGCTATTTGTGTATTAAGAGCGCAAAATGGGACATTGTCGATTGAGAGGTTGTTGCCGCGCGACGCAGGAGCGAGGCATTCTCTCGAAATCGACAATGTCCATTTGCGCTCGAAACACACACAAGATTTTTTCTACAGACGCCACAATGGAGGTCCTCCTCCATAAGAAAAATTTATTTTTTATTTATTTTTACTTATCGGTATTTTCTATTCTTCTTGAGCTATTGCTTCAATCTAATCTAAGCATTTTATACTTTCGTTTTTATAAATGAATGCCCTATTTTATTTTCACAGCAGTGCGGCATTTTGTTTGGTTATGTAAGTGGGTAATATGTAACTACAGTACTACAGTGTCATTAATTCCTGACTAAACGTTTCCATTAAGAATGTAGCCAAGTAACATTTCTCAACATTGTATAGTTAGAAATTTGAGGAGCGAGCATTTTTTCTACTTTGTCGCTCTAGAGCGGCAAAGTGACATTTTGCGTTGACAAAAGAGAGCGCAAATGGCTACTTTGTATATCGACTGTAGAAAAAGTAATTTGTTAAACGAGTGATTCTCAAGTTAAACACAAAGTTAATTTTTGTTAATGCGACGGTATATATTTTTTAGGCATTTTTCTCAATATTTTTGTTACGGAAGGATATAAAACGATTACGTGGTTGAATTCATAAAAAATGCTCTATCGAATAGGCCTAATATAGAGGGTGGTTTTGAACTGAGCCTTAAATTTAAGGGTAAGTATGATATGTGTAGATTACGAAATGTAACTAATTTTGAATGTAGTTTTGATAACTATATTTTTAATGACATATTAATTAAAAGAGAGGTAAAAAAAAATTCCTTAAGAAAAGTGGAATTTTCTTTTTTTCGAATTTTTAAAAAATTCTTCCTATTTCGTAATTTACAAATGTCCTACTACTTACCCTTAAATTTGTGACATTAAGTTCAAAACTACCCTGTGTATATAAATGATATTCCATTAAAAAAAATATAACTTTGTGTTGTAACTTAAGAACCATTGGTTTAAGAAAATTTTCTTCTCTAATCGGATGCCCCCATTAGTGTTCTATGAGATTGTATTATTTTATTGTAAATTTGATAATATGTAAATTATTGGTGGTAGCTCGTTTAGCTGTTACACATTGTATTTGTCTATTGTAAATCTCTTATTATTGCTAGAAATTTAAGAATTCTGTTCTTTTCTTTTTAACACTGTTTTAAGTAGGAACGTAATTTTTTTCCATATTAATAAATATATCATATTATATAAATAAATTAATTAAATAATTTGCTGTGTGGACTTTTGTTTGCCTTTCGAGATTAATTTGGTAAATAAACTTTTTTGGCCTTTTTGGGAGACTGTCTCCCACATTCCATCGGCCACAAAACATCGAAATGGAATAATAAAAAATAAAAATAATAATAATAAAAACTCTATCTTGAAGTATTTCTGCTTAAATTAGGAAAAAACTAATAAGAATTTTTCTTTCGAATAGCAATCAGGCTTCTAATTAGTTAATAAAAATGGAGGTCTTCACTTATTTGATACGATGATGGGAACTTGAGGGCAAACATACCGACAAAAAGGAGAAAAAGAAGCAAAATAAAAATGTAAAATCCAAAACCTGTAGAATTTAGATGCTGAAGATGAAGGCCATTGGACCTTCGAAATGTCCAGAAATGTAAAATAAACATCCAACATTAAAATCATCCCAAAAAGGCCAAAAAAGTTTATTTACTTAATTAAATAATCTTCGAATTCAATATATTTCAATACTCGTATATTTAGATTTTAAATTAATTATAATAAGTGCGTAAATATTTAACAAACAAAATATATATTTTTTTATGTTGGTTCCTTAACATGGACTTTATGAAACAACCAAAATAGAAATTCTTAAAAATGAAATAACGTATATTTTTAAATATTTTTTACAAAAAGACCGAAATAGAATAAATATTATAAAATGCACGTTTCATAAGACATTTTAGCGCACCTGTTTCCTTAGAAAACTCGCGGCAAGCCGCTCGTCTTATGAAACCTGCATTTTAATGTACTATTTTATTTTACAGGAAAGTATATCTTTCATTTTTACTTACTTACCTAACAAAACAACGTCCCCGGTGGTGTACTAACCAACGTAACACGTTCATGACCCAAGGGTCCCGCTTTCAAATTCCGAGTAAGGTATGGATGTTTGTATATGTTCTTTCATCATTTCATCTTTATCAACTTAACATCATTTACATGGTTACAAAAATTTAAAGAAAAATTGATTCAATTCCATTTATTAATTGTAATAAATTTATAAAACTTTAAAACAACAAAGAATAATTACTTAACTAAGAAACAAATATAACGGCCCGAGTTTTGTTAGGTTGCAACAAAAACAGCGAATGAAATGTGGCAACTCTATTTTTTCAATATAAATAATATCCTAACAAATTTGTGATAGCCATAAACATAAGTATTTATTTGTTTCACAATACCCCCTGAAAACAAGTTAAAAAATTCCACTTCTATGACCCTCGCAGTGAATAAAACAAATCTATTTCTCTGAAGTGAAGAGTTCAGGTGAGAGTAGATTAATTGACTTTAAAATTGGTTGTTGGATTAGTTAGGGCTGCACCTTTTAAATATATCGCTCGATGAATTGTGTTAGTCTTAAAAATCTCAAAATAACAGTCACTTTGTCAAATATTTGTTTGACTTGACAAATTGTTTGCTTTAAATTACAATAAACATGGTGGTGACTGGAACTGCTTATTATTAGATAATAAAATTTGTATCGTATAAAATTCTGGGTTGTAAGAATTTTTATAGGCCTTGTAAATACTAATTTTTTTAAAAAATATCACAAAATATCCATTAGATATTTTACAATTTCATAATATACTAGCTGTACCCGTTGCAAATATTTGCAACAAACAATATTATGAGGCAATGTTATTTAATTATAAATTTTCTCTTATTATATATTTGGTAATCATATCTACACTGTTTTTTTAACCACCGCTGTTTTGTTGGACATAGGTAAAACTCTGGTTGATTATTTGACACAAAATTTTGTTATAGTTGGCGTTAAATAAATATAAATATGAATTCGAGATTTTAATACTTTGTTAAAAATACTAAGTTATGAAGAAGCGGCAACACTGGAGGGAAAGTGATAGGGTACGGAGAAGAGAAAGTGAGCATCAGTCCATATTTATTTGACGACGATGATAATAATAAATAAATCATTTAGGGCCAGTTTGTTAATTCAAGGTTAAAGCAAGGCAAGAAACCGAGAAAATAACGGTTATAGATTAACCGAAATCGAGAAGGTAATTTTTACTGTTTATTTAACCAGTTATTGTATCTACACTCGTTAAAATGCTTTTCCATTTATTTTTGTATAAATAGTATAACAATTAAGAAAGTTAGAAACAGTAAATAACAGTGCACTTCTACCTTTTTTGTATTTAAAAGTGGTGCGTGAAGTTAGAGGTACCACTTTCAAATAACGATATGATTTATATGCTATAATTTAGTGCTAATTCATTGCTAATTATTGCCGTATAACACATATTTATTGCTATTGTTGTTATGAAGATAATAAGTAATTTATAAGTGTACCTCCAAGTTCATGCTGGAGGTACCACATTAGTAAACCACATAAACAAGTACACAGTAATTTAGTGCTAATTTATTGCTAATTATTGCCGTATAACACAAATTTATTGCTATTGTTGTTATGGAGATAACAACTAAATTATAAGTGTACCTCCAAGTTCACGCTGGAGGTACCACATTCATAAACCACAAAAACTAGTACGCAGTAATTTAGTGCTAATTTATTGCTAATTATTGCCGTACAACACAAATTTATTGCTATTGTTGTTATGAAGATAATAATTAATTTATAAGTGTACCTCCAAGTTCACGCTGGAGGTACCACATTAATAAACCATAAAACTAGTACGCAGTAATTTAGTGCTAATTTATTGCTAATTATTGCCGTATAACACAAATTTATTTCTATTGTTGTTATGGAGATAACAACTAAATTATAAATGTACCTCCAAATTCACGCTGGATGTACCAAATTAATAAACCACAAAAACTAGTACGTAGTAATTTAATGCTAATTTATTGCAAATTATTGCCGTATAACACAAATTTATTGCTATTGTTGTTACGAAGATAATAACTAATTTATAAGTGTACCTCCAAATTCACGCTGGAGGTATCACATTAATAAACCACAAAAACTAGTACGCAGTAATTTAGTGCTAATTTATTGCTAATTATTGGCGTATAACACAAATTTTTCTATTCCTGTTGTGGAGATAACAACTAAAATATAAGTGTACCTACAAATTCACGCTGGATGTACCACATTAATAAACCACAAAAACTTGTACGCAGTAACTTAGTGTTAATTTATTGCTAATTATCGCCGTATAATACAAATATATTGCTATTGTAATTATGGAGTTAATTAATAATTTATAAGTGTACCTTTATGTGGAGGTATTACATTATTAATTCATAAAAACTAGTACTATTACTAACTATTGCCGTACGACATAAATTTATTGCTGTTTTGTAAAGATAAGAATTACTAGTTTATAAATAGTAAAATTAAACTTGCTTCACAATTTCAATAAAATGACATCGTGCTACTTCCAATGGCTCATTTGGAAATACCTTGTAAATTAATCGGTAATAGTAATATATTTTTAAGCAAAAAATAAAATAATTATTATTGGGACCCGCAGAATCCGTTGACGGCCTTGTAAGCGCAATTATCATAGCGGCCAGTAGTACCAGTCAAGTTTGTTTGCATTTTGAATAAGCGCTTTCTGACCCAAAATTATATTAACATTTCAAATCAACACAATTTTTAAGTTTGTTTAGTCATATGCTTCAACAAGAAACATAGTTGAGGGACATCAATTCATTAATTCGTGATTAATTACTAACTCGACTTATGACAATTCTGACTTGGAAATGCAGTCTGCAAGGACAAAAATTTGTAAAATCAATGAAACTATAAATTTTATTTATGAAAACTGTCAATAATTCTCTTAAAACTACATACCAGCAAAATTGTAATATAATTATTATTATTACCAGATTAAAGCTTTCCGATATAATTAAAGCTCTTTTCCATACGTTCAATCAATCATGTTCTTCTTCTTTCCAAAAATTATGGAATATGTCTTGAATTTTTGTGGTACTCGTACACTCTTTAATACAGCACTTATCTATGTACATTATGTTTATCTTTTTTAATTCGCTTATTTTTCGAACATTTTCAAAAGAAATTATTAAATTAAAGCGTGAGAACTTCTTTTTCTTTTTAACTAAACGATGGTTCTTGACGTTTATATATTTGACATGTCCTACTGGCCGCCATTAATTTAGTTCCCTAAAATACCGCTGATGTCGTATACTATCCTGCGGGTCCCAATAGTCTACATGCGCGTAGACAATATACAAACGTAAAAAACATCATTGTCTACGCGTAGACAAAGACGTATTTTACATAGCATAGATTACAGGCACAACCCTGAATAAAAGCCAGAAGTACAATGAAAAGTACAAACAATATTTAATGCAAATTATATTTTCAATAATTATAAAAAATATTTTCTTTAATTATGGTAAATTTTATTTCATTTATGTCGGCAGCACATCAAACTGTCATTTCTTATTCACAAATTAGTTAAACAGAAATTTGTTATAGCTATAAAACAAACAGTAAACTCTTTTTGTGAATGCACCTTCAGCGTGCGTCTTTCAAGTTTATCTCTTTAATAAATAGCACTGGCGGATCTGTGGAGGTGGTAAAGGGGGTAATTACCCCTTCTAAGAAAATTGAAAATATATTGTTTTTATTATGAAGTATTATTATTTTAAATGGGAATGCATACAAATTCCTAAATGCGCACATATCACTCTGTACATTTCTTGGCATATATCGCCCCTTGAAGTTATATTGCTCTATACATTTCTCGCCTTGTACTTTTGTCACTGTGTACAAATCTATACCATGAAGTTGCTGCGTATCAAAGAATTCAAACTTGACGCGTTCACTGCATGCCGAATTACACTTCAAAAACAAAATGTATTTTAATTTAAACATGTGTAACATTTGCGTTATGTTTTAGGATAAGTTTACGTTTTTTGCACGATGGGTTTTTTTAATGTGTACTGATAGGGTTTCCAAGACAGTAGGCTATATATTACTGAACGGTAAGTAAATAAAAACAACAATCGAAGCTTACTTTCAAAATGACAACTAAAATTTTTAATGTGTCAAAATAATTTTCAATTCTATTTTTTTTTAAATTTTGTGCGTCGATCGTGAAAAAATATGTTATAAGCATTACGAACGTTAAAGAATTACCGATCTCAAACAAAAATAGAGTCGTCGCTATGCTCCTCCTCCAAACAAGTGTCTTTAATCGGTGAAATGTCCTTACCGTTCTTAATGCTTAACTATATTATTAAAAGGAATAAAATAAATTTTATTTTCGAAGTGTACTTCGAGATGAGATAACGCGCTAAGTTCAAATTCAATGATGTGCAACAACTTCATGGTATAGATTTGTACACAGTCACGAATGTACAAGGCGGGAAATGTACAGGGCTATATGACCTCAAGTGACATAAATTGAGATCAGTTTGAAATACATCATAATTTCAAATTGATCTCAACTTTTCGCTCGTCCAGTGTACCTATAACAGTGAAATGATTAATTTATATAATTAAATAATTGTATATTATATAAACTTAACATTTAATTATTATATTCTTAGTATATTATGGTGGTCATATTCAATAAAACATTTGTGATTTTTTTTTGAAAATTTTATAATTACCCCCCCTAAACTCTTAGACTAGATCCACCCCTGATAAATAGAATACATTGACAAGCTTTGTGCCGGATTAAGCTGATGTATGACGCTAATACGCGCGCACTTCTAGTGTAAAATTTTACAAAACAATGAAAGAAAATAACTACTCAATCACTTAAAATATGTATTTTATATAATTTCTTTATTCCAAAATAATAAAACCTAGTTGTAGAATGAAAAGTGCAAAACATTATTGAATTTAATTAAATTATAAGTATAATATAATATAATAACTCTACGAAACGTTATGTTGTGTTATATACAGTTTTACCAACTGTTACTAAATGTAAATCTTATGCAAATAAGAACGCATTTATTGTATTTTCATTGATTGCCAACCTAACTACCGTGGAGGCGTAGGCCACTGTTGTCATAGGCACGGACTGTAGATTCGAGATTAAAATGTAATGGCGGTAAATTTGAATGTATATAGTTACATAAAAAAATGTGTAATAGTTACGAGTATTTATGGTACAGTGCCTCATGATGCACATTAGTCATTCGAAAAACTAAAATAGCACAGGATAATTTTTAACAAAAATAAATTTATTAGAGGTTGACATTTAAGTAATGCTGGAATTAATCTTCTTCACTTATCCAGCGAAAGAATATTCAGACGACAACAAATATTGGTTAAGATACCGGCATCATGTAGTAATACCATGCCTACCAACAACTATAATTATTTAAGATATTTAAAAAAAAAACAATTAGTTCCGGGTCGATAAGTATACTCTTTTGGGTACTTCTACCATTAAATTTGTTATGTCTTACTAGTACCTACATTATAGTTTATTACTGTTATGATAAGGGACAAGCTATCTGGTAATATAATGCCCTAGGGAGACAATTCAAAAAATTTATTGTATGCATCACTGGCATTATTTGTTGTTTACAGCCATAGGCATAGGTACGGTGTGACAGAGTGGAGCGCTTGTCTCCCCCCCCCCCCCCCTGTCACAGGGAATAATCGGTCAGACTTTTGCATTGCATGATCACTATTTTAAGAAAATTATATCTTAGTAGACTGATTTTTAAATATTTATATTGTATGATTTATAAAGGTAATTTCTAATAAATAAATGTTTCACTATTTGACTCAGTTATTACGTCCCTCCCTTGTCAAAATTCGGGCTACGCCCTTGATTACAGCCCTCTGGCGATTAACAAGTCCACGGACCAGAGCCAAAGGCCCTCGGACTTGTAAACTTATTGCACTCTAACAGTATAAACATCTTCATAATGCCCTTCATCCATATATAAGGCAATAATTAGCTATAAATAATTTGCTAATGATGGAGATATTTGTGTCGCTAATTATTTACAGATACACAACAATACATAAAATATAACAAAAAGATTTACACACGAACCAGTGAATAATTATTGCAACAATTTCAAAAGAGTAAAGTGCAGACTATCGTATTGACTGCCAAGCATACCCCTTAAATATCTTGTCCTGTTGATGTGTGACATCCCCAACAGAGGTAGGGAACCAATCTTATCAGACTGAACCGAGCAGCCGATTCGAATGAAAAATATTTTGGACAACCCTACCACGGACGAAACATGCTCAATGCAGAGATGAAGACAGTAATATAAGAACATAACATACTGAATATTATTTAACAACTATTAACATGTAAATATAAAAAAAAATAGAAGTATACATTCAATGTTTACATAAATAAATAATAGAAAATAACAATTTACATATTAAACAACATAAATATCAAATATAGGGAAACACAAAAGTAAAATGCTCTTTATCACTATAATAAAGGCCGTGGGAAAACCATATTAACCAAAGTTATTATTGCAAAGTCCCGGAATACAAAAATGTAAAAATTATTAAAATATTCGGGGTATAACGGTTAATAATATAAGATTAAACTCAGAAGCAACGAAAATTATATTAGTTTCAAACTTTTTATTTAAAAAAAATACTAGCAGCTATGACAAAACCATATTACTACCAGTCACTACTACACACCCCTTGAATACAAAAATGTATTTTTTTTAATATTCAGGGGATCAGGGTTAATAATATAAGTTTAAACTGTAGAGCAGCAAAAATTTGTCTTGTTTCAAAGTTTTTATTTAAAAAAAAAATACTAAAAGTTGTGACAGAACCATATTACTACCAGTTATTACTACACAACTCCTGAATACAAAAATATAAAAATTATTGAAATATTCAGGGGATGAGGGTTAATAATATAAGTTTAAAATCAGAAGCAGCGAAAATTTGTCTTGTTTCAAAGTTTTTATTTTTTATAGAAATTACTAGAAGCTGTGACGGAACCATATTACTACCAGTTATTACTAGTCACCCCCTGAATACAAAAATTAAATATTATTGAAATATTCTGGGGTTAAGGGGATGATTTTTAACTTATATTTAACCTTCATCCCCTGAATATTTCAATAGTTTTTACATTTTTGTATTCACGGGGTGTGTAGTAATAACTGGTAGTAATATGGTCCTGTCACAGCTTCTAGTAATTTTCTAAAAAATAAAAACTTTGAAACAAGACAATTTTTTGCTGCTTCTGATTTTAAACTTATATTATTAACCCTCATCCCCTGAATATTTCAATAATTTTTATATTTTTGTATTTAGGAAGTGTGTAGTAATAACTAGTAGTAATATAGTTCTGTTACAGTTTCTAGTAATTTTTTTTTAATAAAAACTTTGAAACCAGACAAATTCTCGCTGCTCCAGAGTTTAAACTTATATTAATAACCCTCATTCTCTGAATATTTAAAAAATTACATTTTTGTATTCAGGGAGTGTGTAGTAATGACTGGTAGAAATATGGTTTTGTCACAGCATCTAATAATTTTTTTTAATAAAACCTTGAAACAAGAATAATTATCGTTGCTTCCGAGTTTAATCTTATATTATTAACCGTTATCCCCCAATTATTTAAATAATTTTTACATTTTTGTATTCCGGGGTTTGCAATAATAACTGTGGTTAATATGGTTACCCACGGCTTTTATTATAGTGATAAAGAGCATTTTACTTTTGAGTCTCACTATATTTGATCTTTATGTTGTTTAATATTTTAAATTGTTATTTTCTATTATTAATTTATGAAAACATTAAATATATACTTTGTTGTAATTTTTTAAAAAATATTTACATGTTAATATTTGTTAAATAATATTCAGTGTTATGTTCTTATATTACTGTCTTCATCACTGCATTGTGCATGTTTCGTCCGTGGTAGGTTTGTCCAAAATATTTTTCATTCGAATCGGCTGCTGCGAATCGGCTGCTAGGTTCACTCTGATACCAATATTTCATGAAGAGTCGGTTCAAATTCTCAAATCACTATTGCTGGGTGGTATTTGTTGACGCTGGTGGGATTTTTCCAGAGACTGGTGGCCTGCGTGCGAGATAGGGCTGTACGTGCGTTAAACGTCCAGTACTCTGAATTCGGGATATTTAAGGACATAGCCGTGATGATGAACATTTCTGGACCTAGATATTCTCTGCTATTGGGTTTATTAGAATGGCAACAAAATTCAGTCTCTTGGTACAATATTCTATTTGCTGTACATTGTGTAGGGGAATTTTTTAAAATCTATTTAAGTAATAAAAATTTAATGGCTCTGTCCTGAACATAATTAATTACCTCCACAACAACAATAGCAATAAATTTGTGTTATACGGCAATAATTAGCAATAAATTAGCACCAAATTGCTGTGTACTAGTTTTTGTGGTTTATTAATGTGGCACCTCCAGCGTGAACTTGGAGGTACACTTATAAATTAGTTATTATCTTCATAACAACAATAGCAATAAATTTGTGTTATACGGCAATAATTAGCAATAAATTAGCACTAAATTACTGCGTACTAGTTTTTGTGGTTTATTAATGTGGTATCTCCAGCGTAAACTTGGAGGTACACTTATAAATTAGTTATTATCTTCATAACAACAATAGCAATAAATTTGTGTTATACGGCAATAATTAGCAATAAATTAGCACTAAATTACTGCGTGCTAGTTTTTGTGGTGTATTAATGTGGTACCTCCAACGTGATCTTGGAGGTACACTTATAAATTAGTTATTATCTTCATAACAACAATAGCAATAAATTTGTGTTATACGGCAATAATTAGCAATAAATTAGCACTAAATTACTGCGTACTAGTTTTTGTGGTGTATTAATGTGGTACCTCCAGCGTGAACTTGGAGGTACACTTGTAAATTAGTTATTATCTTCATAACAACAATAGCAATAAATTTGTGTTATACGGCAATAATTAGCATTAAATTAGCACTAAATTACTGTGTACTTGTTTATGTGGTTTATTAATGTGGTACCTCCAGCGTGAACTTGGAGGTACACTTATAAATTACTTATTATCTTCATAACAACAATAGCAATAAATTTGTGTTATACGGCAATAATTAGCAATGAATTAGCACTAAATTACTGTGTACTTGTTTATGTGGTTTATTAATGTGGTACCTCCAGCGTGAACTTGGAGGTACACTTATAAATTACTTATTATCTTCATAACAACAATAGCAATAAATTTGTGTTATACGGCAATAATTAGCAATGAATTAGCACTAAATTATAGCATATAAATCATATCGTTATTTGAAAGTGGTACCTCTAACTTCACGCACCTATTTAAAAGCAAACGGGTTTTAATTTATTTTGATTAATTCCGGTGTTTTATTCAATAAAAATATCGGCTTCGGTTAATAATCACCTTTTTGGAGTTAAAATATAAGTTATCCGGTTATATAAAATGGTTTAAAAAATCTGTTCTTGCCTTAGTTAAAATAAAAGTGAAAAGTAAGGGTAATTTTTAGACAAATTGCCTGACTGTTCAGTAGTCTATGTACCAGTTTGTAAACTTATAGTTATCTGCATATGCGGTTGTTGCACAGGCTCAAAATGGATTCATTGTTAATTATTTTATGAGGAACTTTGGATATTAAGATTTTACAAATTTTATAGCAAACTGCAGCAATGTAAAACAGATAAATATATTAAAAGTATACAATTTATAAAGAGAAAATAATAAAAATTCTAGGAAAAACAGTATCCATAATTGACCAGTTTAAGATTTGATGCTAATGGTAAGTTCTATATTTCGTCTTAAGTTATTTATACTGGCATTAAATTTAAAAGAAGAGAAATGTAGAACAGTTAATAGAAAGTATCCGTAACGTCTTTTAGTGTTATACTTTTATTTTATTATTATAACTCTCAGACATTGTTGCAACCATTGTGACTGATTATGTATTTCATTTTATAAACTATGTAATTCATTGTCACTAACAAATAGTATTATTTTTGTAATCTATGCATTTTGTTTGTGTTTTCAAGTTCAATTATACCAAGTAGTAATGAGAGTTTTTTTGTACACAACAATTTTATTTAGTATTGTAATCTATAAGGGAACAATATGATTTTAATTTTAAATTTAACAACTCTATTTGTTTCATCAATATGTTTCATCCAACAGATCGTTACATACTTAATGTTTAAAAGCAGGAAAATAGGAAAAATCCAACTGCTTCATTAAAATATACTCTCTAGTATACAGTGATTTCGTTATTTGCAGTAAATTTACACCTGCCTCTTGTCCAGTTTTAAACCTGTAATCAAGGCCTGTAATCATACCTATTGAAGGGATATAAAATAAACTTTAGGTTAAAAAATTATTGTAATGTAAATAATTAATAGAAAATATCTCTAATTCATTTTGCTCAATATTATTAAATTACTTACCATATGGAAATTAATGAATTAACTATTATTTTTATAATTGTTAAGGAGATAAATTTCTTGCTGGGATTTAACTGAAAATTGACATATTTATCCGTCATTTTAAGGTTAACTTTATGATTAAAGGTTTGAATGTTTTAACTTGTAATTAAAAGTTATCTACCAGTTAAATTATTTAAGCTTGCATTGATAAACCAGCCTAAAATAACACAAAATTTTATTATATTCTTATTATATATTATTTCATTTTATATTAAAATTTGTGTAATTTTTTGAAAAATGCCCATCCTCTGAAACAGAATGTGACATCATGAAGACAACTTAAAAACAAAAATAAATGAAATATGTTTTTTATTAATTATTAAAAAATACGTAACATCACCTAAAACAAAATGCAAATATTTACTTTCACAGTTTTGAAGCATTGAATCTGACATTAACTAGCGAATGTTGGCATTTACTGATTTCCAGATTTGATTTTTACATAAATAACGTGACAGACAAACTGTTGTCCTATTAAATATGAATGACATCGGCCTAATTCACTAAGATAGTTGTTAACATAGTCGTTAGATAACAACTGAGAGTTAACAACGATCTTTAGCAACTCTTGTAACAACTGTCATTCAATTGGTATTCAGTAAATACAGAATTAACGATGTTACAGATGGTCGTTCTGAATAATCGTTGTTAAATATAGCAGTGAAGTTATTAATAAGTGAGTTAAAAGGCACGTCGATTCTCAATATTTGTACAAATTTGTATTCTATTCACAACCTAAAGTGACAGGTTTTGATTAGTTTGACGTTTGAGTTTTTAATAATGAGTGATAAGAAAATTTGGGGTGCAAGATGTTCCGTGGAACAATAATCTCTAATGGTAGATTTCATGATAATTTTGGTCTAATTAAGTAAGAAAGCTAGTTTTGCATTTCAGTTCTGATAACTGCTAATTGGAAATTTTGCAAATGGTTGATTGACTTGAAAAATTTAAATTTTGCCCTGTAATCTCTTTATAAGACACATAGCTAGGCGTGGAAATTATGTATTGGGAGAATCTGATGAAGTTTTCCAGTTTAGTATACATGTTTATTCAATTCGA
Source organism: Harpalus rubripes (assembly GCA_963082715.1). NCBI lineage: Eukaryota > Metazoa > Arthropoda > Insecta > Coleoptera > Carabidae > Harpalus > Harpalus rubripes. The sequence continues at coordinate 72,319,468 of OY720448.1, read as the reverse complement.
TACGATCGATTTCGAAATTTCAAGAATCTCATGATCAGGAACGACGTATGACCTTTGTCTAGAAGTTTTAGCAGTAAAAATAATGGAAATTTGACGTTGTTGAAATGGTTGTTTAAAGTTAAATGTGTAAGATAAATAAAAATAAACTTCAAAAAATTTAATTTAGATCTTTTCGGGAGAGAATCTGAAAATTTGTTCAATATTAAGAATTAAAATAATTAAGTTTGGAATAAATGTAAACCCTTCATTTTGTAACATGAGACCTTCGTGCATATACTGACTCAGTATGCTTGAAGCATGAAACCATCCAATTCACGAAATAACGACACTTGTTCAGTTTGAATATCTCTGTAAATATTTTTTCCCGATATCAGTATCGGAAATGGATTCCTAACATCTCGCAAATTTCTTTGCATAAATCTAAAATCTTGTTTAAAAATGTATATAATTATTGGGCATGTAGGTATATATTAGTTTTAAATAGTTTACCTTTGCTATCGTTCCTCTATTTCCAGTAAAAGTTAATTTCCTAACACAAATTTTTTAAGAAAAACCATTTACCAACGATTGTTCAATACTAACAACGAGAGAAATGCAGTTGCTAGATTAACAACTTGACGTAACGACTAGTTGTTAAATTTTAGCAACTTGATGTGATAGTAAATTGGGATTTTGAACATAGCAACTGACATTGAAAGTAGCAACTGAAAATGGTTGTTAATTTTAACAATTTTGCTTAGAGAATTAGGCCGATAGTGTATGAAATTTGACGTTATACGAGTGGGAGGCTGTTTTTCATGACTATTTCCGGCGCCAATCTTTTTATTTAATTATTTACAAAAATAACAACAAATTATTATTATTTTTCTTATCTGTAAAATATTGCATAAAATTTAATTTAAAATACATTCTTGGCCAAAAAAACCGGCTACCAAAAAAGACTTTTTTGTCGACAATCGAAATATGGGTTTATTTGTTATTTTTACGTTGAAATATGAACAACTGCTCTGTAAAGTAAGATTAGAAAAGTAAAGCAAATACTTAATTATTAAGGAAAAGAAAAAAAAACTAAATTTGTGCAAAATTATCTGTTCAATGATGACAATAAATTATTCTATTATCGTTGGTTAACGACTCTTGGTGTGTATTTTATTGCACTCTTGGTACTCAAAGAACTGATTGTGAAGAAATTTGTTATAATTCAATCGGAAAATACAGCCTGAGAAGAAACTTCAGGTGAAGATGATCACATTGTACAATACATCGCTGTAGCCTTGATTATTTCTAGAAGTACTGCCCAAATTGTAACTTGGCGTTATTATCAAACATGAGATTATGTTAAATAACGAATATCAGGAACACTATGCATTACAAATCCGTTTAAACATCGATTTATAGCAATATGTATACTACAAAAATGGGGCTTACTACCAACTGTTGTTTGCTACTAAGTGGCACATTCTGGTGGAATTGAAATTTTTGCACGAACCGTTCGCCGAAGGATATTTGAATATTGTCTAAGCCTTAGGATGCCCGTTGCTTGCCTAGCTTTGCTCGTAACACATCGAGTATAGTGGCTACGTTTTGCGCAGGAACATAGGAACTATAGAGCACTGGAGCACTGGAGCACTGGAGCTCCTTATTGTTCATATATGAAACCCATATCTGTCGGTGTTCATTAGATAAAGAAGAATGTGTGGTAAGAAGGTCACGAGAATCGTTTTCAGGATATGCAATATCCTGAAAACGCCATTCCATGTATTGAAATGTTGAGGTTGTTTTGGTTAAATATGGTGGCTTGGCGGCAGTTCTGTAAATTAGAAAATGCACAGCTGACTCCATAGTATCTTTTGTTTCATTTGTTACCTAGAGTTTCATCTTGAAAGTTGACAACATGCGTCTTAACTTTGCACATATAACAAAGCAGCATATAAAATAAGTCAATATTCGGTTATTACAATGGTCATATTGTAGCCCTGCCTTCAATTCCTGCGAAAAATATGGAATTACGTTAAGGCAAAGAGTTCAGCAATTGAGCATCGATAATTCGTAGCAAAAACCAGTCAATATCTAACAGTACAGTTTGAAGAATGGAAAAATAATTAACTCGAAGAGTTATAAGAATTATACCAACTGTATTGAAAGTTTACCAAACTATAAGGTAGAAGTTACTTACTCAAAATACATCATACCTTAGCTATAAAACTTAATTAATAAGGACAAAGATGTTTGCTACTTTTGTTCATTTTTCTGTTTCAGGAATTTTTCTTAATAGATAGAGTATTTGCTAAACTTTATTTATTTTCTTATCTTAGTTTACAGATTAGTTACTTATATTTTAACAAAAACATGTACGTCACGTCAGATGGCCCCGTACTCAACATCAATATAAAACTTTATGAGAAGTTAGTGCTGGGTTTGTGCTGGTTTGTGCTAGAATCTAGATTGTGCTGTTTATTTGCGCCAATTATTAACAATTGAAATGGGGAATCTGTCGTGACACTAATAGTAAACCCACTTTGTTTATAACAATATTTGGATAATAAGACAACACACAATTAGTGCTAGGATTGTGCTGCTCTGATACAAATTATGAAAGTTTGTGCTGTTTATTTACATCTACTATTAACAATTGAAATGGGGAATCTGCCATGCCAAAACAATATTCGGGTAATAGTAACGTCAATAGTTAGTAAGTTTGTGCTGCTTAGATACAGATTATAAAAGTTGTGCTGTTTATTTACATCTATTAAAACAATTTAAATGGGGAATCTGGCGTGACATAAAGAGTAAATTCCTTTTGTTTAAAACAATATTCGGATAATTATAACGTCCATAGTTAGTGCTAGGTTTGTGCTGCTCTGATACAAATTATAAAATTTTGTGCTAGTATCTTAAAGTTTTTGCTGTTTAACAAAAAGAGTTTACTCTTGGTGTCATGCCAGATTCCCCATTTCAATTGTTAATAGTAGATGTAAATAAACAGCACAAACTTTCATAATTTTGTTACAAGTCGACAAAAAAGCTTCTTTCTTTTGGTGTCCGTTTTTTTTTGTGGCCGCGAGTGTAGTTTTTAAAATTTTGAAACCGACTCATTAGTTATGAAATGTAGAAAAGCGTTAGCCAAAAAGTTATGAAAAATAATAACATATTCTCGTACTTTTATAGTATTATGTGTACAACTGATTGATTGATAAGGAATTAACATTTCGAAATTTGTATTTTTTTTTACATTGGAAACTGTAATAGTAAACTTTAGTGGTCGAGGATGTAGTTTATCGGACCAAGGCGAATAGGCTTGTAAAACTTACGATTGTATTAATTTTACTGACTACAATAATTTAATCATAAATTAGTTTATAAGACGCTGTGAATTTCAAATAATTTAATGTAGGTAGTAGGGAATACATAATACTAACCGATTGCAGATTGCATTTCGTTCATTAAGAAACCCTTGGGAGAAACCATTCTTTTTAACTTATAAATTTAATTTATTGGTATTACTTGACTGTTAGTGTGATTGTAGGGATGATGAGAAATATTTGGAGATGCAGTCGTAGTAAATAGTGTTTATTAAATAGTAATTTAATTAGGAAAGTTAATCAAATTACTGTTTAATAAACACTGATCACCACGACTGCATCTCCAAATATTTTTTCTCATCATCCCTACTATAAATTTAATAATTGTTTATACATTTACGGATTTTTGCTGATAGAAACAATGAATATAGACAACTTGGAAAGCTACAAAAAATTATTCAGTGGTGTAACTTTCCAATATGGGGTCTATATAAAAATTAAAACTTTGACACTATAACTCGAAATCCAACAGTGATAAATAAATTTGAGCATCTCTAATTGAAAGAAAATAAAAAGTGGCATAAAGGGATGCAAACCAGAACCCAGTATTATATCACATTTGGTTATTTGCAACTTTTTTTAAAAAACTAGTAAATTAAATTTTTGCGTGTATCTGTGTATTTTATTCTGAAATAACGGTACAATTCGGTAGACTTCGTATCTCTTACCTATCCCAAGATCCCGAGACCCTAATGTTAAGGACGTTAACTTGGACAAGCTCTAAATTATTTTTCCACAATTAAAAAATTTAAAATCAATAATTTTATAAATACGAGTAACATCAAAATTTTTTTGGGTAACTTTGGGTTTTTTGTTTTTGTCTCCAATCATTAAATATATCATTAAATTCTTTTAATAACAGCAACTTTCGTTTTCGTCAACGATTTTAATGACAATATCCGAGTGAGATTTGAAAGCTTTTTGTATGACACTAATTCACCTTGAAAAGATCACATGGTTAATCTTTGTAATATAATATAATAATATAATCTTTCGTCGCCTATGAAACTTAGACAGGTTTAAAGAAACTTTTTCCAAATTTCGTAATATTACTTTAGTTTATAACATATTGAAAGAAATCTTCTAATCGTAGGTCTCGTCAAAATAGATAATAAAATCGCTATGGCGAATACACATATTTTTGATTTAGAAATATTGATATGCATCAATAAAACAATTTTACAACTAAACCGTATTACAAATTTTATACGATTTTATTATTTATTATCCGTTCAATAACGGTGTTATAATACTCTAGAATGAAAATTCGTAACATATAGATACACAGGATGATTGAAAAAATAGGGACGAGTAGTTATTTTCTTTAATATTAATTTTAGACTATAGTTTAAATTACAAAATTTCGGGAAAAGTTAAATGTCACTTTTTGGTAAGGTCCTGAATTATACCTCTAGTTTCGCCAGAAGCGAAATCTTCGTTGATTCTTGCAATGGAATGGTATACTCTTTACAGAGTTATCGAAAATGGTTAAAAATCCTATGATCACTTTTATTGCAAAATAATGTCAACATTATATTTAATTATTCCATAATTCATCAAAACTATTATTTTTTGTATGATGAAAATGCATGTATCTGACATGACTGAAAAGCTAATATATAATAAATAATATAAAAAAATATATAGGATACCATATAATAAATCAACGATAATTTCATCATTTAACTACGCCTCCAACTTTGTACTTAAGCAATAGGTATGAAATTAAAAATAAAGTTCCTATTTTTTTAAACACCCTGTATTTTACTGTTTATCTAAACTCGAAGACTGTTAGCATTTCATCTTAATCATGGTTTATTAAGCTATTACAGAAATAACAAATTATTTTTTTTTAAATTATTACAATGTATTTTTAAATGGTAGAGTAATTAGATAGTTAGGGTGACAATAATTTTAAGTAAATTCTGCCAGTCGGAGAGTTTAACTTATAGAAAAAAAAAATAAACCTCTACCTAAATAAAACTAGCAGTTATAGTTTTGCTTCAAATTATTTATTGCGCATTCCATTGTCCGCCTTCCTTTCAGCAGATATTTCGGATATTTCGATGGAGAATTTCAATTTAATGATATTAATTCATTGGGAGACTACATAAGGTCGCGGAGTTCGATAGCAAACCAATACGAAATAAGGTTATGAACGAGGCAACGTGGGAGACAAGTCGAATCAGAGTAAATAACCCGCGGAGAATTGAAGAGGATACGATAGAATTAACAGAGTAATGTAGGACGGAGACAACAGGATAACTACAGACTTGAATACAGAATCTAGGTATTAACTTGGCGGGCTATGTGTAAAAATGCCCTTAGTGTGCAGATAGTAATTAATCTCTTTTTAATTAATCTATTTGGAAAATATGGTTTAACAGACAAAATCCACAGTACAAATGGAAAAAGATTTATTCAAATCGTAAGGAAATTATGTATATTATTAGTTCCATCCACTTTACTGTAATTTGACAAATCAAGGATAATATACATAGGTTTCTTAGAAAATAGTAAAGTCTAATTCAAAGAGCATGAAATGTATGATGACCTCGGATGAGAGAAAAAATGCAATTCACACTCTCGGTATAATTGTTTCATATTCATGTTTCAAATGAATATTGCGTTAAATAATCGTTGCAATCTGCAAAAAATGCATTAATAACTGAAAATTTTGACAAAATAATAATAATAATAATAATAATAATAATAATAAAAATAAAAATAATCATAATAATAATAATAATAATAATAATAATAATAATAATAATAATAATAATAGTAATAAAATAATAATAATAATAATAATAATAATAATAAAAATAATAATAATAATAATAATAATAATAATAATAATAATAATAATAATAATTATAATAATAATAATAATAATAATAATAAAAATAATAATAATAATAATAATAATATTTCCGAAAGTAGCAAATATTTTGTTTGCAATTAATAATATTAAATAAATAGTATATTTCACTTTTGTTTATATATACTCTTAAAAAAGGGAACTTATAATTACAGATAATTCAAAGAGAACATAATATATTTACTGTTTTCTTGCCTTACCCGTGAAAAGTAAGTCTGAATTTATATTCATCTTTAACTACAACAAAAAATTATGGGATTATTCCTCTCACGATCTACTAAAATAATCAAGCACGAATATACAGGAAATAAATTTGCTTTTCATCGAAACATTGCACATTTCTGCTGGATCTTTGCTACCGAATGGCTAACAATAATATAAGAATATTGCTTTATTAATTTTTATGGTTCATTAGTAAAGTTTATAAGGATATTAAGTATTTTTGTTTTAATATTCTATTGGTAGGTATTTAGTTTTAAGGCTGGTTAATATATTTAATGTAAATAGGGACAAAAGAAAATATAATCGTCATAAAAGGTCTTAAGGGTTTATATAATTTTTAAATAAAACATAAGCAAAAGGCATAAACATAGCAAAAAATCAAATTTAATTTTAGAATTTAGAATTCGAAATATAGAATGATTTGATCGTAACATATTCAGAATTTATTTAATTAACATACAAGAAAGATCAAAATGTCACTTTTATAACTCATCAAAATTATAAACAATAACTATCACAGTATTTCAAGCTAACTATATATCAAATTATTATTCAGTTGACTTGACAACAAATATTTTTCTTAAAACATATTTCAATTTCTTGATATATCTCAAATCTCAATATTCTCATTGCGTGTCAACACGGCATTCACAGAGTTCAGGGTTGTCATTAGATGTACGAAAAGTAACTTAAATATGTTTTAGAACTTATTTAATTAAATATGATATATATATATATATATATATATATATATATATATATATATATATATATATATATATATATATATTATATGTTTTGCTGTATTATATTTATTATTATACAAAAAAATTATCAATTAAATTGTGTCTGATAATTAAAAATGTATTTTTGAATGCAAAATCTGTCAAATACGAGTATTTTAACAGGGCTAAAATTAATTTTGTATTCTGAAGTACTTAAACAAAAAATAGTAATATTTTTGTTCTACTTTAAGCAAAAAATTCAAAATAAATATAGTTTACGTATGTGCAGACAATATACAAATTTTGATAATGTAAATTATATTATTGTTCAGATTACTGGTACATCCCTGCATACATACGGTTGAGTTCAATTTTTATTTTTGTTAGTTCAATCATAAATCTTCAACAAAGTAATTGAATGTAACAAAACTTTCATCGCAATAGTATGTAAAAACAAATTGTAATAGTTACCGAAAGACGAAGCCTCGAGGTGAGATACAGCGCGAGGCTTTGATGAAACTTCCACCGAGGTACATATAATATTTTATTCACAATTATCCTCTTTTTAAATCAATAATTTTCAGAATAATTCATTGAGTTATAACCTTATTTTTATTAATATTCTTGATAGATCTATTAAATTGTTAAGCTTACTTTATTATAGGGATCTATGATAATGTTGCTAGGCAACCCCTACATAAACATTTCCAACCTGTGGGGTGGCAGTGAAATCTGTTATTTCCCACCCAAGGGATTGTCATTACAGTTAGGAATGACATATTGGTATTTCCCAATCTATAAAAGGTTAAGAATCGACATATTACTATAATGATTGTGAATAAAATGTATTTTATACTACGTAGTAGGTATTTTTAAAAAAATTTATAGCCCTGGAAACCGAAACGTTGAGGAATGTTATTCGATCATTTACCATCGTGAGTTCTTTGAAGACATTGGAACTATACAAGGTCCAAATGAAACAGATTGTTTTGAAATATTAGGAAATGACTTTAAAAATTCTTTCAAATCCTTTAAACTATGAACTTTGTTTTTTTGGTAACTGCATCTTATTTTTCGAAGTCAGTAATTAAAACAGTAACCGGGGGCGCACATTTTGATTGGTTGGAGCTAAAAAAAAGGTCACCAGCCCATGGCACACGAAGTCCTTAACCCGGTCTTGAAATATTAGCAATAAATCATTAATGCATTTGAATGTAATAAAAATTTCAACTCAACGGGATCTAAAAATAGATTGCAAATGCGTTTTACACTACTTAATTGTACTTTTTTTGGAAAATGTATAGCTCTTGAAAATGACATATATAATTGTTGCGTCCCTCCGGTGCGAAGGACTAAGTAATAAGGACCTAATGGCTCGAAGGGCCAAATGTTCAAACCCTGAACCAGCGAATCCTGTCTAGAAGAACCGAAATGTTTTGATCCTGCTCGCAAGCCCAAATGTGATGTCTCTAGATCAGCGAATCCGGTCTAGAAGCACCAACAATGTGTTTGATGTTAAATTCAATGAATAAAACAAAACTATATGTAAACCAAAATAATTACAACCTTCGATAGCTGGTTCACATCACTGGACTTGGCCAATATACGGGATAATATTAATTTGTGAAACGTACTAATTAAAACGAACGAAGGACCAGATAGTTTTACGAACTAACAAACGTGCTAAATACAATTGCAACAAAATAACAAACAACTGAAAACCAATTCTGAGAGATATGTGATAGCGTATTGAATATAAGTGACATAAACAATAATAAACCAAAGATAGAACAAATACGATATTTGTTGAATTAACTAAATCATTTCATAAGTGTATGAACAAACAAATGTAGTTAAACAATATTAAGAACTCTAAATGAACTTAATAACAACCAACTAGAATGCAAAACTTGTTGCATTGAATGTACCTAGTCGACAATAACAGCAGATGCGCTGTGGATGACGTCACTCGAAGGTGAACTTGTGTAAACAGGTTTACAAAGAAATAATAATAATTTCACCCAAGGAAATATGAATCAAATCCCTAACAACACGAGTTCCGTGAGAAATCAAATTGTACAGTTCGATTTTACAATTGATTCCTGAGATGTGTCTATTAGCTGCATAAATTGGCGCCGGAAAGTATTCGCGGACTATAAAGTACCAAATTAAATGAAAACCGAACGATACTCCTTGAATTAGTCGTGTTAGGCTAATCAAGCTACGCGTACGATAATTAAACAACCAATTACTTTACTGACCATATGAAAATCAGAAAGTTTTATGCAAAATGGTGGAAAAACCACTCTCGCGGACGACGACGCGATACGTGTTTACCGTTTGCAAGCCAGACACACTCTGACTCGGTCGATGCCGGTCAGTGCTGTAGCAGCTGCACTTGGCGTGGGGTTGCGCGCGCACTCGCGTGAAGCCAGATGCAATAATATTAATATTAATAATTAGTTTAAGATACTACAGCTATTTCAAACAATACTAAAATTAAACTTAAACACGTAAAAACATATAACTAATTTTTCCAAGTAACAGAAACAGTTATTTCCATTTATTTATTGACTTATTTAAATAGAGTCAGGGCGGGTTAACCGTTCTATTCCCAAGTGCAGCGGGTTGCTACCTCAAGGGGTTAATATTTTCTAATTTCTCTCATTTAAAACATGTTAGTTTTAAACATACCGGCCACCTTAGGGTCTCCCTAAAGACAAACTTAGGCTTTGGCAATCTCTGTCTGAGCAGAGTTGGTTTGATCATTGTCAAGTTGAACCACTTCACTTTGTGGCCAACACGAGTAAGGTTGTTGTAACCACTCTGGTCCATTTATCCAGAGAGTACATGTCTTGAAACTTAGAGGACTGAGACCTCTAGAACCTACGTCGGCCGCATTGTGTTCCGACGTTACATGACGCCAGTGTTCACTCGGAAAATTTGTTTGTATTTGAGCGACTCGATTACCCACAAATGTTTTCAGAGTGTGTGGTTCCTTGCGCAACCAGGCAAGAACTATCATAGAGTCCGAGAAGCAATGTACAGCTAATGGTTGTTTTGGAATATTTTCGAGAATATTCTCGAGAAGTTTGGCGAGAAGATGCGCCGCACATAATTCCAAACGAGGTATAGTAATTTTTTTCAAAGGCGCTACACGCGTCTTTGCACAGAGCAATTGAACCACTGGTTTATCGTTTAGATAACTTCTAACATAGACAACGGCACAGTAGCCTCGCTCGGAGGCATCCTCAAATCCGATAAGATCGAATTTAGAACCCAAACAGGCTAACCTTGGTATCGAATAGTTGGATACACAATCGATCTCGTTCAGAAACAAGTTCCACTCCGAGACAATATGAGCGGGAGGTTCTTCATCCCATTCTACCTTTGATTTCCAAAGCTCTTGCATGATGAGTTTAAGAAACATCACCAATGGGGACATAATGCCTAATGGATCATAGATCCTTGCAAAGCAGGACAAAATGTTTCTTTTTGTACATAAATCGTCGGGTTTTGAGACCGTATACTCGTAGCAGTCGGACTTGCAAACCCATTTGACACCTAACAATTTCACTGACTCGTCGTCAGTAAAGTGGACATCTTTCACTGCGCGTGCATTGTCTGGTAGTTCATCCAGTATTGTTTGAGAATTACTGGCCCATTTTCGGAGGGTGAATCCTCCCTTTTCGAATATATCCGTGAGTTCACGGCGCAGTGTTAGTGCTGACTGAATATCTTCAGCTCCAGTCACAACATCGTCCATATAGACATCATTTTGCAGGACTTTAGCTGCTAAGGGATATTGATTCCCTTCATCTTGAGCCAACTGCTCAACTGTACGCAACGCTAAGAACGGCGAACAATTCAAACCAAAGCAGATAGTGTTGAATTGGTACACAATAGGATGTGTGGCATCCGCTGGTTTCCAAATGAACCTTAGAAATCGTTGATGCTCGCGTACAACTCTAATTTGTAGGAACATCTGTTTTAAGTCTCCCGTAATTAAAATAGGATAAAATCTATTTCGCAAATGAAGAGTGAAGATACTCTTCTGTAGTACCGGACCAGGATACAAGTAGTCATTAATCGACTTTCCATTAGACGATGGCTTTGAAGCATTGAACACAATGCGTACCGGTGTCGTCGCACTATCAGGTTTAACCACTTCATGGTGTGGAATATAGTACGAATCCTGATCATTCAAATTGGGTTGCACATCAAGTCTCGTGACGTAACCCTTTTGTAAATATTCTTCGAATATTGCATCATAAGCCTTGAGTAACTCTGGGGTTTTACTAAAGCGAGTCAGCTGTGCGTGACAAATGGACAAAGCTTTCTTGTATGAATTGCCTAGTACTGGTGGGTACTGTTTAAAAGGTAAAGAAACCGTGTATTTTCCCTCGGAGTCTCTTTGGGGTAGTATTGACAAAATGGTCCTCCACCATTTTATCCTCCGGTTTAGTGACAACCGATGAAGTTGGAACGTTTTCCAATTCCCAAAATTTAGACAATAGTTCGTGGGTATCTTCTTGTGTGTATGTATGATACGACACCACAGCATTGCTTGTTTGCTTGCTGGTATATTCTCCCATAACCACCCAACCAAAGATTGTTTTGATGGCGGTAAGTGTGCCATCGACTCCTTTCTTAACTCCGTTACGAATGACCTGACCCCAAATATCAGCTCCTAACAGCATGTCTATTCGTTGAGATTTATAGCATTCGGGATCCGAAAGTTGGATATTCCCAAATTGTTTAAAGGTATCCCGAGATATTGGATAATCTGGGATTTTGCCTGTAATGTTGTCGATTACAATGCAACTCAAATCGAGAACTGGAGTTTCTCTACGACATGGTTTGATTTTGGTATGTATAATACCACTAGTGTCCTTGACGTGGGTGTCACTGATTGACATAATCTTTGTTTGACACGCTTCAATAGACAGATTCAAATTGTGGACACAACGACTTGTGATGTAGGATTTCTGCGATCCTGTATCCAATAAAGCACGTACAACATGTACCTTTCCTGCACTGTCAAATATATGCAGTTTTGCAGTGGGTAGTAATACCGAAGTATGTTTTCTGTGTTGACTTAGTGAATAAGTCCTAGCAGACATTGACGTAGTAGTTTCAGAATTACTACTACTGGCTTGAGAGTTTGCATCACTCTTGGGTGATGACGGACGATTGTTTTGCTCAGATTTTTTATCACGTTTGGGTGATAACGACTTGTTCGACCTTTCACCAAAATGTAGCAGCGTATGGTGAGGTTTGTTGCACGTTCTGCATGTGGCTGTACTAGGACAGTTCGGGCGTATGTGTCCCCTTCTAAGACAGTTGATGCACAACTTGTGTTTAATTGCAGCATCATGTCTTCCTTTAGGTTTAAGAGCTATAAACCCTTCACACTGACTGATGTAGTGAGATTTTCTGCAATACGGACAATTCGTATCAGTTGCCAATGTCATCGCTCGGGATGCTGGCTTGTGCCTTTTGAATTGTTTGATTGGCTCGTGAGTTTTGACAGGTTTGTCTGGCTCAACCTCTAAGCTCGAAACTTGCTTAGCCAAGAACGCAATTAACTCTACATGAGTGGGCTTGGAGTCAGAATCCAATGTTAGTTCCCACTGTCGTCTAGTAGACGAATCTAGCTTACGACAAATCATGTTTTCCAAAATGACCCCACATGAGTCAACATCAACCTCTAAGTTTTTCAGAGCAGCGATGTTTTCGCGTGCTGTGTTCAACAACGATTTTAGTGCAGGAGCGTCTGCCTGCTTGACCTTTTGCACACCTTGGAGTGCATTCAGATGTACCGACCTCAACAACCTAGGACGATAATATTCATCTGTGATGGCGTTCCATGCAATATCAAAACTATCAGCTTTGACGGGGATGTTTGTAATAAGCCTAGCGGCTTCCCCTTTTAAAGATAACTTGAGATATTGAAGTCGTTCAATATCTGACAAACTGTCCCGATTTATCACCAACTGTGTGAATAAATCGTAAAAATTCATAAACGTTGTTTTCTCCCCATCGAATGTTGGGAGATTCAATTTAGGCAAGCTGGGTTGCATATATCGCAAAGATTGTGCTGATTGAATCGAATGTGATTCTGATTTAGCTCTGTCGGACCCTGACTGGGATCCGGTGTCTCCACTGAACATAAGTTTGTAATTGACACGTATGTCGCAAATGAGTTCTTTTATTTCATTAAACAATTTCTTAACTCGGGAAATTTCTGCCAATATATCCTCGTCGGGATTTTTGGTTTGTTTTAACTTTGAAGAATATTCGCAATAAATACGATTGAATTCTTGTTCCCAAGCTGCGAGAGACGGAAAAGTTACTTCAAATTTCACTTTACTTTTTTCATCAGTCTCTGAAGAATAGACTGATAGACGACGAATATGTTCTGTCACAACCTCTAATTGTTCGTGCAGTAGTTTAGCCATTTTACTGTGTGTTATTAAATGCAATTACTAATACCAAAGTAACTAGAAACAATAATTATCTCCGAATACCGCCAAATTCGGATCGACGAAGACCAAATGTAACTATAAACAATAATTATCTCCGAATACCGCCAAATCCGGCTCGTAGGCCCAAATGTAACTAGAAACAATAATTATCTCCGAATACCGCCAAATCCGGCTCGAAGGACCAAATGTTGCGTCCCTCCGGTGCGAAGGACTAAGTAATAAGGACCTAATGGCTCGAAGGACCAAATGTTCAAACCCTAAACCAGCGAATCCGGTCTAGAAGAACCGAAATGTTTTGATCCTGCTCGCAAGCCCAAATGTGATGTCTCTAGATCAGTGAATCCGGTCTAGAAGCACCAACAATGTGTTTGATGTTAAATTCAATGAATAAAACAAAACTATATGTAAACCAAAATAATTACAACCTTCGATAGCTGGTTCACATCACTGGACTTGGCCAATATACGGGATAATATTAATTTGTGAAACGTACTAATAAAAACGAACGAAGGACCAGATAGTTTTACGAACTAACAAACGTGCTAAATATAATTGCAACAAAATAACAAACAACTGAAAACCAATTCTGAGAGATATGTGATAGCGTATTGAATATAAGTGACATAAACAATAATAAACCAAAGATAGAACAAATACGATATTTGTTGAATTAACTAAATCATTTCATAAGTGTATGAACAAACAAATGTAGTTAAACAATATTAAGAACTCTAAATAAACTTAATAACAACCAACTAGAATGCAAAACTTGTTGCATTGAATGTACCTAGTCGACAATAACAGCAGATGCGCTGTGGATGACGTCACTCGAAGGTGAACTTGTGTAAACAGGTTTACAAAGAAATAATAATAATTTCACCCAAGGAAATATGAATCAAATCCCTAACAACACGAGTTCCGTGAGAAATCAAATTGTACAGTTCGATTTTACAATTGATTCCTGAGATGTGTCTATTAGCTGCATAAATTGGCGCCGGAAAGTATTCGCGGACTATAAAGTACCAAATTAAATGAAAACCGAACGATACTCCTTGAATTAGTCGTGTTAGGCTAATCAAGCTACGCGTACGATAATTAAACAACCAATTACTTTACTGACCATATGAAAATCAGAAAGTTTTATGCAAAATGGTGGAAAAACCACTCTCGCGGACGACGACGCGATACGTGTTTACCGTTTGCAAGCCAGACACACTCTGACTCGGTCGATGCCGGTCAGTGCTGTAGCAGCTGCACTTGGCGTGGGGTTGCACGCGCACTCGCGTGAAGCCAGATGCAATAATATTAATATTAATAATTAGTTTAAGATACTACAGCTATTTCAAACAATACTAAAATTAAACTTAAACACGTAAAAACATATAACTAATTTTTCCAAGTAACAGAAACAGTTATTTCCATTTATTTATTGACTTATTTAAATAGAGTCAGGGCGGGTTAACCGTTCTATTCCCAAGTGCAGCGGGTTGCTACCTCAAGGGGTTAATATTTTCTAATTTCTCTCATTTAAAACATGTTAGTTTTAAACAATAATACTGAAGGGGTTGAGGCATTGAAACCTTGTTGTTCTATTTAAATTCCCTGTCCAAAGTCCAACTATTTACTTCTTTATATCAACTAGTGGATGCTACTCTCAATACATCAGTAGTAGTGTGTGTATGATAACTAGCTAAAGAAAATTTCTTCACTTATTTTTTCCGGGAAAAACTGATTTAGTTTGTTTATCTTACTTACTAAATACTTTATTTTATAAGAAGAAAACGGCTACGCAAACTAAGGAAATTTGGGTACAGTCTAGCGGAATTTAAACATAGTCGAACGAATTGTTGCGGCGTACTCCACCGTCAAATATTATATACGATGTCGAATCTAGAAATGATAAAAATACGTTATGGATTACTAATAATTTAGATTTCGCTAGATAACTGTGAAAAGCTATGTCTTCCGAAAATAAACCTTATATTTTTATGGACTCTTGGGAATGAAATGCGCGTGGAATGCTAGGATTTCACGAAATGGAGAAAACAACATACTCGTTTTTCAGCAAAATAGATATGATTAGAATTATTGCTATACGCATCTTATTCCCTTAATATGTATTCATTCTATTTGTTTCTACTTCTAAATCTAAAATAATGACTTGGAAATATAATAAATTTGTTAATGTAGTAAAAGACTAGTTCAAAGAGCAGGGAAATAGTTAAATTTGTATATATGCTTTGAAAAAATATAACGGTATCAAATATTTAAAAAAATAAACACATTTTTTGATGGCTGACATTAATAGTGAAAATTGAAAGAGTACACAATTTTGTTTCTAGATATCAAATGTGTACATCTTTCCCGCAGAGGACATTTTATTATTTTGACAACTAGTGCGAGATTTAATTTATCATATCATTCTCTGGATTCGGGAGAGACAAGTTCAAAATTACCGCACCGGCTGTATCAACTATTTTTTGAGTTCTTTAGAATTGAACTGTATTGCATTATGTAAATACTAGAACAAGTTTAATTTTTTAGGGGTACTGTACTTAGTGTGTCTGTTTTGATTAACCGCAGATTTGTTTAGTAAGAAATGTAGGAGGATGCGAAAACTATATAATTTTTAGGATAAACCTTTTTTATTTTTAATTGTAGTATCTTTTTAGGCTTTTGACACTTTCAATTTGTTGTTTTGTATAATAGGATTGGTCTAATTCTGAAAAATAGGCATTCGTTTTCGCTAGCTACTTTTCGTTTGAGTAAAATCTTTTTCCTGTTACTCATTTCTTCATATTGGGTATTAAGGTATAGTCCAAGATAGCCAAATCTGGCGAGTATGGGATTTCAGCACAAGTAGGAACCTAACTCTATCAATTTTGCTGCTACAACTGTTAACTGATACATTTTCGTGATGGATAACAATTTTTTGCGGGCCAACCGTGGACATTATTCTTCCACCTTGGTTTTCAAGAGCTCATGTTACAAAGAATAAGATGTAGTCGTTTTACCCTTGTTTAATCAGTTCACAAGTATTATTCGTTGCGAAGCCCAAAAAACTGTCGCCATAACCTTCCCAAATGAAAAAAAAACGTTTTCGCTTTCTTTAGTACAAGTTCTCCAATGGCAACACGTTGATTGGACTATTTCTCGGTCTCAGAAGTGTACTGGTGTACCTATCTATGTTTCGTCTACAATTTACAGTGACGGTACGCCGCCTAAATAAAGTCCGCTGAAATAGTTGAAAATTGCCTTTGGTACACTTCTCACGATATCAATCATATTTGGATATCACTCGACTTATTCATTTCAAGCAAACGCCAAACAGAAAAATAAACCGACTAAAATTTAGTGTGTGCCACCATGAGATGCTACTAAATGAAAACAACCTCAATACTCACCACCATACATACGTATAATACTTCTTTTTAAATCTGCATACGAGTGAAGTGAAAGAAAAAGAAATTAAAGTTGTTTACGATTAGCGTAGATACGCGCGAATACAGACTAGTAAAGGGGATCTCAAAATTATAGCCCTATGTACCCGTATTAAATTTCGCAGAAGAATGCGTATCTCTTTATAAGAAGAAAATAAGAAAACCCAGCTACAGAAAAATAAGGTTTTTTTTTATTTTAATAATAGTAAAACCGTGCAGACAAAAATAATCGTCTTTTTAATTAATGTGATGGATGGGCTTGTTTTTTTTTTTCGCAAATTATATCAACTTTAAGAGCAATTTTGGTCAATTTTAATCGTAATTCGGATTCAGCATCATGTCTATTTCGATACTTCGTTTTTATCATGACCAGGTGTGAAAATCCATTCTTATATAAATATGTTGTCGCGAAGAGTAAAAAGATATTCACCACTTTTCGATATCTCTAACAATGACTTCTGTTACTTAATACTCAAATTAGCATTTATGCTTTCATTTGTGACCATAAATTGGTTTCGAATCCAGTATTCGTAACTACCAATATTTGGAAAATACCTTTTTAGTTCGTCAGAAAACAGAGAAAGATAAAGAGTATTTTGGGCTTTATTTCGTCATCCACTCCACTTTGAGAAACCCCTGAATTAGTAGATTGCGTATTATTTTAAATATGCCTGCATACACAAAAAAATACTAAGACCTGAAAAGTTCATAGCTTGACTATTATAAAAAATTACGTAATTGTATTCTGTCTAACTAAAGGAAAAGTAAAATTTTACGTACTTATTTTCGGATGAAAAATGACACTTTTCAGAAGTTTATCACTTTACGTTTGCAAACCTTTTTCGTTTGCAAACCTTTTTCGTCCGCAAAACCTTTTTCGTACGCTAAGCCATCATTTTTGTCTGCAAACCTTTTTCGTCCGCTAAACCTATTATGATTTAATATTATTGTAATTGTTTGTACTATCCTTCTAGATCTATTATTAGTAAGGAAGACAGGCAGACAGGTAGACAGAAAAATGTAATATGCACCTCTGCTTTGTTTGTTTGCTTTACTTTGGCCTCGGCAAGCCAACTCAATCTCTGCTATTTATTTATTTATTTATCTAAAGTTTAGGCTATACAACAGGACGAGTCCCAATGACAGTACAGCACATTACAATGTAAATACAAACAGAAAATAATTTTTCATCACACAAACCTACATAAATAATACAGTGAAAATTTATGAGAAAGAGAGATATTGATTATGACATATGAGTAAAATAATTATTTCTTATAAACGACTTAAACGTGTATAATGAGCAATGGAAAATATCGGGTGAATTGTTGAGAGAGAAGAAATTATTATATTTACACATTATTCTGTTTAGAGGAGAGAACATAGCTGAGTTAGTTTTATAATTCCTTAAAGAAAATAGATCACATGAACGTGTAGAATGAGAAGGTATTCGAAAAGAAATTTTGTTCAAAAGGGTAGAACTGCTGATATGATTATTTACAATTTTATACAGAAATGTCATATCTATCAAGTCTCTACGCTTTTGTAAAGGGATGAAGTTTAACGAGTTATTTGGAAATTTCCAATTTAAATAAGAAATAAATTTCTTTTGAATACCCTCTATTCTATTAATATACATTTAGATAATGGGGAGACCAACATACAGCAGCAAATTCAAGTTGAGATCGAACTAATGTGTAATATAAATGAACTAGCGTTTTAAACCTTTTAAAATGAGTACCAATTCTTAAAATGAATCCTAGCAATTTATAAGCCTTTTTGACAATGCAATCAATATGGATATCGTAAATAAGTTTATTGTCTAGAGTAACACCAAGATCTTTGATATGAGATACACGATTTATATATTTTCCATCTAAATGATAATCAAATTTGACCACATTCCTATTTCGCGTGAAAGATATAATAGAACATTTATTGAAATTAAGTAATAAATTATTATTTTGTAAATAGCTATTTAACCTGTCAAGATCGGCTTGAAGGGCTAAACAATCAGATGTTGATTTTACTGTTGTATACAACTTGAGATCGTCAGCGTACATTATAAATTTTGAATTATTGAAACAATTTTTAATGTCGTTAATAAAAATGTTAAAAAGGAGAGGTCCTAAATGGGATCCTTGTGGGACTCCAGAGGTTACTGGAAAATAATCTGAAGCGAATCCATTAACAGTAACACTCTGTTGTCTGTTACTGAGGTATGATTTAAACCACTGAAGCACATTACCATGTACACCATACTTCTCTAGTTTATAAATTAAAATGGAGTGGTTAATTTTGTCGAAAGCTTTACTGAAGTCGGTGTACACAGCATCTACTTGATTTTTGGAATCCATAGAGTGGAGAATAAAATCAGTATATTCCACAAGATTCGAATCAACAGATCGTCCACTATAGAAACCATGTTGTTCAACATTTATGATTTCTTTGAACGCAGCAAATAAATGCTTATAAATTAGTTTTTCAAAAATCTTT
Source organism: Harpalus rubripes (assembly GCA_963082715.1). Taxonomy (NCBI): domain Eukaryota; kingdom Metazoa; phylum Arthropoda; class Insecta; order Coleoptera; family Carabidae; genus Harpalus; species Harpalus rubripes. The sequence continues at coordinate 72,299,854 of OY720448.1, read as the reverse complement.
TCAAATATACATAGTTTCGATATTGGACGATAGCTGTCGACTGAATTTTTATTGCCAGATTTGAATACAGGCACGATAAGGGCTCTTTTCCAGATATTAGGACAGTGACCTTCAGTGAGCGATTTATTAAAAATTATTGTTAATGGGCAGCATAAAGACGTTGCACAATGTTTAACGAAATAACTAGGAATCCCATCAGAACCAGCCCCTTTGTTAACATCAAGGGATGACATTAAATCATGTACCTCATTTTCTTCCACATGTAAGTTACTGAGATCTATATTCGTGTCACAGTACTCTTCCGCGTAATTTCCAACGAAATTAGTTTTGTCCAAAAAAACTGATTGGAAAATTTTTGCGAACATATTGCATATATCATTACCGTTACTAGAGCTGGTATCATTGTAACTTATGTTAGAAGGTATGTTCTGTTTTTTAACTGAGGATACAAAAGACCAAAACTTTTTTACGTTGTTGGGGATTTCTTGTTCAACATTATTAATATAGTTTGCATAACAAATTTGTGTTAAGTTTTTCACCTTGGTTCTAAGTGCAGAGAACTCTAAATAATCAGAAACATTATTAAAACGTTTAAATTTGCGATGCAATTTATGTTTTTCTTTAATTAAGTTAATCAGGTCAACATTGTACCAACAAGGATAAAATCTTTTAGAAGAGCGTTTTTTAGGGACAAACATATTGATAGCAACACGCAGTATGTCATAAAATTTATTTAGTGAATCCTCAGTATTTAACATGGACAATTATTCATGCGACCAGTCAATAGACAACAGATGATTATTTAATGCATTAAAATCAGTGTTTTTAAACAAATGTAATTCCATATTATTAAAATTTAAAACCGGAACATATTCACATTTATAATGTAGTAGTAATGGAGGATGGTGCGAATCGTCTTTACTCAAAGAACTGTGACACGGGCTTAGTTTAACATGTTCAGGATCAACATTGGACAAAATTAAGTCTAAACATCGATTGTTACAATTAGTAATACCATTAAATTGCTTAAGGTTACAGTAAGACATAGTATCCATAAAATTTGAAGATGTGACATTATAAACATTTTTGGCATGATAATAATTTTGATTTTCATACCATTGTAGGAGGGGTAGATTGAAATCACCGCAAATTAGAAATTCATCATCTGGTGCAGAGTCTAGTAATGTTGACAAATTATTCAAAAATATAATCATAGCCTCATTACAATTAGGAGGTATGTAGACACAGCAAATATGCAATTTAATACATTTAAGAAAAATAGTAACCCATACATCCTCACTGGAAGTAGACCATTCGGCTCTGTGTACAAATTTTAAATTGTTTTTTCCACCTATAAGTACACCACCACCATCACTTTTAACAGAAGCGGTAGATTGTCTGTCCCGGCGAATAACGGAGTAATAATTGTCACTTAGGATTTCGTGGTCATAAACAGACGCGTTTAGAAACGTTTCAGTGAAGCATAAAATATCAATATCACACGCCGATGTATTTATTTTAATATCGTGAGTTTTTGACCTTAGACCTCGGACGTTCTGGTAATAAAGACTAAGACCCATGAGAAAAACAAAAAAAAAATATAAAGTGTAACATTATCAAACTTAATTTAGCTTGTCTATATCAAGCTTAGATGAAATTTGTATAATTCTAGATGAATCTGTTTTGCGTACAAAAATCTTCGCATTTTTGGTCCAGATATATTTATAATTTTTTGGACGCAGTTCGTCGCGAGCAGTTTTAAATAAAAACATATTACTGCGCGTTAGGTGATCATTAACATAGATTTTTGCATCAGATCCTTCGTATCCAAGAGTACTCGTAGTAATGTTTTTAGCTTTCACTGCGCTAATGAGAGCATCTTTCACACCGCGTGACACAAGTTTGACAAAAATATTTTTAGGTCGAGAAGGGGTGTTTTTATTGAAGTGGGGCACACGGTGCGCAGCATCGATATCGCTAAGATTAATATCCACTTTAGCAGTTTTGGCTAAATTTACAATAATATTATTTATATTTTCTTGAGTTTTCTCTGGAATGTTTTGTATTATCACATTATTTATACGGCTGTATTGCTCCATATCATTAAGTCTATTGTTTAATTCACTCACGGTCAATTTTGAGTCGCACGTTTTCGGTGTTTACTGTTTCCAAAGTCTTAACCCTGTCGTTTAGTGCTTTTAAGTCTTTTTCAAAGTCGGATATTTTCTCGCAACAAAAGTTTATGGATTTTAACACTGCTTCGAATTTTAAGTCAATAGCGGCTAGTAATTCTGATTTTAATGAATTAATGATGGTTTAAAAATCATGAACAGGTGGGGTATCATCAGCTTGAGCAAAAAACGATGACTTCCTAGGAGAGGCAGGAGCATCGCTCTTGGGAGCGGGACGGCATGATGTACACAACCATTGATGATTGAGCTCTCCGGAATCTTCGACACACGCACTATGAAAAACGCGCCCACATTTAAAACAACGTAGGCCTGGGTACTTGCTGTTGACATTGCGGCTACATATACTGCAGATCGGAATTATTAAACAAGTTCAGACGCACAAGTTAGTAAAAAATGGCAAATGCGAATAGCACGTGTATGAAAAAACATAAAGTAAATCGAATACGAACTTCAGAATAAGAACAGAGGTTCACAAAATACACCATACACTAACGAGTGTTATCACTATCACTCGCGAGAATATGAAAATTTTATGATGAGTATTTCCACCAATATTATTTAAAAAACTATGACACAAAAATCTGCGAAACGCACTGTCTGATGAAAAAAGTGAGATAATATGAAATTTTTGTCCTAGGTATATAAATAACTATTATATAAATTGTGAGATTTTTATTTGTAAAGCTGAAGTTTTGAACATGGCACCGCAAAAGTTTAAGCCCTGATAATCACATTCTGAATCTAGAATTCCAATTTCTATTCTCTATTCCGCAATTCTAATTTTAATATTTCTCTTGCTAATTGTTGTCCATGTTAGAAAGTTTTATACATTTTAATTATAAAATCTCAATTTACTTATTCATTAGTTTAAAATATGATTGTAAAAACTATTAACAAAACTTGTGTCACAGTAATTATTTTGCGTAAGATTATTTTTATGAAATTTATTGTTTTGTCTCTAATTAGCTACTCGTATTTAGGTACGTAACCGATGCTGTTGGATAAGAGCTACATTTAATGATACTGGTATTCACGTATTTTATTTCAATTTATTTCTAGATTTTAGTGTGAGAACATTGATATTGTAGTGATTCAGGTGAGAGAGTTAATCTAGTATGTGTATGATTGTGGGTGAGTGCGAGCAGTACGGTGTATTGTAGTGGCCGCATCGTGTGAACCCGAGGGTCGCTAACGGTAGCAGCAGGGAAGGCTGTAGCGACCCGCATCTGTGGTCGCCAACGGTAGCAGCAGTTAGGGCTGTAGTAATATGATCCAGTTGGTTAAGAGGATTGTCTCCGGATCACCACCGAAGCGGCAGTGGTTCCGTAGTGGCCGCTTGTGTGAACCCGAGGGTCGCCAGCGTAGCAGCAGGGAAGGCTGTAGTGACCCGAATCTGTGGTCGCCAACGGTAGCTGCAGTTAGGGCTGTAGTGATTTGATCCAGTTGGTTAAGAGGAAAGTCTCTGGATCACCACCGAAGCGACAGAGGTTCCGTAGTAACTAGCGGTGCTGCCCGTAGTTGCCAACATGTGTACGGTGTGTGAATGCCTGTACCTTTTGTAAATGATTGCCTCCTCACTGAGTATTTCTCATGTGTTAATTCTTTTACAGAAATAATCACGGCGTGGAGGAGGATTCCGCGTGATCGGGTTTGGCCAGGGCCTCTATTCTCGAATCTAAACGTTTACGTTTGCGGTGTTCGAAACGCATGAAATGAGATTTTGGTATTCTCCAGCGTCCGTTTCATGAACGTATATGTTTCTAAACGTACAACTTTCATACGTTTGACAACGAGCGGGGACTGACCATTCGTTCAATGAATTTTCTATACGTTTACATCTAAGTGCAATAGTATTATACATAAAAACACTATACTATGGGGAATAATTCTATTAAAAAATTATTTAGTGATGAATTCTGTTATTATTTTTTAAGGCAAATATATTATTTTGATAAATATAAATTCTTAATATAATATATTATGTATAATACAATATATGTATAATAAAAATATGATAAAAGTATCCAACCCGACTGTAAAATATTATTTCTAAGGAAAAAATATTTAACTTTCGTTTGCATTAGAGAGTCAACGTAAAAGGTATATCCTGCCAAACGGATATTTTTCTAGAATTATTAATTGAAATAATAACTGAACTTGTTTATTACAACAAATTATATTTTGATTACAGTTAAGAATATTGATTACTAGAATAAATCCAATAAAGCAAATTGTATGTTTAAGATTAATTTTGTGTAGTTCATAGAAAAAGTTAAAATTCATAAAATGATCCTTTTCCGAGGATCCTCCGGAGGCTGTGGCCACAAAGGAAAATATATATTGTAAAAAGTACTTAGTATCTTAAATATTTTTCTTATATGTTATATTTCTTTGCATGAAGGCATCTTTTACCCACAGAGATTATCGTACCAAGTCTAAAATCAATCAGTAAATACATTTCATATGTTTATAGATCTTCGTTCAGTTTTTCCAGTCTTTTTTGGTACATGGATAACATTTAACATTATTAAATCATCTCAAAATTCTATTGCTTTTTTGTGTGTAAAAGTCGAATCAAATTTTCCACGTTCTAATAATTATTATTTTTTGCTCTTCAGAGAAAACAAATACTTTACTTCGGCATTTTTTTCATGTTCAAATAAAATTGTAGGTTTAATGCAATGTATATCAATGTCAAGTCAAATTTTGACATTTTATCAAACGCATGGAGCGTGATGCTGTTGTCTGATTGGTCAAGTCGAATCAAATTTTCCACGTTCTAATAATTATTATTTTTTGCTCCTCAGAAAAAGAAATATTTTATTTGTAGGTTTAGTGTTAAGTGTATATCAATGTCAAGATGTCAAATTTTGACATTTAATCAAACGCATAGAGCGTGGTGCTGTTGTTTGATTGGTCCATTCACAAATGAAAAAATCTAGTGGAACCGTCCTTTACAAAGCCAAACGTATTCGAATGCAAATCAAGCGAGACAAACGTATACCTTTGGAGAATAAATTTTTTGGAACGCATACGTTTAGACACTATACGTTCATGAACGCATACGAATGCGAACGAATGATTTGGAGAATTAAGGCCCAGGCGACGGTCATCTAGATTTGTTATTTTTTTGTATTAATACTGTATATACTGGTTTGGGTGATAAATATGTTTTAATATTCTCATTTGCAGCGCTAACATTTAATCGTCATTTATAACACTTGTTACATAAATTTTGCATAATTTTATTAGTTTTAGGACTTCGTACTTTTACGTATGTTTATTACATTATTTTGTTAGCAAGAGAACTTAGCAATCTGCAGTATATGGTTGATTTGATTGGAATATTGCAGCAAAGTATCACATTCTACGTTTTATGCTTGGGTACGGAGAAGCCCACAAAGTCAGCATCTACTATACTCGTACGAATAATTCATAATGAAATCTATTGCAGACTAGAAAATTCTAAGCTCAACAATCAGTTTTATCTATATAAAGTACTGAAGACCGAAAATACACTTCAATTTGTATACTACAAGTTTACCTCTAATTGAAAAGAGAACACATCATGGATTCTCAGACAACGTCTGGCATGTCATTTACGGCTAATGAAGATAACTAATCAGATTATTTGCAAAATAAATATTATTTGCGGTATGCTAAGGATTTTTGTAGGTCTCTGAAATATGTTTTTAAATATTTTTACTAATAGACATATTTGAAACATGAGGAAAATTGTTCTATACGAAAGAAAAATAACTAACTAAACTGTAATGTGTTTTAAATGACGATTAAATGTTAGCGCTGAAAATTAGAATATTAAAACACATTTATCATCAAACCTGTATATACAGTATTAATACAAAAATAATAACAAATCTAGATGACCGTCGCCTGGCTGAACCCGGTCACGTGGAATCCTCCTTCACGCCGTGATTATTTCTGTAAAAGAATTAACACATGAGAAATACTCAGTGAGGAGGCAATCATTTACAAAAGGTTCAGGCATTCACACACCGTACACACGTGTTGGCAACTACGGGCAGTACCCCTAGTTACTACGGAACCTCTGCCGCTTCGGTGGTGATCCGGAGACAATCCTCTTAACCAACTGGATCAGATTACTACAGCCCTAACTGCTGCTACGCTGGCGACCACAGAATGTGGGTCACTACAGCCTTTCCTGCTGCTACGCTGGCGACCCTCGGGTTCACACGAGCGGCCACTACGGAACCACTGCCGCTTCGGTGGTGATCCGGAGACATTCCTCTTAACCAACTGGATCAGATCACTACAGCCCTAACTGCTGCTGCCGTTGGCGACACCAGATGTGGGTCACTACAGCCTTCCCTGCTGCTACGCTGGCGACCCTCGGGTTCATACGATGCGGCCACTACAGTACCCAGTACTGCTCACACGCACACTCTCAATCATACACATGCTAGATTAACTCTCTCACCTGAATCACTATAATATCGATGTTCTTCCACTGAAATCTAGAAATAAACTGAAATAAAATACGTGAATACCAGTATCATTAAATGTAGCTCTTATCCAACAGCATCGGTTACGTACCTAAATAGCTAATTAGAGACAAAACATAATAAATTTAATAAAAATAATCTTACGCAAAATAATATCTGTGACAAATTATATAATTTTATAAAATTTAATGGCAAATTTTGTTCAATTGCACACTTACAAGCCTGCCTTGAGCTACTGTTATGTTTTAATGATTTATGGAAAGTATTTCCGTGGTTACCATCAAATTGTGGGTTCCATCACACTGCCGCACAATGTACTAAAACAAGCCCTACATGCCCTAAATGTGCCGAATCTCACACTTCAAGCAACTGTACATCTGCTACACTGAAATGTGTCCACTGTTCGCAAATGAAAGTTCATAAGACCGAAATCTGTTGTGATCATGCTGTGTGGGATCCTGATTGTCATGTATATCAGGAAACCCTTAAAAGATTTAAAAATTATGTACTTGGTGCTGCATAGCAACTACAGAATGTATCCATCAGTGAATCTACTACTAATTCTTCTAGGAGTGAACCTTCAAATAATTTTAACTGTTACTATCAAAATGTTAGAAGCTTGGGAGGTAAAGTTACCGATTTATACGTTAACTCACTAACACTTACACACTTCCTAGTATATGCTCTTACAGAAACTTGGTGCCATGACTACATTTCGAATTCGGAACTTTTTGATACCAATTATTTTAATGTATTTCGAGCTGACAGAAATTTTAATCTTACGAATACTAAAAGGGGAGGGGGTGTCTTGTTAGCTGTAAAAAAAGATTTTTCTGCATATAAAATAGATATCAACACTTTCAGTGATAAATTTAACGAAATTCCGCATATCGATATATTGCTAGTCAAAATACTTCTTGATCACAGTACTCTTTACATCTTAGTGATATACATTCCTCCCTCTTGCTCCATTAATGATTATAATATATTGTTTGAATCGCTCTCTACTCTAGATTTTCTTTATAATTCAAACTGTGTAATATTTGGCGATTTCAATATGCCATTCTATGTGAACTGCCATTATGGTGAAACAGCGTCCACTCTGTATAACACCTTTATTAATTTTCTCCAATTTTTTGATTGGACTCAATATAATTTTACGAAGAACGCCGATGGTAAAATTTTGGATTTCGTAATAAGCAACAATAATTGTAACGTTACACGTTATGACGATAGTGTTGTAAAAGAAGATCGCTATCACCCTTCTTTATCTGTACAATTATTTATCAAGTGTAATACTACAATGAAATGTACTACTAACCCTGGTCTAAATTATAAAAAAGCTAATTTTCCTGTACTGTATAGTGAATTGGCCAACATCAATTGGGATTTTCTAAATGAATTTAATGATGTCAATACAACAGTTGAAGCATTCTATAATTCGCTTAACAATGTTTTACATAATAACGTTCCTTTAAAAAAAATTTGTTCTAAATCCTACCCGCCATGGTTCACTGGCTCTATTATAAATAAAATTAGAAAAAAACATAAACATTGGTCCAACTATAAAAAGTCGCATTTAGAGGAAGAAAAGGCTGAATTTCAAACCATTAGAGCCCAAATCAAGTCCGAAGTAAAGAAATCATACGCTATTTATTGTAAAAACATGCAAAATTATATTTTCAATGAACCCAAAAGTTTCTGGTCTTTTATAAACAAGAAAAGAAATTCTACTTCCATGCCGAACGTTCTAACATACAATAATGAAATTCTTGAGGATCCACAATCTATTGTGGATGCATTTGCTCACTACTTTTCTTCGTCATTCAACAATAATAATTGCAATAATACTAATTCTTCAATAGTTAATTTATCTCCGTCTAATCCTGGTCTATTTATAACATCTGTTAGCGAAGATGATGTGCTTAATGCTATTAAAAAATTAAAACCAAAAATGACTAAGGGACCGGATGCAATACCTTCTTTTATTATAAAAGATTGCGCTTCTGTTTTTGTATTTCCATTAACGATAATTTTCAATCTAATATTACGTCATTGTACTTTCCCTGAGATTTGGAAACTCTCAAGATTAAATCCAATATTCAAAAAGGGCGATAGAAATAATATTGTTAATTACAGACCAGTAGCAATTATTTCTAATTTCAGTAAAGTATTTGAAATACTACTGCATGATAAAATGTACAACCACTCTTCAAAACTTTTATCGCCTAATCAACATGGATTTATTAGAGGAAGATCTACTGCGACAAATCTCATATGCAAAACCCAGTTCATAAGTAAAGCAATTGATGAACGTGGCCAAGTGGACGTTATTTATACCGATTTTTCTAAAGCGTTCGACAAACTCGATCATGCCATCTTATTGGCGAAATTGCAATCCATGGGCTTTTCCTATAATTTAATCGAACTAATAACATCTTACTTGCAAGACAGACAACTATATGTGAGTACACACGGTTTCAAATCTGAGAATTTCATTCAAAGCTCTGGAGTGCCACAGGGCTCTGTTCTTGGGCCTTTATTATTTAATATTTTTATTAATGACATTACGACTGATATTAATGTGGAATACCTAATGTACGCTGATGATTTAAAATTATTTTGTAGAATATCAAAAATCGAAGACTGTATGAACCTCCAAACAAATATCAACATCATTAGAAATTGGTGTAATATTAATAACTTACATCTTAATATCAGCAAATGCAATGTTATGTCATACACCACGAAACATCAAAAAATCACTTTTAATTACACCTTAGACGGTGATTCAATCTGTAGGTCAAATCATATATCTGATTTAGGAGTCATTTTTGAGCCTAGGCTAATGTTTAATAAACATATAGAAACTCGAGTTTCAACGGCATTTAAATGTCTTGGTTTTATCATTAGAAATTCACAAATGTTTACAAATTTACACACACTCATTCGACTTTTTACAACCCTGGTAAGACCACATTTGGAATATTGCTCAGTAGTTTGGAACCCTATTACTAATAACATGATTGATCTAATTGAAAGTGTACAAAGAAAATTCATAAAAGCAGCTACATTTATCTTGAACGGCACATATCCAGCAAGAGGTATCCCGCAAACTATATTATTGGAATCGTTTAATCTGAATTTCTTATATCAAAGAAGAAATATGCACGCAACTATCTTTTTGCTTAAAACCATCACCGGTACTATTGACTGTGCATTCATAGTACATAATATATACTTTCAAGTCCCCAGATTGTCGTCAAGATATAGTTACACATTTTATTTACCCCCTGCTAGATCGAATACGTTAGTTAAATCACCCATTCATTATATGATTCAGTCTTATCATAAAATTCAAAATCGTGTAGATATTTTTAATTCTAACGTTCGTGATATTAAAAATTGCATTTACTTCTTTTAATTGATTTCTTCCTACCCCCTAATTGGGCACCTGCCTGTCGGGTAGTGTATCAAATAATAATAATAATAATAATAATAATAAATTAAATAATAAAGTTTTGTATTGTTATGTTTATTAATAAAATATTGATTTTCTGCACTATAAAAATTATTTTTGCTGAAAATCAGTACTAACGCTCCTTTTTAAACTATTTCATAATATCCTCTATGTCGTGGCCATAGCCCAGAATCCAGTTATTTCGAATAATTATTATACTATTATTTTGAGTATACGAAAATTAAAATGAAGAACCTACGTAATATTATTGTGCCTTATATTTCTGCATCCCTATTGTCTAGAACGAAGTAAAGATACGTACTTATATATTCTTAAATAAAATCATTAAATATTTAGCGTTTTTTCTACATTAACTGTTCAGATTAACGCTTATAAGAATTTTTTTCTAATCATTTATCTATAGATATACTCGTATACTATAGATATTCAATTTGCATTATACTGAAAATCTTCAGTACATTCAAATGTTAATATAATACATACTGTAAAATTAATCTTTCAGTATAATATCTTGCACAAAATGAAATATTCCATTTGGTTATAACTGTCGAGTAGCTAGGAATGCCTTTGTCCCAGTTTCTGTCACAGACAGAGGAATCGTCTCACAACTAATTACACCGGGCGAATATATAGCAGCGTTGCGCATTTCAATTTACTCTGATAACATAGCCACGTGCAAAGGGATTTGCTGTTTTAAATGCTGATGGGTTCCGCCACCTGCAATTTAATTGACGATGGGAGTGTTCTTTGTTTGGACACACAAAGGTCGCGGTATCAAGCGTTCGATCTCTTATTTGGAATAGATTTGGTTATTCATGAATTTTAGAAAAACAGTATGTATGCAGATACACTAGTAGTTCATATATTTTTTGTGTTTTCCATTCAATTTACATAATTATTCAGGTACTAATACATGTTTACGTCATAAGCAAATTGTTATTGCTTCATTCAAATGCATGAGACCATTTATTATTTCAAAAATCAACTGGATATGGTTCCATTATTTTAACCTTATACTGCGCGATTTTTTTCTTTTTCGAAAAAATAGTTTTTCAGTTTTGTCCACAGATGAATGCAAGTATCTTAGTTCATACAAAATTGTATGAAACAATTGTTTTTCCTTTTAAGGCAAAAGTGTAAAGCACAATTTGAACATTTATTTTTACAAATAAAAAAGAAGAATCCTGGCGCATATCTTTTGGAGGTACAGAGGTCGTCGAATAGCAAAGCGTTTCTTTCTTTGAATACGTTTTTTTAATTTCACTCGGTCTTCTTCTTTTAGGTGGAGATGTATTTCATCGGTTGCACAAACAATATGCATTTTCACCTCGGAATTATTCTCCCTCACTCGTGATGATTTTTAATGACCATGGAACGTATTATTGTCATGTCAAGCATAATAAAATAATCGCAGATGCCATTTTCTAGTACACATTGTTATACCCTCCACGTGTCTGTTGTATTCTCCCATAATATTGGGACGTGGGATATCGATAACTTTCTCTGTTTTGTTGAAACGATTTGCTTGCAACAACGGTATTTGTCTAGTGAACGACGATATGAGCGCCACTGTTCTATTATTTTTCCATACAACAGATAAAATTTACACCTCTTCAATATTGGCCTCGATTTCAATAGACAAATTAAGTATAGAATTTCTGATTTCTTGTTCCAAATCTGCTTCTTCGTCGATTTCTTTCACGTTGTCAGTTACATTCCGATTTCGTGAACGCCCTCTGCGTTACATGAACGGACCCTTTTCGACGCTGGTCGTCTTGAAAAGGAGAGTCGAGTTGTTAAATTGAGTGGTAAATGTTCTAGAATCTTTCTTCCTGTTGCAAGTAGTCGTCAAAATACACGTTTCAATATTTTCTTTCGTCTTTACGTATCGTTGAGGTTAGTCATGCATATTGAAGAAAGTTATAGGCGTGTGTGTTCATTGGAACAATCGTTAGTTCCTCTGGAAAGTCCAGGATTTGATTCACAACTTCTACAGACAGAAGAGTTCACTTTTAAAGCCGCACAAGATCCTAGGTGAGATTTCAAAGAGTACTTATCTCTATCAAACTCGAGTCTAAATGCCTCAGACACTAATATTAATTGTTCATTCTAGGCTTTCTATATACCATATTTTTCTATTTTACTTTATTTTACCGATTGTATTTCGGATTTAACCTAACATACAAATAATCATTTTTTGTGCCGAACTCCTCGACGTTCACATTTGGGCTCTTGTCGTACCGTATCGCTAATATTTGAAGTCACATATACACCTACGCACATCTTTTACATGTGTGCAGATTATTGGAGTTTTGAAAATCATCACCGTCACATTTCATCTGCATCTTTCATCTAGCGAGTCCTGAAAATATTTGGGAAGCAGAAGCCTACACTCAGATATGAATTCACATGTATTTGTTCTGTTGTACTCATGATATTTTTGTACATTTTAAATTTTACTATATTATTTACGTTATGTTATTACTTATTTTATCGTATGTAGTTGTATATGTACTTGTAATCTAATCTAGCCGATTTGCTGCCGTTGTAATTACTTAATTTCATTTAAAAATTACTAACCGGTGTGGCTTTGTGCATTTCGAGGTCATTATAACCTAATTTATTACTTACGCGCGGATTTCCGATTTCATTCCAGTGATTACTAGGACTAGGGGCCCGATTCTTGAAATCATGCGAAATTTTCCGCACGCGACAAAATTCGTGTGGATAGTTTTGTTCACGAATAGTACTGTACGTATGAGTGGTATTCTTGAATACCAAACGAAACTCGGCCGAAGTTTACGCATACGATTTTCGAAAGCAAGCGAACGTAGTTTGTAGCAGCTAATGTAAACGGAACATTTTTACCACGTGAATGCTTCATCATATAATTGTTTTTTAACTGTCACAGTCAAACTGTCAACCAAAGCTGTCAGCCGTAGCTGTCAACGACGCTGTCATAATTTATAAGTGTTGTAATTTTAATATTCAAAACTTATTATACATACATAATATATTTGATATAGTAGGTATTATTTTTCTTAGTTTACAGTATGTACGTACATAATATGGCAATATTAATATGCAAGTGTTATGTAATAATAATACTCTAATTTTGCTAACCATTTCAGATTTGGAATGCAAAGCTCGTTAAGAAGCACCTAAAATTCCTTTCTAACAATCCATTGCATCGTTCTGTGAATGCACGAGCACACATTATTGTAGAATATTATACTCAAGTGTATGGACATTCTAGGTTTATAATTGGCGTCATTATAAGATCAGAAAACGTACCCGGAATTACATAAAAACATAATTTGATTTATATCATCTAAGTACTGGTACACCAAATACAAGTAACAGTGAAAGACACAGTTTCGTGTGCGAATGATACTTTCAGTTATTCATACCCATGCGATGTAATTGCGCACAGAATATTCACCTACGACCACACGATTTCGTTTCAAGAATACCAATATGCAGTTCGCATGCGCATCTCTCCCACTTACGTATGCGAAAAATTTCAAGAATCGGGCCCTAGGAGAGAAGCGCATTCAAGTTTAGATACTATGTACTCGCACGCGCGCCATCTATCAGGCGAGAGTTTAGTTTAAGATTTGAATAACGCACCGAAGTGTACTGTCAACTTTGTTATTAATAAAGTACGATAATAAAGTTTGTGTATTATCATTTTGCTTTCCTAGAACATTCGTCATCCTTAAAACTCCCGCTTTCGCCCAATTTCGAAGGTGACCCACCTCGATTGTTGTGTCGTAATTTATCTACTGGCGCCCTGGAATTTCTCTTAGCTAAGGACCACGACCTACTTCAGTGTACCTAGCCGGCCGCAACAATCCGTCTTTTGCACGGGCCCTTACATCTGGGCGTAGCATGCATAACCATCTTCACTCTCTAATATATGTGTAACTATATCTTCTAGCTCCTCTTGTGTCAGATACCACTGGCTTGTTTCATAAAACACTAAGTTTGTTCCAACATAAAATCTAACAAGTACGGAACAAACCTAATATTACTTCAGTATATTACGTAAAAATACTTTAGGTAACTATACTTTATAATAATAATAAATAAATAATTGTTGCTAAAAAGGTAAACAAAATCAATTTTGAAATTCGCCAAAGACTCATGGGGCAAGTAAAAACTAAACTTCGTCGTACAAAAGAAAATGGGTTACTAGCTCTATATTAAATATATCTTAAAACTTAAGCTGTGGTAATTGTTGCAGTAATAAGCAGATTGAATACTTTTTCTTTAAACTATAGTATTGTCAATTATTTTTATTTGAAAACTTATGTGACTTGAGAATTTGATTTATGGGGGAGTTTTACACACAATTTTGTAACCTTATATATGAATACGTTACATTAATGGAAAATGGGATAATAAAGACGCGCACAAATAACCATAAATTACCCGAGAGTCGATCCCGGAACCATAGGATCATGAGTTGGCTACATTGCTTACTACATCACCGGGGTCGGTTATATATCTTAAATAAATGAAGCAATGGCTGAAATCCAACAGTAAACGGCAACAGCTGTATAATAGATAGTAAGTCGGTTCGTTTCGCTACTTTGCGTCTACGGTTTATTGCTGCGCCTATCTACTTTGTATGGATGCGACAGTAAACCTTAGACGCAAAGCAGCTAAATGATCAGACCTATTGCACTATTGCAACAACCAGTATAAATAATAACCACAAACTGCCGGTAATTGTCAATGTCTAAAATTTGACTCTATAGGCTTCATATGTGTACGAATTTATTTTGTATTCATATGCATATTTAAAACACATACATTTGACAATATAATGCTAAAAGTTATAAGTATGGTAATTCTTGAAATGTATTTGAATTGCAGCCGTCATACATAATAAAATTTTATATGAACTTCGAGCGTAATTAGCGTTTATGATGTTTCATGCTCTAATTTTCATATCTCGGGAATAAACGCTATCTTAAGCTCTCGGTACATAAATAACTATCACATAGAGAAGAATATCATAAAGTTCATTTCACAGAATGTTTATGATGTTATGAAAGATGAAGCTGATATGCTTATGTTGTATTTTGAAGTTAAAGATGAAACACGTTACCAGAATTGAAAAGACAGGCATTAAATTCAACTAGGTACATATTGGAAATTTTAAAGTCTTTTTCGCATACAGGAGTTAATTTTCTTTTCAGGATTATTGTCTAATTGTTAAATAAATTTGAGACCAGTTTAAATTATTGATTTTATCTCTATCGGGCCTATTCTGTAACTCTTTGGTTAATTTTTAGCAAGTTTTTACGGTTTTAACCAGTTGCAAAAAATTAATCACTTTGTTACAGAATAAACACACGTACCTATATTATTAAACTTAATTAACCCAACAGTATTGTAACGTTTTTATTTATTTGGGTGAAGTGTAAATTTTAGACAATTATTATTAGTTAAAATAAAGTTTTAACTATAACTATTAAAAAGGTTTTAAATAATGATGATTACTAATACTAAACAATTAATAAAAATAATTAAGACTAAAACTATAATTACATAGATAACGCTAACACTATTTATTTATTTAACCAATTAACACTACTATTTATTTCCACGATATTACTAATTATTTATTTCACTACGCGATCCAATCTTAGACTGTCGGTCTGTTGCAGTCGCTTGTAGACTGTTTACGCGATATTTATATCACTATATACTTATATCACCGACCTCCGCAGCGTCTATATACTCAACTGACTCAACAGCGTCTGTATATTCAACTGTTCGAACAGAAGTAACACCTTTCACCTCACTGTCTGTCTATTTATGTAACAAACTTTCTCGTCACCATCTTGCTGTTACTGTCCCTGTATACCTAGCTTCACAATACTCGTCAGTCCTACCGAGTATTCACTTCCACACCTATCCCAATATACTAGTGACTTCCAGACTCGCCGTTACTGTCCTCGTATACTATAGCTTCCCAATACTCGTCAACACTACCGAGTATTCACATCCACAGCTATCCCAATAACTTCCAGAGTACCTACTCCACTCGACACTTTACTGCATACGCTCACTACGATACTGCTCTGTTTCTCAAACTCACTAACACTCTACGTGAATATTTATATTTCTCTAAATGTAACTAACTCTCAAGTATAGCTTCGTCTCTTTTACACAGCTGCCATTACCTTTTAGAAAGCTCTAGAATGTTCGAACCGTATAATGACAACAACACAAAAGGTTCAGGCGACCGCAAGCAATTAAACATGTCGCGACTTGTTCGTTTACGTAGCCCGGCTGCGACGGCGGTGGCGACAGCGGCTGTGACAGTGGCGGCGACGGCGGGCGTTCCACGATACAGTATTATACAAATTTTTTAACTTCACATGAATGATTGAACTGAAATAAAAAAATAAATTGTAATTCTTTATTTTGTTACTTCTTGATAACGGTTAAAATAAGTATTAAAGTTTTGTCGCGAAAGTTGTAAAGTCAGCGTCACTGAGGTATATCAACAGAAATATGTTACTGTTCAAATATGATATAAGCCTCGGTGTACATGTCATTTATCATTAATAGTAAACGTCAGTTGCGTCTTTATCTGAACTATAGTGACGTCAGCGTCACTGGTTGACATGAAAATTTTTAATTGTTTTATTATGAATCCTAAAATACCAAACATATGATTTTTTTTTAATTTTGTCTTCATTTATGTATTTATTTATTTCTTATGGCAACAAAGACATCAGATAAAATGAAATAATTTGCTGGGCGACATCATAGTTGGGATCGGCGCTTTACGAGAGGGGCCACCGAGTTCGGGATTATATTTGAAGATACCGAGTTGTTTGGGAAGGTAGAAGGCGGCGTTGAAGGTAGTATAGTACTGTCTTGTTTAACATATCTTGAATCCTTTGCGGGTACCGTTAAACAACTGCGTCACTACTACTACTACTGTGTTTGGACATTGTGATGAATATAATGACCAAGAGATCCTCAAGATTGTCTCGAGGGATTGCCTGGTCGCCGATTTTTGCTAGTTTTAGTTCATTTAGCATTGCCATTGAGAAGGTATCTATTTTTCGTTTTTGCTTATATCTTCAAAATGGTATACACATTTTATGTTATCTTCAACCGATCAAAGGTTATAGCAATTTGATTTTTTTGGCTAAATGTCGAGGTTCCCCTGGAAGACATTTAGTCTAGGGGCCTGGGGTATGCGCGTTGGAAAATGTATATATATATATATATATATATATATATATATATATATATATATATATATATATATATATGTAAAGAAAATATGTGACATTTTCTTCATTTAAATCTGTCGCGATACCGACAGAGTGTACCGACTGAGTTCGACCAAAACTTTGATTGTGATCCGATTGGCGATGATTATGTTTCCAAGGATAATTTAGTTATGACGTATTTTGTTTTTATGCCAAGTATTTTTCTAAAATCTTGTCTCGAGAGAAAACTCCAGGAATTGTAGGCTTCAAATGTCGTTTCTCTCGTTTTGAAGAGCAACTTAATGTAGCCTTATTCGACTCAATAAAAAATTTAACCATTATTACAAAACGACATTTTGCTACAAGTTTCGAGTGAACATGGAGAAATTAAGATTTGAATTCACCATGAAGGCATTGTCAAATGACAACAAGACAAATGTCATTGCCATAACCTCAATCGAAACGGAAAATAATGAAATTTTCATTATTCCGAAGGAACTACAACACATAGATCTCCACGAAAAAATAAAAAGCACTCCAGCTTTTAAAAAAGTGAAAACTACTCTCACGAAGAGAGGCACAATCAGACGGGTTTGGATTTCCTTGGATGAAGAAGCGTTGGCGACCTACAAGGACGAGGATGGGAACATCATTTTCGAGGACACTTTTCTAGAAGAAGTTCAGAGAAGCAGCCAAGCAGAGCATCCTTCATCATCGGGGACGGACACCACAGTAACAGCATTACAGCAGATCCTAGAAAATCTTGCGGTATCAAACAAGAAGGGGTTCTTAATCTAAAGAAAATTTCGGAAAAATTTGTTATCGAAAAATTCACTGGTAAAAATGCAAACGTCCTGCAATGGGTAGATATTTTTGAAAGCGAATGTACACGATTAGGTATTCAAAAAGACACCAATAAAATCGAGATTCTGAGATTATTCTTAGAGAATTCGTGCACTGATTGGTATAGCTCAATGCTAATTAAATACACTCTAGATTCTGAGTAGGCCGATTGGAAAAAAAATCTATGTAATACATTTGCGGACAAAGGCTGGACTCCTGTGAGACAAGCTATAGCTTTTAGATACATGAGCGGTTCACTTTTAGACTACGCACTAAAAAAAGAGAGACTTTTACTTAATGTCAATAAATCACTGGAAACATCAATTCTGATCGACTTAATCGCGATAGGATTACCAAACTATATTGCAGATCGAATTGATAGAAATGAACTTGAAGAGACAGAAGACCTTTTTAATGAATTGAGGGGTCTAGAATCTTTAGTTAAAGTCTCTGAAAAACTTTTCGAAAAGAGAAATAAAACGAGCTACGCCAATATAACAAAACGAAACGACGAAAAAAAACCGTGCGAAATTTGTAAAAATGAAAAAAAATACAATCGATACCACCCCGAGTCTGTTTGCTGGTTCAACAACAAAAAAGACGACTACAAAAAAAAGTATAACCAACTTAAAAGTGTTAACAATTCAGAACTGGAAGTCGAGTTAAATGAAAATATTCAACAAAAAAACTGAGTATCCCACCATTAATAAAAATCAAGTTATTACTAAACGACACGTTAAATATCTCTGGAATATACGATTCAGGATCAAACGTGTCTTTGATAAATTCAAAATTGTTAAACCTGAACAATAATGAACAAAAAAAGCATAACTACCAAAGAGTAAACTTGAGGACGATTAATGGTGCGAAAAAAACTAAAGGAATGGTAACATTAAAGATTAAAATTCAAAATATTGAGAAAAACATGGATGTCTTCATCGTAGATAATGAAAACTTCAACTATGAATTTTTAATCGGTCTGGATTGCATAAAAGAATTCAAATTAATACAAGATGAACATTTAAAAATTATTCAAAAAAAAGACAGTGAAAAAAATATAAACTCCCCGAAAAACGACAAAATAAATGAACAAAATAAAAAAATTCCTGACTTTTCAGGCAGTCTACATGAAAGTGATAAACTTTTACATTATGAGGCAAAGGAAAATACAGACATCAACCCAAAAGATGAATGCGAAATAAACTTCAACGAGCATTTAAATACAGTTGACTTCCAAATCTCAGTAAATCACCTAGATTTTCAGCAACAACTCGAAATCGATCAATTAGTTGAAAAATATAACTCAATTTTTGCCAAAAACAAATATGATATTGGTACGGTCAAGGAATACGAAGCGCACATCGATCTGATAATAGACAAATATTGCTACAAACGCCCTTACCGATGCACTATCGAAGACAAAAAGAAAATAGAAGATCAAATTGCCAACCTATTAGAGAAAAATCTAATAGAAGAATCGTACAGCCCATTTGCAGCTCCAGTAACTTTGGCTTATAAAAAAGATGAGAAAAAAAAATCAAGATTATGTATAGATTTCAGGGAATTAAACAAAATTATCGTGCCTCAAGCACAACCTTTCCCACTCATAGAGGATCTAATCGTAAAAACGAGAAACTGCAAATTCTTCTCAACTTTGGACATAAATTCGGCATTCTGGTCAATCCCTTTAAAAATACAAGACAGACCAAAAACGGCATTCGTAACTCAAGAAGGACACTTCCAATGGACATGCCTTCCCTTTGGATTAAAGACTTCACCAGCAATATTTCAAAGAATACTTAGTACCATCATAAGAAAACACGATCTTTCTAAATTTGCAGTAAATTTCATAGACGATATTCTGGTCTTCTCGAAAAGCTTTGATGAACATATAACGCATCTCACTAAACTGTTGGAAGCCATAGAAGCCGAAGGTTTCCGATTGAAGTTCTCCAAATGCACATTCGCAGCAAACTCAGTAAAATATTTGGGCCATATAATTGAAAATAATTCTATCAAACCACTTAACGATAATCTAATTATAATAAAAAAAATTCCTACTCCAGAAAAACAAAAAAACATCCGACAGTTTTTAGGAAAAATAATTTACTATAACAAATTTGTACCCAAGATCTCAATCATCCTAGATCCTCTACACAACCTTCTAAGAAAAGATCAAAAATTCATCTGGTCAGAAGAATGCCAAAGATCTTTTGACAAAATAAAATCGTTACTATGTTCAGAGCCAATCTTAAAAATTTATGATCCAGATTTACCGATCTACATACATACAGATGCAAGCATAAAAGGAATAGGAGCAGTACTAAAGCAAGAAGACAAAAATGGAGAAAGAAAACCAGTTGCATATTTTTCAAGAAAATTAAACGAAAGCCAAAAGAAGAAAAAAGCAATTTACTTAGAATGCTTAGCAATAAAGGAATCAATAAAATTCTGGGAACACTGGCTCATTGGAAAAAAATTTACGGTGTACTCGGATCATAAACCGCTAGAAAATCTAAACATCAAATCTCGACCGGATGAAGAATTGGGAGATTTGACATACTATTTATCCCAGTATGAGTTTCAAATAAAATACTCCCCAGGGAAGCTTAACCAAGAAGCGGATTGTCTGAGCAGAAACCCGGTTCTCGAACCTCATGATAGCACAGAAGAAATTTTAAAAACAATAAATTTGATTAACTTAGAGGATATAAAGGATGACCAAAACAGAAACACTGAATTACAAAACAACAAAAATAATATGAAACTTAGAGATGGCATTTACTATAAGAGAATTAAAACAACAGATAAAATCGTTCTGTCCAAAGATCTCAGTAAGAAACTGATACAAGATGTGCATAAAACTTATTGCCATATCGGCAGAGCACAAATGCAACACAAAATTACCCCACACTATACAGCAAAGAATATCATGAACAATATAAATACGATCTGTGACGAATGCGAAGTATGTATAAAAAATAAATCGAGGAAAAAATCCAAATTCGGTCTAATGTCGCATCTAGGCCCAGCGACACGCCCATTTGAAATAGTCTCTATAGACACCATTGGAGGTTTTGGAGGCTCTCGTTCAACAAAGAAGTATTTACACCTTCTTGTCGATCACTTTACGAGATATGCTTATGTATTAACATCAAGCACTCAAAACTCCAACGACTTCATAAAATTAACAAAAAATGTAACACAAAGTTACGACATCAACATGATTTTGACGGACCAGTACCCAGGAATAAATTCTAAAGAATTCAAAGAATTTTTAGACAGAGAAAATATCAAACTTGTTTTTACCGCGGTGAATGCACCCTTCTCGAATGGTCTCAATGAAAGACTAAACCAAACACTGGTTAACAAAATAAGATGCAAAATAAACGAAGATAAAGGAAGAACTGCATGGACAACCATAGCAAGGAATTGTGTAGGAAAATATAACCAAACAGAACACACAGTTACAAAATTCGCTCCAAAATACCTACTAGAAGGTGAGAATTCAAATATTTTACCAAACGAATTGAAACGAAAATACACACCCAACGATTTAAAAAGAGACCGAAAATTATCATTGGAAAACTCAATAAAGTCACATAATTATAATAAAAAACTATTTGATAAGCACAGAAAAGAATGCACATTGGAAGTAGGTGATATAGTTTATGTCGAAAACGGAAACCGACTAAACCGCAGAAAACTAGATGAATTAAAAATTGGGCCATACGAGATACTAAATAAAATTTCAAACTCAATCTATGAAGTCAACACCGGACATAAAAAAGTAGAATCAAATCTTTTCCATATCACCAAGTTGATCCCAAAAAATTGGAAAAAAAACACTAAACATTTACGGTAACTGCATTTCCTTCAACGAAGGGGGGGAGATGTAAAGAAAATATGTGACATTTTCTTCATTTAAATCTGTCGCGATACCGACAAAGTGTACCGACTGAGTTCGACCAAAACTTTGATTGTGATCCGATTGGCGATGATTATGTTTCCAAGGATAATTAGTTATGACGTATTTTGTTTTTATGCCAAGTATTTTTCTAAAATCTTGTCTCGAGAGAAAACTCCAGGAATTGTAGGCTTCAAATGTCGTTTCTCTCGTTTTGCAGAGCAACTTAATGTAGCCTTATTCGACTCAATAAAAAATTTAACCATTATTACATATATATATATATATATATATATATATATATATATATATGTATATATATATATATATATGTATATATATATATATATATATATATATATATATATATATATATATATGTATATATATGTATATATATATATATATATATATACGAATTTTTTAATTTGAATTGAATCAAGCATAGAGAGACGTTTTGTTTTTCAGAACAAAGATATGAAGTCAAAAATTGTGACACACTACATGTATTCTACAACTCTGTTGACTGGACTACAATAGGTATGTAGTTTATAAAAAAGCAGATTTACAGATCTGTATGACTTACAGATGTGAACAGAATCGACCCGTAAGTAAATTCTAAATGTGGAAAAGTAGTTTCTTGACTGGATTTAGATATAAGAAAATAAATTCTGGGATGCAGTCATATAGTTATTTATTATTGGCTTCGACGTTTCGATCCTACTAGGATATCCTCAGGATATACAGAAAATTATGAAAAAGTTTTTTTTGAAAAAACATTGGCTGGTATTCTGAGCACCCGACTAAAAAAGCGACTAGCTAGTCGCCCGACTATCATAATGTTACAATACATACTTTAGACGGGTGACTAGTTAGTCGCTTCCTTAGTCGGGCTTAGTCGGGAGCTCAGAATACCAGAATATGGACACTTACGAAATAATTATTTTTTTATAGTTAAAGATGTACAAAATTTTGCCGTTAAGGGCATTCATAATTTAAATAATTATAAGTCAGTAATAAAGTGCACACTCACTGAAGCACATGGACATATGGCAAGTATCAGCAAAAACCATTTATTTAAGTAGGATCAAATCTACTTAACATTGTAAAAAGGAAGTGACTTAAGTACATGACTCCTTTATAATTTAAAAAAGTATTTTTTACATACATTTTATTTTATTTTGTCTTTTATTAGGTTGTTGTAAATTGTACTAAGGTCTATAAGGTCCGTTTTAGCGTTAACATTATTTTTGTCTGTTTTAATGTGTAATTGTTAGTCGTTTATGTAAATTTTTCTTCGTTTCTAACATATATGTATTTTCAAAATCAAAATAGTGTTTTACTGTTACAGCATGTTACGTTAAGGCGCATTTACTTTTTTGGTTTTCTGTCTAGTCATTCCTTTTATGTTACTCAAGCCTTATCCTTAGATACTTTTTTGTTTGTCCTGTATATTTTGCTTCGCAATCCTTAGAAGGTATCATATACAACATTCGAAACATGGTTACCGTCAATTTTTTTTTTATATTACTATATAAATTATTTATCGTTTTCGTTTGTTTAAAAGCTAAATTTATTTTTAAATTTTCCTCTAATAATTTTTTTAGTTGTACAGCTACGTCCTCTATGTGTGGAATGGAGAAATACGGATTTAATAAACGTTCATTTTTGTTTTTATCGTTATTTTGTTGGTTATGAGTATGTGTGAAGTCATTTAGAATATTATTTTTATTTATAATTTCATGTACGATCCATTTTGGATAATTGTTTACCGCTAATAATTTTTTAATCCGATTAGTAATCTCATCCCTATATTCTGACGAGGTAAGCGACAGATCTATATTTCAAATTATTCGGTACTTTTACTAATTGATTTTTAGGATGATTTGATCTGTAATTTAATTATCTGTTACTTGATGACTTGCTTTTGTTTTAATGTTACCGTCCTGGTTCCTATGAAATGTCATATTTAAGAAAGTTAAAGTGTTAATATGTTGTTTTTCAATTGTAAATTGTATATGCTCGTTATAGCTGTTAAATATATCTAGTATATTGTTAGCCTGTTCTTCTGGTATCGTAATTAAGTCATCTACATATTTTTTTAGGAAAGCAAGTTTGTAAGTAGTAATGGAATCACTTTTTTAAGTAGTGCGTCCATCACTAAATTCGTTAGGGTAGGTGATAGAGCTCCTCCTATACTTACATCACACGTATGTGTGTAGAAAGTGTTATTGAATTTGAAATAACAATTATTACAACAGAAGGCAATTAACTCCATAAAAACTTATTTTGGAATTGTAGTTCTTGTTTCTATCGTGTTCCATTTTTCCTCTATGTCTTGGGTAACTAATTCTATGGGGATGTTCGTAAAACTATAAAAAATAATTATTTCGTAAGTGTCCATATACTTATAGTTAAAAGCCAATGTTTTTTTTTTTAAAAAATGTTTTTCATAATTTTCTGTAGTTCCTGAGGATGATCCGGGTAGGATCAAAAAGTCGAAGCAAATAATAAATACCTACATGACTGCATCCCAGAATTTATTTTCCCATACATAAATTCTAAATGTTTAGATGTAAATAAATTGTAAATTTATTCAATGAAAACTTATAATAAAAACATGTAGCACTTTGCACAAAAAAGTATTATCTTGAAAAAACCTGAACGAATAATTTTCTGTATGCAGTAAATTCTACAGGGAAATTTGTTCTTGTCAGCGAATTAAAAATAATGGAAGCTGAAATTCCCTTGCTTTCGTGTTATGAATAATATGGGATTATACTTATATTACATAATACATTTATGTTATCTAAGTGAATATACATGCTTGTAGAATTATTATTTTTTATTTCTTTTTTTTTAAAATGAATTTCGTTTGAAGCCGCGGATTTACTGACTTGCATTAAGATCAAATAATACAATTCAGTTACAGGAAAGAATAGCCTTCTTCTTTTATTCTTTTCTTTTAATTTCTTTGGCTAAAAATTGAATTTATATCCGACGGTTTATTTTCTACGTAAAGCCGTTGGCATTTATAAATAATTAAAGATATTTAAATAAATATGGGGCTATAAATATGGAAATCCGGTGTATAGAAAAGAATTTTTAGCATTTTAATTAGGGTATCGGAAAACTCAATTTACCAAGCCATCCAATGGTTGTGAATTCAGAAAATGGTGACGCAATTACTATAATGGTCTTACGATAAATTTTCCTTGCGAAGTGGTGGTCTTGCATAAAATCAACTTAAAGACTCAGGGCATTGGCGCACGCTTTTTTATTTAGAAATTCCAATTTTCCAGTTTGAAAATAGGATCAATAAATTAAAAAGTTCTTTTCTTAAAATATTGAAGATTATACAATTTCAATTTTAATTTCCGTTGTATTGTAGCCTGATTCTGAAATTTATGTTTTACGTTATAATATTGATTTGAGATTATTATTGAAAAATATGCATACTTAACACCTTTTTTAATAAATGCGAAATATATTTCTATGAAATTATTTATTTTGTGTCTGATGAGTCTAAATGATGAAAATTATTCAGACATAAATATTTTATTAATTATCATGCAGACTCGCATGAATGTCATTGATGAATTATTAATTTCGTTTAATAGTTGTTTTAACATTAAATTATTATAGACACAATTTTCCTGGGAAAATATTATCAAATCGAACTGTTATTTTGCGATTATCATTCATTGTATTATTGACTGACTATAATAATTATTTAAACAACTGATTATATGCATACAGACAATACCATAAAAGATTATTTTTAAATTCTATCAACATTTTAATTAATTTAATTGGATTAAGCCTTTTATATTTTATATGCCAATGCTAATTATTTGTATAAATCTTATATGAAATTAGAAATTTTTGTTAATAATTTATATGAAATTAAGTTAGTTTATATAATTGCAAACACTGTTGATGACTAAACATATTTATTTTTCCTTTAAAATCACTATAACGTTTTTACTTCCCGTCATACCGTAGGTAAGCGAGGTAATGTAATCGTGCCAAAAATTCGATGGTGAGTTTTCAGTAAATAAGCACGAATTAGGGCCCCCACAACACGTTTTTACTAATTTTACGATGTATGTGTGTGTGTGTGTGTGTGTGTGTGTGTGTGTGTGTGTGTGTGTGTGTGTGTATGTATGTATGTGTGTGTGTGTGTGTATGTATGTATGTATGTGTGTCCGTGTGTGTGTGTGTGTGTGTGTGTGTGTGTGTGTGTGTGTGCGTGTGTGTGTGTGTGACGATTTTTTTTGTCCACGATAAACCTTTGAATATTTATATTTTCTGTGTTTGAGCTTTCTGCATTCATATAAACAGTTGATTAGATTTTAGGTAAAATTGGATAACCGGAAGTGACTGTTTACTTGAAGCCCATAACAGTTTTTAATATAAAACTATATTAAAATATAATCCAAAACTGTTCAATTTTATTATTTAAAACTTCTATATCAAGGGGAACAACAGATTTTGGATAAAATTAATAAACCAGAAGTGACATTTTACTTGAAGCTCTGAAAAGATTTTCGTGAAAAATATATTTTGATATACTCCAAAACTTGTCAAATTTAGTATTTAAGTTTATATATGAAGTAGAATAACATATTAAATTTTGTTTAAAATTGATAATCAGGAAATTATACTTTACTTAAAGTTCTCAACAGATTTTCGTGAAAAATATATTATGATATATTCCAAAACTTTTCAAATTTGGTATTTAAGATTTTTATATAAATGAGAACGACATGTTAGATTTTTTCTAAAATTGATAAACCGAAAGTGATACTTTACTTCAAACTCTGAACATATTTTAGTGAAAAATGTAATAGGATATATTCCAAAACTTGTCAAATTTAGTATTTAAGACTTTTATATGAAGTGAAACAACATATTAGATTTTAGCTAAAATTGATAGACCGGAAGTAAAACTTTATTTGAAGTTATGAACATATTTTCGTGAAAAATAAATTGATACAATCCAAAACTTTTCAAATTTTGTATTTAAGACTTTTATATTAATGAGAACGACATACTAGATGTATTCTAAAATTGATAAACTGCTTTACAGGAAGCTAAACACAGATTTTTTCTGAAAAAATATATTAAAACATGATTCAAAACTTCTCAAATCTGGTATTTAAAACTCGTGTATATTTTGAAACAACATTAGATTTTGCTTATACCTATATGATAAACCCGAAGTGGTACTAAATTTGGAGCTCTTAACAGATTTTCGAGGAAAAACATGAAATATAATCCAAAATTTGGTATTACAGACTTTTCTATTTATTGGAACAACAAATTAGATTTTATTTAAAACGATCAACTGGAAGTGACGGAAGGTCATGTGTTGGCCACATCAGTTTTTTTATGTGGAGTAAGAGATTTTTTTGTAACTCACTGCCACAGACCTATTACAATATGTAAGTGACGTACATAAATCACATACAATAATCTTTTGTATATATTTATTTATTTAATTTTGAGGGAGCAATACAATCGAAGACCAAAGACAGTTCCACGAAATTTACCAATCAGTAAGTTACGCAGTTGATTCAATGTCAAGTGAAAAATATCAAGGTGTTGAAATTTGTCGTTATAAGTCTGCATTACTCTACTGATTGGGGTATGTAACACGAGGGAGGTGGGGTGCTGATCCGATGATACTACTGCTTCTTATTGGTGGACGCTTGGATGATTGGCGTCCACGACTTCGTGAGAAGAAAGAACACACAGACACTTTACTTTTACTTTTTACCCTTACTACACTTTACACTGATGAACACTTACATTACGATTTACGGCAGGAAACTTACGGACATTACTTGGCTTTTAGTAACTTATACATTATTTACATTATTATAATTACTTATTATTAACTATGGATTAAACTAAAAATAACTAACACAACTAAGCAGATCTAAACTGTTACATTCCGTAACACAGCGAGCGGGCGTCGCCCCGAAACTAAAAGACACTGCATGTCCGAAACAAAACACGTCTTCTCGACGCGACGAAGTGATTTCGACCCTTCCATGTTTATCCCATGGCTAACTAAAACCAACTGTCTCTAAAAACAAAACGCTATCTTCAGGACAGGATTATCTTAGGGGTACGGGGTGCATAGGTTAGAGCATCCAAAGTCACGCACGTATACATAATAATTTCCAGTCTTAATTATCAACAAATAAATGTCGTGACTATCATAATACAAAAAGAATTTCTAAACTGAATTTTGACATTTATAACTCAAACAGATAAACAGAGTTAAAATATGATTATTGAAACTAAAATTTAGAAAAGTTTATAAAAAGTTATTTATCTGTTATTGCTTTTACCCTCGCCTTGTCACAGGTATTTTTGAGCAGGTTAGTGTTACATGTAGGTACAATAAATATATTTTTTGACCTAGTATTCTTTGCTGAAACATACAATTTAAGAAAATGAACAAAAAGTTGATTGTCAATTATGCTGTTAATTGTTTTATACAAAAATATGATTTTATTAATTGTTCTTCTGTTCTCCAATGATACTAAATTTAGTTGCTGTAATATTTGGTAATAATTAGTATAATTAATATTAAACCTTCTGCACAGACTGACAATGAACTTTTTTGAGCCGATTCTGTTAGTCTGACATGCACATCATGAAATGGATTCTGTATACAAGTCATATATTCTAGTCGTTATCGAGCATTGTAAAGTAATATATAAGATTCGATTTTACTTTAATGATATGTCGTTCTAATTATGAAGCCAACTAATCTATATGCTTTCTTTATAATGATGCGGATATGATCATTAGGTAACAATTTACAATGCTATGATTAACAGTATATTATATATTTATTACAATATATAACCAAGCGTACCAGCAAATGAAAAGCCTCAATGCTGAAGTCTCATAAATATATAATTAAGAAAAAAATGTACAACAAGATAAGTCCAATATAAGTACCTATTAAAGTGGTTACATCTATGAATAAAATAATCTTATATTGTACAACAACAAATAAATATATTTATTTTATTGTATTAATTAAAATAAATATATTTTAAAATGTACCATCTAGGAAAAGAAACAACTTTTAATTTAATAAATGAAACAAATAAATATTTCACACGTGTGTGTTAAAAAATTAACTCGGAGTAAACTGTGACCCTCTGGTCACAGCCTTCTATCTATGTATGTCTGCTCGTTATTCAATTCAAAAGTCAAATTGTCAAAATTTATCTCAAATGTAATTTTAAGGGGAAAATATAATAAAGAAGGATACAATATATTGCCATTTGCCGTTTTTTTTTATTTATTTCGATTTCTAAAATAAGATTCAAGAAAAAAGTTTAGATTTCTTTAGATAATATTTTTGACAATATCTCGTGGTGGACATTTGATTAAATACGTTTAAATTGACATACGTTTCTTTGTTTGAAGTTTATTCCGAGTTAGGTTATTTTTTAATATACTATTATTAGTCCGTAGGCAAATATGTCAATAAGAATGCAGTCATACACGTTTACTAGAGTTACATGCAAGAAATACAGTAGAACGCGAATTCACAAAATTTTAGACCAGGGAGCCATTTTTATTTATTTTAAAGTTACCACGTTCGAGCGAATTTTAATAACAAAAAATACAAAACCTATTTAGCTATACTTACAAAAACATTAAGTATTACAAAATTTTAAATATGTGTTTTATGACAATGATACTCCGGGCCGCAAAGTAACACTCACTTGCCGCACTTTATGAATCCCTACCGTGGACCTTCATTTGCAAACCCTTTAATTCGAAATCTTCTGAGAAACGAACGACTGATTGAACTCTGCGTTTATATTTTGTTTTGTGTTCAGTGTGTACATTATTTACTGAAATTTAATAAGATCATAATCACTGATAAAAGAGTTGTATATAATTCAATTTTAAACGACAAAACAAAAAAAAAACTTTTATGCTCGTTTTATTCTCACCAAAACTGTTAAAAGTTTATTCTGCTTAGTATTATTACTTTCAAAATATTCCATTATAATCCGAATATTAAGATATGCTTAAAAAGATGTACAAGTATTTGGTAAGGTAGAAAGAAAATTATATTTACTTAAGAAATAGAAATTTTGAGTCGAGCAAGGAAAAATGATATTTTTACGTGTTAGGCAAGACATATTCAGTCGAGACACACAAGATTTTTCTATATTGTCGTTTGGAATAAGTGCATCCAAACCGCAACAATTATGGACATTCGTTAATTCTAAAAAAGAAAAATCACGTACACCAGGCTTGATGCAACATGACAATATGACTTATGATAGCACTCAGCAAATTACTGATGCTTTTGCTGACTATTTTTCTTCCGTTTATGGGAATATTGATAATGAACCTCATATATATGTAACCAATTTTTATGTTGCTATTTTTATGAAGGATGAAATAAATTATAAACATGTTGATTCACTTGAGTGCATTGTTGTTCATGCTGAATTTTGCGGCATAGAACTTCCCGAGTACAATATACTATTAATTACTGTGTATCGATCTAGTGGAGGTAATTTTAAAGAATTTATAGCTGCTTTTGAATTTTTTCTAAATAAACTAAAGCTTTGCAATAAAAAAATTATACTAGCCGGTGATTTTAATGTTAAATTTATTTCAGAAAACCCGAAACAGGATGACTTGAATTTTTTAAATCTGATTACTTCTTTTGACATTAATGTTATCATTAATGAATACACTAGAGTTACGGAAAATTCTAGAAACTGTTTAGATAATATCCTCACTAATATTGAATTCACTGATTTTGTTGCTGGTGTTTACGATCCGGGTCTATCAGATCACAGAGGTCAGTATATTATCTTGAAGGACTCTAGATCAACTAATGGGCAAAGGGTGATTCAATCAAGATGCTTTAATCGTGATAATGTCCAAAATTTTAAGCACGCTTTATGTGATCTTAATTTTCATGTTTATTTTGACAATAGTTAAATGGAGGTAAATGATCATGTTTCTAGTATCCTGAATAATCTTTCATATCTTATAGACATATGTTTTCCATACAAGAAAATTGTTACTAATAGTAACAAACCAGTAGTTAAATGGTTTAATTCCGATCTCAATAAAATGAGATCTGAATTGATTGTTTTAAAGGAACATCTCAATTGCTCTAGTGACATAATAACTAAAGCAGTGTTTAATGAAAAACGTATTAAATATAGAAAGGAAATAAAAGGTGCTAAAGCTCGTTCATATAGCAAATTTATTAACAGTTCTACTAATGTAAGTAAAACTAGCTGGAAAGTAATAAATACTGAACGAAATAACGTTAATGTAAATACTGTTACTCAAAATTTTACACCACAGGAATATGATTATTTGGTTAAAATAGCTTCCAATATTATCAAAAATATTCCCAAGATTAATATGAAAGCTGATATGCCTTACAATTTTTCAGTCAAATCTACATTTGAACTTACCGATGTTATTGAAGTTTACAATGCAATTATATCTTTAAACAGATCTAAATGCACGGATGTCTTCAATATTAGTAATGATCTTGTCAAGGACATTATTGACTTTTTGGTTGAACCACTCGTCTCGTTATTTAATAAATGTTTAGATCAAGGTGTTTTTCCGGATGCCTTCAAGATGACTAAAGTTATTCCCCTCTTTAAGAAGGGTGACCTTGAGAACCTGGAAAATTATAGACCAATTTCAATTGTCCCCGTAATTTCAAAAATCTTTGAAATTATATTGAAAAACAGACTAATTAAACACATTGATCAAAATAAAATTCTCAATGAACACCAGTTCGGTTTTAGAAATAAAAAATCAACTACTCAAGCTGTTCTTAATGTTATAAATCTTATTGTCGAAGGTCTTGAGCAGAAAAAACATATGTCAATTACTTTATGCGATCTCTCTAAGGCCTTTGACTGCGTGTCACATGATTTACTAATTAAAAAACTTCAGTTTTATGGCATTAATGGAATTTCTCTTGATATTTTTAAATCTTATTTAGAAAATCGTGTCCAAAGTGTATTAATGGTAATATCTCTAATTTTCAAAATATTACTCATGGTGTACCCCAAGGTTACATTTTAGGCCCTCTTTTCTTCATTATTTACGTAAATGACTTTCCAAAATTTATGGAACCTATAGAGAGTGTACTCTTCGCTGACGGTACGACCATTAATACAGGTCATACCGATTTCCAACTTCTTACTAATGAATGCTCAAACAGTCTACTAAAAGCCGAGTCCTGGTTTTCTGCAAATAATCTACTGCTCAATAGGGGTAAAACACAAAATTTATTAATATCTTCAAAACCTGAACTAAATGAAGACAAATTAGTTAATATTCTTGGCTTGCATATTAACGGTAAACTAAATAGTAATGCTCATGTTATATTAATATGTAGCCGTCTAGCTAGCGTTACTTTCTTGTTAAGAAAACTAAAATCGTTTGTTACTATAGATACTCTTAAGCTAGTTTATTTTGCACTATTCCATTCCGTAATCAAGTATGGAACTATTCTTTGGGGCAACTCACCTCTTGTACATAACGTTTTTGTGCAGCAGAAAAAAGCAATTATAATAATATATTATTATAATTTGAATTTCAGACATCATTGCAAATTACATTTTATGGAAGCTAAAATTGTGACACTACCTTCAATTTTTATTTATCAAACAATTATTGAGATTCATAATTCGAAAGATTTGTTTAATCGAAATAGCGATTTTCACAGGTATTGTACAAGATCAGCCATACTTTATTGCGTAAACCTAAGCTAAGACTCATCTTGACTCTGATTTTAAAACTATGAAACACAGTTAGGAAATTTTTACTCAAATTTGTATACATTATTATGTATTTATTTTTAATTTTTTTTTTGTTATACTGAAACATTGTTAAATGTAATACAGCTAATTTAATAAATAAATAAAACAAATAAATAAAACAATAGCCAAAATTCTTGTCACAGTGTATCTCTTGAGTCTGTATCAGAACTGATACCCGCAGCGCGATCCGCAAATTAAAATCATCTAGGAATCCTGGCCCTGATAACTTACCTGCATACATAATAAAATGTTGTGCTGATATTTTGGTGGAACCATTGTTCATACATTTTAATCTTAGTCTTACCTGTAACACCTTTCCTGATAGAATTAAATTGACCCGTGTATGTCCCATTCTAAAATCTGGAGATAGTTCTGATCTATCCAACTATCGTCCTATTGCCATACTCTCTAACCTTGCTAATTTTTTTGAGGAAATCATCTACTCCTCAATCTACTCAAATGTTTATAATGAAGTATCTATTCACCAACATGGATTCATGGCGTCAAGGTTCACTACCTCAAATTTAATGAATTTCACAGAATATACAGTGTGTTCAATAAAATTCCTAACTCGGAGTAGGCTATGAACAGTGAAACGTATTTGTGATCATTATTTAATTAAAAAGTCAAGTTGTCAAAATTGACCTTAAAATGTAATTTTAAGGAGAAAAGACAATAAAGAAGGATACAGTATATTGGCATTCGCCGTTTTCTAATTTGTTTCCATTTCTAAAATAAGATTTAAGAAGAAAAGCCTTGATTTCTTTAGATAACATTTTTGACAATACCTCATGTCAAATTGACATTTAATTAATATATTTTTAAATTGACATACGTTTCTTTGTTCAAAGCCTACTCCGAGTTAGGATTTTTTTTGAACACACTGTATTATAAGTTACATAACAATACTCAGGTAGATGTTGTTTACACAGACTTCGAAAAGCCTTCGATAAAGTTAGTCCTACTGTACTATTATGGAAACTCAAATATCACTCCAGTTTTTCAGACAATCTTTTACTATTCATTTCATCATATCTAGCTAATCGTAAACTCTCAGTTTATTACAACAAATACATTTGTAAACAATATATACCAACCAGTGGCGAACCTCAGGGCTCAAACCTGGCCCATTGTTGTTTCTATTGTTCATTAATGACATTGCTGATGTGATAAAAAAAACTCTTATATCCTACTTTATGCTGATGACATTAAACTTTTTAAGGCTGTCAATACAACTAGGGACTGTAATGCTCTTCAATCTAACATAAACAATATCTTGATTTGGTCTTCATCCTCCAAGCTGTCATTTAATTATAAGAAATGCAAAACAATGACATATTCTACTATAAGACTACATTAATTCCTCAGTATAATATGAATGATAATATCTTGCATAGCGTTGCACAGATAACAGACTTGGGTATTCTATTCGTTAAAAAATGCAGTTTTGTGTCACACTTCAACTCTATACTAAAAGCTTCGAATAGAAATCTGGGCTTTGTTATCCGTAACACACGTTCCTTTCAAAATCAACGTACCCTGAAGACATTGTATTATTCCTTCGTTAAATCAAAGCTTGAATACTGCCACAAGTTTGGAGTCCAGTTTACAACAAATATACTGATGCAATTAAAGCTACACAGAAAAAAATTCTCAAATATATGTATTTCAAGAGTTATAATACTTACCGCAAGAATGAGTTTAACTACAACTGTTTAAAATTCTTTCTTGTTTATATTTATATAAAATTATGAATTACATGATAGGTGATGCCATGATTTTGTCCAATTTGAATTTTTATGTTCCTCGATTAAGAACAAAGTTTAAGATAACGTACTCAACACCTAGGACAAATTATGAATTTCAATCACCTGTCATACAAATGTGCATAAATTTTAACAAACTTGTATCTGTTATTGATTATCTGGATCTATTTTTCAATACCATTATTAAATTTAAGAAATACGTAGTTCAACATTTCTTGCAAAAACGTTAACATCCTGACATTTTGTTAAAGTTAGGTTAAGTTCTTTATTCTCTGATTATTTACTATATTCAACATTATTTGTGTACTTGTACTACTGTATTATACTATTATGTTTTTGTTAATATTCCTCTGTAATTAGGATTTTTAATCCTGTTGAGGTAATAAATAAATAAATGTAAATAAACAAACAAACAAACAAACAAACAAAAAAACACACAAACAAACAAACAAACAAACAAATAAAAAATAAACAAATAACAAATAAACAAATAAACAAATAAACAATAAACAAATAAACAAATAAACAAATAAACAAATAAACAAATAAACAAATAAACAAATAAACAAATAAACAAATAAACAAATAAACAAATAAACAAATAAACAAATAAACAAATAAACAAATAAACAAATAAACAAATAAACAAATAAACAAATAAACAAATAAACAAATAAACAAATAAACAAATAAAAAAATAAACAAATAAACAAATAAACAAATAAACAAATAAACAAATAAACAAATAAACAAATAAACAAATAAACAAATAAACAAATAAACAAATAAACAAATAAACAAATAAACAAATAAACAAATAAACAAATAAACAAATAAACAAATAAACAAATAAACAAATAAACAAATAAACAAATAAACAAATAAACAAATAAACAAATAAACAAATAAACAAATAAACAAATAAACAAATAAACAAATAAACAAATAAACAAATAAACAAATAAACAAATAAACAAATAAACAAGTAAACAAATAAACAAATAAACAAATAAACAAATAAACAAATAAACAAATAAACAAATAAACAAATAAACAAATAAACAAATAAACAAATAAACAAATAAACAAATAAACAAATAAACAAATAAACAAATAAACAAATAAACAAATAAACAAATAAACAAATAAACAAATAAACAAATAAACAAATAAACAAATAAACAAATAAATAAATGTATTTTCTGTTAATATTTACAATAAATAAAGCTATTATTAGACTAAATTTTCATACTGAGTGTAAATAATTAATAATTTATCCTACTGAATAAAAAAAATAGCTGCCCCCCGCTTTGAGAGATCAATGCGTATCAATGATGGGTATTTACATATAAACAAAGCATCTTTACAATTTATATGGTAAAAATATGGAATAAACTTGTAAATAATACAAGTAATGAATGAAATCAATATTTAAGGTTAGAAATCAAACTGACAGTTCACGTGACAAATGAACAATGTCAGACCATTCGTTTATTTATGTTAGGTTATTATTATTTAAATATCAAATATTAATTTTTTATTTCAGATTGTGTTATAGATAACCTCGGCGCTTTGCGCCTTGGTTAACTATCTTCGCCCTCGACAATGAAACAATTTCCACCTCGGTTAGTAATATACTATCACACATTATTAGATTATTACAACTCTTGTGATCGCTTCAAAATATTCGTAGCCGCCCAAGTAGCAAATATTTCAAATCAAAATACATTCTTTAATAATTCTTTTGTTTAAATATTTGCAGAAACAAGTCTTGTTTGCAATACATATGGAATACGTGATTCTGAACATACGCAAGTTGCAATGAGTTTCTTACAAAAATTAGTATTCTACACTCAATACGGAGAAGTGGTTTATCATTTTTTTCCCAAACAGTAGTACAAGTAATCTTGTCCGCAAAGAAACTAAACATTTTTTCTACCTGTTGCACAAATATCTATTTATTTATATTATTTTAATAAAAATATAATCGGAATTTATATTTTCTCTTATTTATTTTTAAATTTTGATGTAGCAATAATGATTAATTAACAATGTCTCAACACGCTATACTAATTGTATAATTCATAACAAAGTCCTTGTACTTATTGAAGAAACTCGATAAATATTTCTGTATCGGTCTCTATACTACCATATTGCATGTTTTCCGAACACTCTAGTTTAATTTTCCTGTAGGCTGTGCTGTGCTCTATGCTTAATTAAAAATTTTTGAAATTCTTGTTTGTTTATCGAGCATGCATTGAGGGCAAATATTCTCTGTACGCCTTTGGGAATTCAAGAGTTACCCTGATTCACTTGGCCTCTGAAAAGATCTCAGCTTTATCTTGAAAGACGCAGCGAAAGCCTGTTTGTGATTTGCTTGTGGGTGGATGATGAACATGATTACGAAAATAGATATTGAAAATAAATTAAATTTAACAGCTTGAAATTTGTACATATTCATAAGAATTATACCATAATTAATAAAATTATAACGTTTATTTACAACTTATGAAGTACAAATTCTATTTGGATATAAATAAATATATTTAACTGATTTTTCCTGGTATTCGTATTTACGAGGTTTGGTGAGGAAGCTATGCCGAAATCAAAGTTTTTATGAAATGTTGCAAAAGTTTTCAAGAAAAGAAGGGAATGTAGCAAAAATTAAAATATTGTGCGTAGAAGTCACCAAATCACTTTAAGGCAGGTAACTAAAGAACTATATATTTTTGGTAAAGGGTTTTGCACCATGGCCAGAATTCACTATTCATTCGTGATTTTTGGCCAAAAACAAAACCGTCGTGCTGCCGCAGTTACCGTATTTGTCATACATGGCTCCTTCTGACTTTTACTTTTCCCGAAGATAACGAAGACATTGAAAGGATAACGTTTATTTAGAATTTTATATGGCCCCCCTGTGGCGCTCTCTCCTTGCCAGCAATGAGTGCCCGTGAGGTGACGATTGGTAAACGTTCACACGGTAAAAATATGTAATTACATGATTACCGAGATCTGTGTACGAAGTAGATTTTAGCAGATATTATTTATTTATGTGTTTTACTACCACATAATAACAAAGTAGCTGACATCTGGTGGCAAAATAAGACATATAGCTCGTATATAGTAAACAAAGCCAAAAATGACCAGCAAAACGAAAAGATATTGTGTTGTACCGCAGTGAAATAATTATTCAAACAAAATACGATTCCTTTTTTAGATATAATAATAAAGCAATGATATTTTTTATTTGTAATTATATTTACAACTTGCCTTAAGACAACAAGTCAAGAAGTAGAAGTAGAAGAATTTTGAAAATACATTAAGGTTTACAATGTCAAAACCATGTGTTTTTTGTCAAAATTAATATAAGTTTTTATCTTTATGGCATTGTAAACATTAATGTATTTTCAAAATTCTTCTACTTTTTTTGTAAATCAATGACTTTCAAATAACTTCAACAAAACCATCCTGATGAAGTGTACAATCTAAATACACGAAAGCTTGACAGATTTTTAAAGAATCTACTAAAACAAATTTAAGCCCAGAAAACATCCCACTTATATACCCACTAAAATTTATCTCCTTATATATATATATATATATATATATATATATATATATATATATATATATATATATATATATATATATATATATATATATATATTTATATATATAGAGTGGTGACTTGGACGACGCAGCATAGGAGTTTCAATGGTAAAATCTTAATACATAGTTATTTCCCTCCATAATTATTTTACAGCAAAATTGTATTTAGGTTTTTGCTACAGAAAAAAATAATGCACCCGGACATTTTATTGTTTATAAATTTTCAATTTCCGGAACCGTCAAAATAGCCGAAAACCATAACATTTTTGCAAACCTCATTGATGCCATGAAACAAAAACGCAAACAACTGTAATATTAATGACATCAATATTTTTTTGCAAAAATGTTATTATTGTTTTCGACTATTTTTACGGATCCGGAAATTGAAAAATTATAAACAATAGCATATTCGGGTGCAATATTTTTATCTGTAGCAAAAATCTAAATACAATTTTGCTCTAAAATAATTAGGGGAACAAATAACCGCACATTAAAATTTTACCATTGAAAGCCCTTTGCTGCGTCGCCTGTCACCACCTTGTATATATATATGTAATACAGTAGCTTTAAGGAATAATAAGACAGTAATCAAGTTTCTTGGATCTCATTTAATGATCTTTTAGTTAAACCTAAAGCCGTGACATTAATATTCATAAGTTTTTCTCACAATTTGAAGTTCCGACTCCATTCATTGTAGCAGTTTGAAACAAAATACTGCCTCGGATTTTCTAAGCCTTGAATGCCGCTGCTTCAACTTAATCAATTTGCTTTCTGAACTTGAACCAGGAGATTAAGGCGTTCGATGCCTTGCTTGTGGCGTTATCAAAGTTTTCAAACATAGCAACAGTGCTATTGTGCTATTTTCTTATTGCCTCCCAAGTTATTTGTTAGATATGTTTACAAAATGGTTTTTTGCAAGTCACTTCACTCTATAATATTTATAAGAAATACGTATTTATTTGAGAGCTAAGATAGAAAAAAATATGAAGGTATTGTAGTTTTATAAGAATAAGTATACAAAAATTTCATAATTTGAAGAATCTCTGTAGTGTCTTAAACTGCGTGGAGTAATTTCCAAAATTTTCAATAACTTTCCACAAAGTATTTATACATAAATACCTTTTTCTAGCATTTAAAAAGTATGAAAAACAATTCTTGTAAAATTTTATTGTTAGATATACGAGTATATGTTGTATAATATAGTCTAGATGAATTTTTGCAATAATATACATTTACTATATTTTTTTCTGATATTTCTGTTGATTTTTTCTTAATAATTTAAAAACGCACATTAGTTAGAACAGGGTTTCCCAAACTTTTTTCCTCGCGCTTCCTTCAGGAATCAAAAACTCTTCGCTTCCCCCCTCAGGCTTCAAAATATCTTTGCGCCACCCTAAGAGGAAATAATTTCCACCGTTTGGGAGACATTGAGTTAGACTATTTTGAGGATTCTATTTCTATTCATATTCGTACTTATTTTTAAAGAAAATGGAACTTTGCGGCCCGGAGTTTCTATCTGTTATAAAAATACATCATAAAGAAAATAAATAATTTATATTCTGATATAAAGTTTTCAATATAAGTTTTATTTTGTTTGCAGAGAATTTTATTTTATTTACATTTGTTTGAAAATGACCTGTGGCCTAAATGAGTTTGTTACCTCTCATCATTGGATTAAACATTAGAAATAAATTTAAATTTTATCAAGTAGGTATTTTTTTCACAATGTTTCATTTAACGATATTCCCTGCTTTACACTAAAAGTACTTATGCAACCGTATTATTTTACTTATTCAAGATTATAGCAATGTAATGATAAAATTTAAAATATAAAATTTTTACATGAACATCTAGTGGACTCCCCAATTCTTCAGAAATTTATGTTGGGTGAGTTTAAAAGAAAGTTGAATTCTTTATATTGATTGGTTTTCCGAGTGACTTTTCATTTTCCAAGTTTTTATTAAGTTTGGATGAGTGCACATGAAGCATGGGATCCCCAGTTTTCTGAATTATTGTTCTTATTCTTTCGTGCACTTTTGGTTTTAATTTATAATTTCATTGTAAATTGTTGATGTGTGTTTATAGTTTTATGTTTTATTTCAGTTCAAGAATGCAAATGCTTCGTTTCGGAGTTATGTGCATGAGGCGATAGAAACGAATTGCAATACTGTTATTTGTAACAGCAAAATATGAATCAATTTTAAAATTCTATCATCACAATATTTATTTTACAAAATTTGCTCAATTTGAACATTATTGTGCTGCAACTGCTTCTACGGTGGAACGGTGCCAGGCTTGCCTACAGATTCAAGGACATATTTTTCAGCAATTTTTGTAAGAAAATATTGTGACATTGAATCACGATTCATAAAATTTTAAAATTGATCCATATTTCATAGTAATAATTAAAACTATTTTCACCGCGCCAGTTACAATTTCTCATACGAATATCTCTAAAATGTAGCGTTTGTGAAGTTTATTACATAAACTAGTCCACTTTTTAGGTTGTTTATTTGAATATAAATTATTGGTTTGGATCTTGGAACATCCAGTTCTAGTATATTTAAGGCCTACAAAGTACTGAGCTGCAATACACATGGTGTGATACTAGTCCTTGACAAAAAAGCTGATGATAATAATGTATGATTGACTCTAAACATATTACGAAACATATGTATGTTGAAGAACATAAGTATTATGTTTGTCTGAAAGTTATCTCTGAATGTGATATTTACGTGCAATGTTTTATCAATCTATTTGTGATACACCAAAAATATTAACAAAGACGTGAATAGTAACAAAATTGTAGACTTTAAAAAGCACATCTACTTATTTTATAAAATCGATGAGACTATATATTTTGTACAGGGTACAATTTTAAGGCTCACTTTTCCACACACCTGTCGTTTAGGATATCGGAAACTATAAGAGATACGATGTCGGTTAAATTAGGGCAAAGTTGCCCCATTAGTAAACCATTTTAAAAACGTATTTGTTTTTCCCAAAAAATATAGGTCACTAGCTCTCATACTACCATGGGGTCACTGTAGACGTCACACGCTGTTTGGAAATTTATATACCTATTTTAAATTATCTTCCCTAAAATTCTAAAAAAGAATGGACTTTACATAAGTTTGTAAAAAAAAACACAAATATGATCAACAACAAACTCTTTTATTTCATACTGTGTACTACTTTATGTTACTGTTATCAGTCTGGGAAATAGCACATTACAGTACCGATGCCGAAAACTGTTGCCTAAAAACATTTTGCGGAATGTTTATTTTAAACAAAAATGAACTAGTAAAATAATATAAATTTACTTTGTTTTTAGTTATTGTTATTACCAGAATATGCCATATATAATTTTTGTTAAATGAAACAATGAAAATCCTTATATACATAACTTTATCTTCCATGTATTCAATTTTAATTAAATATGTGCGGTTCTAGTCCCTGTAGGTACGTACGGTTTGAGTCTAAATAAGTTTAGATATAAATCTAAAAGATTGATACTTGAAAACAGGTACAAAGTTACTTATTTGTACACAAAATAAAACTAAAGTCAACATCTAGTACATATCCCCAGAGATATGTATCGCAAAGTAAAAACAAATTATATATCGCTGGCGGTATGTATCGTCAGTAACGTAATCCTACCTTATTTTTGTTCCGCAGTTAACGTGTTAATCACAAGCAGCAGCTGACAAGAAAACAATACAAATAAAACAAATACACACAAATTAAATAAAATGTACGTCATACGGCAGTGATAGTATTACGGTAATCATTTCGAAATTTTTACCGTAATAACTAACTTCACAGCCTTATAACGTAAATAACTATTAATAAAATAAAACACATATTACAATCTAATAATTAATCAAATATCATCTCTTTCTTTACGTCTCTGTTCTCAACTGTTTCCCACACCTACTCTCTCTGTTTGTCACGATGTTTCCTACGATAACTTAGTTTTACAGTTTTGTCTACCCTGACCATTAGGGACGACCTTGTCCTTGAAATCGCTTAAGGTTGATTCATTTGTAGTTTTATCTTCACCGGTCGAATTTGATACCAATGTTTCAATATATTCGATGTGTATATGCAGAGCTAGGCAAAGTACCAGAAAGTAGTATTTGAAGTACAAGTACCAAGTATCTTAATGTGTCTAAATGTACTTGGAGTACAATTGAATCGTTCATTTCAAAAACATCATAAGTCAGTTTTTTTTCAAAATGTCGTTTTTGCCAGATTTCGTGTCTACATGGGTAGACGCATACTCATGGCAAAAACTACACAATTCATGTTGCTCCTAATGTCTGAAATTAAGGTTTAAAATCTGGAGTCACTGCATAAACAACATGACAATGACTTATGTTGTTTTTGCAAGAAATGAAAACTCTTCGATCTAGATGGCACTTTCGACAAAACTACTGATTGTCATCTCATTCATGTTTTTGTTGTGGTTGGTTACGCGCGTGGTAGTGTGCTGTATGCATATGAAAATTCACAATGTCAACAAATGGTTCAGAAAGTGACAATGAGCCAAAAAAAAAGAACGTGATATCCCTTAAACTATAAACGAAATATGTTCTATGCTTTTGCATTTTATTAATAATAACTTTGGTCCACAAGTCAAAATACTATATTTGTTTTCGGATGGATGTCCTGGACAAAACAAAAATAACACAGTAATCAGATTTTTATTGTCTTGAACAGATACTGGACGGTTTGAAAAAAATTATCAATATTTCCCGTAAGACGTCATTCTTTTTTGCCAAATGACTGTGATTTCGGTGTAATAAAGAAAAATATACGAAAACAAGATCGCGTATATCTACCAAATGAATATTTTAATATGGTACGTGAATCTAGTTCAAAATTTACAGTGGAAGAGTGAAATACTGGTTCAGTTTACGAATTTAAAAAGTGGTGACCGACGTTCTACAAAAAAAACTTGTTTATCTATAGAATCGTATGGTAAAAAAGTACCTAAAAGTCAAAAATGTACCTTTTCACCTTCAACATATATGAATTTTGAATATGACTCTAACAAAAAAGGTAGTATAGTTGCATATCACTTCCTACCTCGAAGGCCTATAATACGAAGGTTCCAAAAAATTCTAAAAAAATTGAGAACTTAAGACAAGTGGAATGTAGCATTATTTAGGAGCACAAACCCTTTTACCAAGAAAATTTTAATTGGCCTACCGAAGAAGAGGAATGTATTCAGCCAAACATTGAATCCGATGGAGAATATGATTATGTTCCTTAAAATATATTTTTAAATCCATTAATAATACTTTTGTTTTCATTTAGTTTTGTTTGTATTAGCAAGTTAAGTAAATAAAATATATTTTTGATCTAATTCTAAATGATTGATTATCAATCCCTTCAAAAACAACATAAGTCAAACACACTTTTTTTTATTTATTTAAATTTTGGTCAACAATAAAATGATATAAATGAATCAGCCACAATGGTTAGGAATAATAATTAGTAAGTTAAGATAAAAACAAGTTGCTATTTCTCAAGTAAAACAGTTTTTATTACTTTTCTCAAAACTTTAATTTCATGACTTATGATGTTTTTGACATGACCGATTCAATTACTTTTTTAGTTTCTAAAGTACTTGAAAGGACCAAGTACTTGGAAAAGTACTAGTAAATTTGGGTGCATGTAATTTTTCAGATAATTGATATTTTGATGATTATAGGGACCTTATAAAGTGATTATTGATAACAATTTCAATATGCGATATTTATTGGGTTATTTAAAACAAGAGTTCCTCGCTGGGATTGCCGTATCACCTATCGATCACATGAAGTAAAATTGACGCCATATGATCGCCAAGCGATATGAGAAGCTGTACCGAGATATTAGAATGACGTAATTTTTACGTGATTTTTACATCATGTGATTGCCAGGCGATACAGCAAAGTCTCGGCACTGTAGTTAGGTAATATAAACATTATATATGCAGTATGCAGATTAAAATGACTTTATTTATACCAAAAAATTTGCAAATATA
This sequence comes from Harpalus rubripes, assembly GCA_963082715.1. Classification (NCBI taxonomy): domain Eukaryota; kingdom Metazoa; phylum Arthropoda; class Insecta; order Coleoptera; family Carabidae; genus Harpalus; species Harpalus rubripes. Next base: position 72,255,435 of record OY720448.1, on the reverse strand, counting down.
TCTTTACTTTCATATTATCGGTGAAAATATATTTATTAATGAAATTCAGATAATTATTTGTTACAGGAATAACACCACACCACTGCAAAAGAAACACTGACAGACAAACAATTCTCATAAAATTGTTAACTTTTAAATTATTCATCGCACTTTAAGTTCATTTAAAGTAATTGAAGTAAATTTAAAATACTTCAAGTACATTTAAATTACTTCAAGTATTTAAAAATACTTCAAGTACTTTTGAATGTACTTCAAGTATTTTTCCAAGTATTAAGTACCAAGACCAAGTACATGTGAATAGACTTACTTTGTCAAGTACAAAGTACTATAAATAAAGAGTGCTTTAAGTACAGTACTTGATGTACTGAAAGTACTTGCAAGCCTAATAAAGTACTTTTCTCGCAAGTATTGCCCAGCTCTGTGTATATGTGCTTAATTGGGAGCTGTGTTCGTGCGGTATCAAATATATACTGCTCAGTTGTTAGCGGTGAGAAAGAAGTCGTCTTCATCGTATTTCGTAATCTTCTTTGCAGCTTGTCTCAATTTATCAATCAATACAAGACATTCTTAAGCCAATAATTTCTTTTGAGCTTCCTCGAATTTTCAATTATTCTCCGCATAATGATTTGCTCGATAACGTAGCGTTTCAGTCGTTCTACCTCCTGTAGCTTTTTCTTGTCTTCTAGTTGTTGCTCACACATTCTTTCTTTTTCCAGCATTATTTGCTTCGCCATCATTGTATGGTTTCAACATTTGTTTTATCTAATAAACTTTTTCCGATAGTAATATGGCTGACTTGAGTTTCGTTAGGTATTTTGCCGGTGTTACATTAATTTTATTTACAGTGGATAGGATGGTGTATTCTTCTCATGACCTGTATACAAATATTATTGCGGTTCGCTGAACTCATTCTTTGTATTAGAAAAAGCCTTTTGAAAATCTCGTTGGAAGACAAGCCTATTAATTGGGTACTCTCGTGTACCGTCGATCCATACTCGAGTTGCACTTCGTAGTCGGGATATAACATACAACACAGTCATTGCATCGTCCCATGCGTACGTGATGTTTATATTTTCCACCTTCCTAATCCATTGCTTTGCCGTTATAAACGTTACTTTTGCCGGGTTAAATTCGGGTAACATATTTATAACATTTAAGTTGTTTATTGTCATTCTCAGCGATTGCGTCGAATATTCAGATAAAACCTCGGATATAACCATATGTCACTCGCGATCTAATACGAATAGTTTTCGTTCGCGACGCAAAAGTTCAAATTATTCTGGTGTATCGTTTACCGATCCTGTTGTTAAGTTCATTTTCGCGTTTGATAATTCTACGTCATTTACATCACCACCAACGTCGTTGTTATTCGCGCTATTAGTGACGTTTTGATTAATTTTATTGCTTATAATTTTTCTTTTATATTGTTTTAAACACAATTTTCATTCCAGCCGTACTTAATTCTTGACGCAATTTAAAATGATTTTTTCTTTTACTTTGAATTATTTGTTTCGGATTACTGATTTTGGTATTTATCCTACTTCTAACTTGTAAAGACAAAACAAATATAGTGAAATACTCAACCATAATCTTTTAGTTACCTCGTTCTTCAGTTCACTCTTCTCCACAGTTTCCCAGTTTTCAATATATATATATATATATATATATATATATATATATATATATATATATATATATATATATATATATATATATATATATATATATATATATATATATAGATATACATATATATATATATATATATATATATATATATATACCGTGTGTCTGTCTTAAAGGTGTACATAGGAGATTAACATGGGAAATCAGTTTTTTGCAATTTCCTGCTCGCCTAATTATTTTAAGCATAAATGCGTCAAATAAAAGTTTTAGAGCATAAAATTCTGCATCTAAATCAATAAACAGAATTAACTTTCCATGCATTCTAACGATAGAAATTAAATATGAAAATATCGAAAATTACGTTAAAAATATCGACAGCCATGGAATTGAACAAAAAATAAATAAATGCTTGACGTTTTATCTGTCACGTCACGTAAGTTAACTTATTTGACGTTTCTGACAATTTGATCTTGTCTCTAGTTTTATTGTCTGAAATGATTAAAAAATGAACATTTATACGAATGAAGAGCTAAATTCTTGACAAAATTTAAAAAAACGGCTAATGTGTCTTCAAAAAATACACGTGAGCCGCGTAATCAGAATATAGGACGAGCAGAACATGCGTTACTCTAAGAAACAGTGTTAGGAATGATAAGTGTAGATCCCTTCTGTAGCACGAAGGTAGATGTATTGGAAATGAGTTGAGAGTACATAACACCATCATACATAATTTTGTTACGCAATGTTGAATTTTGATATATTCATATTATTTGAACAAAACTGTATTTTCTTAACTTTATTTATTAATTTTATATTTCTATTATTTCCATAATTAACGATATTTGTTCAAATCAAATTGTCAGAAACGTCAAATAACTTAACTTACGTTGTGACAGATAAAACGTCAAGCATTTATTTATTTTTTGTTCAATTCCACGGCTGTCGATATTTTTAACGTAATTTTCGACTTTTTCATATTTAATTTCTATCGTTATAAAGCATGTAAAGGTAATTCTGTTTATTGTTTTAGAAGTAGAATTTTATACCCTAAAACTTTTATTTCACGCATTTTTGTTTAAAATAATTACGCGCGCAGGAAATCTCCTATGTACACCTTTAAAATAGACACACGGTATATAGCTATGGTCACGTATGATTTAAGGGTGATGAATTGTTGATTTTCAACAATTCATCACCCTTAAATCATACGTGACCATAGCTCCAGCTAGACTATTTTATTTTATAAATTTGTGACTGATTATAATTACTTTATTAATCTTATATTATATTTTGTGAAATGTCCATTTTATCAATATTTATATATGACTTCATCTAGCCCTGAAGAAGATAGTTGTACTATCGAAATGTCGGCGTAGTTGAAAATAAAGAAATAATTGACTGCAGTTCCGAATATTTTTTTCAAACTTCATATCCCATCAGTCGACTATCAACAACCTTTTCATTAATAAATAATAAGTAAAAGTACATTTTTCGCCCTAATTATTAGTGCAACATTTTTATTTCCCGTTTCTATTAATATAAAAGAATGTTGGTTGATTTTCATTGCATCTACTGGTGGACCAAGTTGAAATTTTGCCCGTTTAGGTAACAAATGATCAACCACTAAAGAACATTTTTTTTATTGCTCGGTATTTAAATTATGTATATCCAATAGTTGCAACCTACAAGATTTGAAATGACCCTGTATTAAAAAATTTAGAGTAGCTAGAACCTACATGCAAAAATGCGTATAAAAATAACAAAAATAATTTTTTAAAATAAATAGTTTAAAATATTGTAGATACTTTTACCTAAGCAAAGAGGTAAATTTCCACTTGGAATCATAAGAATGGTACCACGAGTGAAATTATGAACTAATATTTTATCCAACAGAAATAGAACACTAATATTTGAATCAAGAATTTCAAGGAGTCCCGTATTTTTTTTTAATATTATTTTATGCAAATTACAAAAAAAAATCCTATTTAAATATTCTTCTAAAGAGATCTTATACTATACAAAAATTGTGTAGTATTGTCCATTTTATTCATTTGTGACGAACATACATTCAACCTAAAATATTTTACGAGTCTTACAGGCAAGTAATAATTGACAGTAAATATTTACGAGAAATCGGAACGTTTTACTTGTACTCGTTTGTTACGATATGTGTCAGAATTGCATTTTTGGTCGTAGTGATTTCCGAGTCTTACAGATATCGTAACTAACGTTACGAGTGTGCACAGAATAGCAGCATAAATCAGATGTATATATCATATACATAAGTTTATTCGAACGTATAGAGCAAAAAAAAAATTATAATATTATCTTCAAACATATAGTGACTAGAGAAGAGTTTTGTTGTGCATGTGCCACAATGTCATTACTTGTTATTTTGCTGTAATCTTACCCTATTTTTGCGTGTAGATTGTGAGTGTGTTATGCCAAATTGCAACGAAAAATACAAAGAAACTACGGAAATTTTGTTCCATGTGTAAGTAATTGGGATATTTTTTTACATATACCTAATACGAGTCTAAACTCATATTATTTGAGGCGGTTTACATTTTCAACAAATTATAAACTCTACACAAATGGTTAAAAAGTTCTTTCGGTTACTTTCAACTTAAACTTAAAACTTTAAAAAAACTGTGGGCCGAATGACTGTTAATAATAGTTCGACCGGTATTTTGAGGCTAATCTTCTAGTCCAGATTTAGCTACCGAGACCCTTTACTTTTGGCACAATGAAAAGCAACTTCGTAAAAATTCAGCGCGTACAGTAAAATATACCTTGCAAGACATATGGGACAATATTCACAGGAAAATGTGCAGCACTTAGGGCTCCAATGCCTAATAGAATTAATGATAGTATTACTAATAAAGGCGATGTAACCCAATATTAAACAGCGGAATACTTGAATAACAAATTCAGTTTTTGTAAGTTTAAAATCTACATTGGAACTAGTTGAAAGAAATTTATGAAAATTTCTCACTATTTGCGTACGTTTTTGTAATTTGTTTGCTGAAAATGTTAACCGGCACAAGAAATATGAGTTTGGGCTTTTATAATAAACAAAATGAAACTTTTAGGTTTCCTGCTAATTATGACGCATTTTAAAAGCAGCGACTAGTTGAGGTAGTACGAATATTAAGATAGCAGCCCGCTATACACTACATCTTCCGTCCCCGCAACCTTCCCGCATATCCTCCGATCACAACAAACACCTTACGGCGGTCTCTAGTCAGTATATGCTCGAAGAACATTATAGATACATATTTTAGCGCCCTGGATATTTGTATTATAATAATATGGTGTCTTCTAAAGAAAGATTGGCAAACGGAAAAGGACTATAAATGCGACAGTCATCTATTTCTCAAGGTCATCTACAAGAAATTCGAAAAGTAAAACATCGCAGGTTTTGCAAGTGTTCCCAGAGCCTTGCATAGAAAATATTCATATCAATTCCACAAATGCAACCGCTTTTCATCAGATCATTACTTGTTCCGAATGTCATACCAACGAAGTGTAGAACTATATTACTATTCTATTTCATAGTGTTACCAGCATATTAAAGTATTTGAATTGTCCAAATTTTTGTAAAACCACATTTAATAACTTTAATGAGCTATTTACAAATTTCATTATTCTGTGTATGAAAAGCTTAAAGGTTTTAATTGACCACATTGGTATTACGTGTACAAAAAAAAAAATCGGCGTGAGGGATAAATGAAAAAAAATTACAAATGACTTCTAAATATGAAATAATATGGAATTTAGTTTTTATATCTTTGGCACACATTTTATTTTCTTGCGAATAACGGTGCTCAAATTTTTTATAACTCTAATAAGGGTTGGCGAAATAGTCTTATAAAAAAAATATTTCATCATATTACACCAAGATGAAATTCCGTCAGATTAAAGAAAATGTTGCATTTGCTGCATAATAGTATATTAAGTATTAAGAACGGTAAGAACAGTTTATCGATCGAAGACAATGTTTGGGGACTGTCTGAAATCGGGAACTCCTTAACGTTCGTGGTGCTTATACTATTTTTTGAACGATCGACGAACAGAATTTAAAAGAAAGATAAGATTAGAAAATTATATTGACATATTAAAAAAAATATTTGCCATTTTTTAAGTAAGCTTTGATTTTTGTTTTTATTTATTTACCGTCTCGCCTTCTGAATAATAAGCAAAGCACGTCACCGTTCAGTAATTTTTAAATATGACCTACTGTCTTGGAAACACTATCGGCAAACATAAAAAACCTTGATCGTGCAAAAAGTTTTATAAGACTATAATTATATAAAATCGCCATATAACCGAATTTTACTTTCAATGCGAAGTAAAGTTGGACGGTATATAACGTCATGTTTCTGGACGTGGAGCGGCGTGTACCATTGGTCCGCGAAAGTGTTAATATCCAAAGTTACCAGTGTAACTTTTTCTTAAGAGAGAAGTTTAAAAAAATTTGTAGCCACCTTGACATCATTAAGAACGAAAAGAGTGGGCGACCAATATTTCAATGTTATTATAAAGAGTGTCTTGTAAATAAGGGTACATGGCTTAATTACAGATTCCTAAACTTATCTGCTAGATTATATTTATTATAAAAATTACACTTATATTTAATTTTTTTTCTGACTAAATCGTTAAAGATATCATAACTTGACTATTCAAGGTCGCGACACCCAAGTTTCATACACTAGTGGTTCACTAATAATAACATACCATCTTAAAAGATGAATTGTATCCATATGGATTGTAATACCAAACTTCATTCGAATAGAAGACACGGTTTCGTTATTATAAGCAAAATTATTTTTTTTAGAAGGACTTTGAAGCAGAATACTGGCTAAATGGTGCACTGTCGGATATAGATTGTCACTACAATTTTTATATTTTTATTATCGCTTTATGTCGAAGTGAATTGTTTTCTTTCATAGATTGTCACGTTCTCTGAACCTAAAAAATTTCAAAAAAATCTTCCCAATCTTACATTATTAACACAATCCAAAGCCGCTTTTTAGCTCTATATTTACTAAACTCTCCATTTTATATTAAAAGTTGTATACATTTATATATTTTTATAATACCTGGACAACTTTAAAATTTTACAAAAACTTTTTTTTTCTCAATTTTTATATTACATAATTTCTAATATATTATGCCATGTATATCATTATTGAAAACATTGCTTCAGCTGTAGGCCTGAAGATGTCGTAAAGGCGAATTCGATAGCCACAAAGCTATATTTAATGAAAAAAAAAACATTTTACAAAACTTCAGAATTCTATTCCTTAATCCTATCTACGTTAAACGGTCTTATTTTGGGCCATGTCTTCTATTTACAAGACACCTGTATAGTTTTTTATGTTTTATAACTATTGAAAAGTTTTGTTTAATTTGGGAAAATAAAAATATACGTCTAAACATTATCTAAATCTTCACAATTAATCTTAAGCAGTAATTTTACGCATAACTTATAACAATCCCAGATTCACACACGATATGTTTACATAATATTTAGTACTTTTTTTTGTGTAAGCTACCTATAATATTTTAAAGGCAGGCCATTTTCCATAAAAAGGTTTGTTATTTTGACGTTTTGTATACGGTAGTGGCGCATTTAACATTTCTATTTAACTTTTGTTTTGTTAATCCACATCAGTAAACCAACAAAAACAAAGCAGTTTCAGTAATGTTCATGGACGGTATAATTGCAAACAGCCGTAATTTTAATTCTTTGCACGTGTAAAGAGTAGAATATGAGGTGATTATACAATTTACGTCTACTGGGCGATATAAGAACAGGACGATTTACATTTACATGCCACAATGCCTAATAGGATCTGCTTGCTGACTTGTTTAAAATTCTACTGACACTTTCAATAGCAATGGAATATGCCCAGCTTAACCGCCTGTGAAATGCCGTGTGAATACAAAGGTTTACATTGATTTTACGCTAGTAAAATATTAATCTACAATAAAAGTAAAATTATGTAGACAGGTATTAGAGTGATTTCTATGTATATATATATATATATATATATATATATATATATATATATATATATATATATATATATATATATATATATATATAAAATTATGACAAGCTGTACCTACATAAAAATTGTCATAAATTCCGAGGTATTTGATAATTTATCTAACACAAATAAGTGTGTTCATATGGGTTTGTTTAATAAAATAGATAAAGAACACAAGAAATACTACCTCTAAAAATTTTAAACAATACTCGCAATTCATAAGCAGAGTATTTCTGGTTATCCAACTATAACTAATAGTAAAAAAAGTTTAAATAAATTGCTAAAAAATTACGATATGATTAGTTTCTATTTTTTATTTAGAGAATACTGAATGAAGTTATATTATTCCGTGTTTAAGTATCTTGTAATAAATATGAATTTTGAATAATTGACTTAGAGCTTTCTTAATATATTAGATATACATAATCGTTTGTACGATTATATTGATTCTATCAATTTCGTAAGCAACATTTGTACGACGAAAACTTGTACACCAGCATTTGCGTCACAAAATATTAGTACGAGTCGATATTTTATACATTTATACGCCAAAAATTTACACGTCTATATATTTTGTATACCACAGTAATTTACCTAGTATCCCTCAAAATTTAAACAAAGCACGAAATAAAAAATTAAGGTGTTCTTTGTTGAATATCACGCCTAAATGCATTTCCGATGAAAGTGGCGCGCTCAACGAACAGGAAGAAGAGGAAGTAAAGTTGCTGGTTTCAGGTGTTTTTTGCACGTTATAGTAGTTTGTTCCATATGTAATAAAACACGAAACGAAACAGCGGAAATTTGATCGTTGAACCCAATCACGTTTCCCTCAAACCATCAAAAACTTTGACGTCAATGAACCAGCATCTTGGGAAAGCTATGCAGAAAGAGTCGAATTTTGCATGCAAGCGAATGGCACAGCCAGAGTTTGTGTGGACCTGCCACATACTCCTTTCTCTGTTCACTACTAGCAAGTAGATGTGGCATTCTATAACGATATCATTAACTTTCTCGTCGACGGTTTCTCTCCGCGTCAATGGTTTACATATTCAAGTTTCATTGCCGCGACCAGCGCCTATGTGAAACAATATTGGTTTTCCTAAAAGAACTCTGACAACTGGCTGAGAACTGTAGTTTTTCAGACAATAAATGTTGCTTGATCGACTAGTTTGTGGCATCCGAGATGATAATCTTCAAAGGCGTCACCTCTCTGAAAAGAATTTGACATATTCAAAGGCCCAGGAACTCACACTAGCACTCAAAGCAGCAAGTCGAAGCCCCACAATGTTAAAAGGAAACAGCCTGGCAGTGCATCCAGTTCAGAACGTCCGTCAAGTAGATACAAATGTCGTGACTAAAATAATGAGTAAAATAGTAAGCACATTTCAGGAGCGCTGGCGAACATTTGCCATACATGTGCAATAATTGTGACGTGAAATGTAATATCTGCGGGAAAAGGGGACATATTATTGAGAGAAGCTGTCTTTCCAAGAAACGTTAAAACAAAGATGGCCCGAATAAGTCAAAATCGAAACAAAAGTCATATGGAATTACCTCAACTAGAGAGTGTACTAATGATCGCGAGAATGATGAACAACCGCTCAATACAGTCCAAACTGATGTAGCAGTGATAAATTAATGTTGTGTTTTTAGAAATAATAAACTGCTCGACATGGAAGTTGATTCGTGTGCAACATAGAATGTAACAAGTCGAAAACATTCCCGGAACTTTTTCCGATGAATGCTCCAAAAATCCGCTTAAATTCGGTATTTCTGAAAGACTATCAATAAAAGAAAATGGACACTGTCGGTGAAGTTAGTGTAAATATGCATGTTAGCAATAGAAATGTCACTATGACTTTGGTGATGTTTCAAGCTGAAAGATCAAATCTTTTGGGAAGAAATTGGTACTGTCCTTTAGTCATATATATATATATATATATATATATATATATATATATATATATATATATATATATATATATATATATATATACATAGCGTAAATTTGACCGTCCATTACGCAAAAGAATACTGAGAATTTTTAGTACAAAATTATAAATCTACCGAAGTCCTGCATTTTTTTTTTTTTTTTTGATGCGAAGAATGACTGTAAACGGGTGGTGCTCAAAACTTACAAATTACCTTTCATAATTAAAGCCAGTATCGAACGGAAAATCGATAAGCCAATCGGTCATAAAATACTATAGCCGGTTGCACATCCTCGCTGGGCATCTAGGATTGTTGTAACGGTAAAAAATAGTAATGAAGTACGCATACGTGGACATTACCGGGAGGCAAATAAACACATTTGCACTGACTCGTACTCGGTACCTAATATACAGAATATTTTGGCTGCTTTCGCAGGGGGGAAGTTTTTGTAAAGCTGGACCTGCAACAAGCCTACCAACAGCTCAACGCAAATACGAAAAATTCTTCGTTGGTTCGTCTTCGCTCGGATAAATGCATGTTTATCATGGAGGAAATTACTTTCCTGGGATATACGATAAATGTCCAGGGTATAGGCCTCACCGAGGAAAAAATAGAAGATATAACAAATGCTCCAGAGCCCACCAACGTAACGGAATTACAAGCGTTTTTGGGAAAGATAAATTTTTAAAGGACAGTTGCCGAGTCATTACATAAAGCTCATCTTAGCAAGCTAATCGATTCTTCAATATTATGATGAAAAAAAACTGCTATTTTTAAAAGTAGATTCAAGTTCCTATGAAGTGAGATATGTCTTCATCTATCCTGAAAAGAAAAGTATTTTAATCTCTGAAAACAAAGACAAACGAACCTCTACCAACTGAAGATGTTCAAATAGTTTAAAATATACCAGAAAAATTGTGGACAGCCAAAGATATTGCATTCTGAACTGTTAAGGATCTTGTTCTGTCACGAGTTTTACAGTGAACTTTAAAAGGATGGCCTCAATCATCTTCTGAACTAACCCAACAATTTACACTATTTTTCCGAAGAAAAAATGTGCTTATATCCTATGAGAATTGTTTACTCTGGAGTACAAGGGTAATAATTTCACCAGGAAGAAGGGAAAAAAATTTGCAAGCTCGCACCCGTATATAGTAAAGATAAAGGCGTTAGCGAGGTCGCATCTATGGTGACCGTATTTTTATGAAGACTTCGAACGTACGTACGACTTTGACATGCCTCAGCTGTCAAGAACGTAACCACATGCTTCGACAAATCCCAGTTCATCCATGGGAATGGTCACGAGCTCCATGGTCAAGGTTCTTATTCGAAACGGCTTGATGTTAAGATCGTCCTCAGCATATCAGCAGCTACACTGATACAAGCCCTACGCGAAGAACTCGCGATACACTGACTTCTAGATGCTATTGCTTCTGAAAACGCACAGCGCTCATATCCAATGGATTTAGATCATTCCTAAAACAGAATATGATTAGACAAGCTCTAGTGGCACTATATCATCATCTAAGAAGCAATGGTCAGGCTAAACGGATAGTTCAGAGCGTTAAAGCTGCATTGTAAAATTGTTTTATGGGAATTTTGCACTCAAGTTACAATGGTTTTTATTAACTCAACATGTCACCCTTCATATAATAAATGGAGAATCTCCATGAGAAATATTGATATGGCAGAGAGCTCACATGCGTTTTAGACAGAATTCACCTGGATTTTGCTAAAGAGATATGCGCTAAACAAGAGAGGTCGATGTCGAGTTATCGATGACGTTCAATATGTTTCTGCACGCACGTTCACCACAGGACAAAAATGGATGCCATCTTCAGTTGCAAATGCAACTAGACCTCTAGTTATGAGGTATAAAGAAAGGATAGAAGCCTGTTACATCGACACGTCGAGCAGTTACGAAAAAGATTATATTCCTGCAGAGAAGCAAGATGCTACGGAGATGATTCCCATAATAAATCCTTTTTTTACAGAAACTGAATCATTTCCCGTAGCCATAGAAACAACAATACCTGCGGGCAGATCATTTAGAACTTCTAGACCAGCGTCTCCCGTGTCGACCCTTGTGGGAAGATCTAGACCTTCTAGACCAGGAGACCCAACTTACCTTGAGAACTATTCTTAATAGTCTAAAGTCGCAGGAGGGAGTGTTAAATATCACGCTTAAATGTATTTCCGAATAGAGCGGCGCGCTCAGTGAACAGGAAGAAGGGAAGATCAAGTTGCTATTTTTTAGGCTCGTTATGTTCCATGTATAATAAAACACAAAACCTAATAGATCCAATGTCTATATATTTGTAAATCAAGTTTACGGATACATGATGAATTTTCTGCATGGTACTGATAAAGTTTTATGAAGTTTTCATAGGCGAAATGTAACGGCCGGCTGCACTACAGCGAAACAGTGAGCCTAGGACTACGTAAAATTTAAAGTTTGGGATAAAGTAGATTGGGCGGCTGGTCAAATTATTGTTCGATTTTGGGAGCCCAGAGTGTTGGCGGTGTCGATTACTTGTGAGTCTGCACGGGACATGTGGATGAAACTACTTGCCGTGTGTGAACAGCAGATGAAACAAGGCGCCCACAGTGTTCAAACAGATTTTTTTTGGAATATCGAATTCAACGTGACAATAAGAAGGTGACATATATAGCCATGTTTGAAGGTCTTGTATAACAAATGTAGAATTTAAATGTAAAGCCTGATGATTCTTCCGGAACAGTGAAAATTTTGGATACGCTACTGGATGAATACCCTGTGGTGAATTCTCTACGCCAGCTATGAGTGCCCGTGAGGTGACGCCTGGCAAATGCCCGTATTTATGAATACGAGGATTTGCTTTAGGCTTAGTGGGCAAGATCTGAGCAACAAACGTTTTAAAATTTGATTGGTTTGCTAACATCAGATGAAAAACGACGAAAGCTACAAGTTATTATGAAAGAATAAATTTTGGAATTGAGGGCAGCAAGGACAATTTTTGAATTTATGCAAGAAAATATTGTCATTGCACGTGGTGTTCAGGATGTTGATACGCATCCATAGGTTTCAGTCGTCAATGAAGCAAATTTAGCATCAAGACAAACATTGCAGCTTTGGCATGAGAGAGTGAGACCTTAAAACAAAAGACATGTTCAGTGACTTCTCAAGAAAAACGGAATTAATATGGCCTCTGAATGAATTCTGCGGGGCCTGCCTTAAAGGAAAACAGCAATATAATAGTTTTGTGTCAACGAATTGTTAACCAGTTGCTTTGATACATACAGATCTTTGAGGATCAACGGAGTGTTCATCATTAGGTGAAGCGAAATATTTTGTATGTTTCACATGTGACTTTTTACGATTTTGCATTTTATATTTTCTGAAGGTAAAATTGGAAATTTCATAAAAGATATATGAAATGATAAAACTTGTGAACAATCATTACCGATTTATCAATGAAACAGTGTGAAAATTTTCCGAAGTCATGGACATTGTACGCACAATGTGGTTGATCAAGAAGACACTCTGGGTAGAAGATGTCAATACAGCGGTTTACGTGCTTTATAGAACTGGACCAAGTGGAGTTGATCTTAAAACACCGTTCGAGCTTTTCGCCGATGAAATAGCGAATCTGGAAAAGATGCACGTATTTGGTACTAAATACTATGTTCACGTTCCTGCTGAAAGAAGAAATAAATTGGAAGCAATAAGTCAGGTTAGTGTATTCCCGGGATATTGTGAAAACAGTTATGGTTATTGTATTCGGATGGAACCAGGAAAGCAGATTATTCGAAATAGACTAGAAATTGAAAAATTGTTATCGGAAGGAATAATTAAAGTCAGTTCTAGTTAAGTTACGAAATATGAAAACCATGAGAAGAGAATGGTAGTAGAGTATTTATAAAAAATAAATAGACATACTCTTCTCGATGCGTGTCCTTTACCTCGCACAGATGACTTAGTCCAGGAAGTATATAAACATATTTTCAGCAGTATATATCTTCACAGTGCTTATCAGCAAATTCCAATTTTAGAACAAGATAAAATTTACACAGCCATTGAAGCTAATAGATAATTATACCATTTTTGAAGAATTTCATTTGGTGTTATTAACTGTGTAGACAGTTTTCAGAGAGTTATTAAGAACTTTATACAATCCAAAAATTAAAAGAGTGCATATACTTATTTAGATAATATTAACATGTGTAAAAAAAGTCAAGAAAAGCATGATTAAATTTGAAAAAAAAAATTAAACAAGAAGATTCAACCTAATACTAAACAAAAATAAAGGTATATTCTCTGAAAACATTCATTAATTTTTTTGGCTATTTAATTTCAAATAGAACCATAAAACCAGATGCTGATAGATTTCATCCTTTACTAAATCTACCTGTACCTGAAAATATTACATCATTGCGGAGAGCTATGGGCATGTTTGTACATGCTTCAAACCTTTGATCCAACAGAAAACGTTTTCTATGCCGTCAAATATAATCTCTGTTCTCTAGGATTTGAAACAAGAAATCACAGAATCTGTTGTTGACTCAATTGATGAGTGTAAAACATTTGTTGTTGACACAGACTCATCTGACTACGCCACTATGCTACAGGTTAGACTCTATCACAATTTGGACGGCCAGTTGCATTATTTTCAAAAACATTATCCAAAACTGAGTAGATACTCTTTTATTGGAAAAGAAATCTATGCTATTGTAGAAGCATTACGTAAATGGAGATTTTACATGATTCATAGATACTTTAAATTAAAAACTGATCAAAAATCTGTTGCTTTTATGGTTTCGTATTTATAAACAAACATGCAAATAAAATAAAAAAAGAAAAAAATACTAAGGTCCAAATTAGAATTATCGTCTTATAAATATGTTATAATTTCCAGACCATGAACAGATAATAGAGCAGCTGATTATCAAGAATTATTATTATTATCAAGAATTTGTGCAACAATGCCAGAGAAATATGTAACTCATTTAAAGAATTTACATAGCTTATTAGGAATTACTCGTATGTATGATTGGGTGTTTAACAAGGAATTGCGCAGAACTCAAACCAAATTTTCATAAACGTACTGGATCATTATAGTCGCCGTCAAATATGTATGGACTGATGCTCAACTTTTTTTCCATCTCCTCACCATGTCTCTTGGTCAGCGGTATTGCCGCTTTTTCATAACTTAATATTTTCAACATTGCCCATGAATTGGCAATAATGTAGAAGACTCCAATCTGCTGCAAGGATTAAATTTGGATTCAAAGGTTCATTACTTTCAAATACGAAAAGAAATTACATTACAAATAATAGATGAATTTTTTAAGTTTCCCTTTGCTTTTCTTTGTTTAAATATAATACCAGCAGTTGTCATCAAATGTCTCAAACAATTTTTTTAATATTTTTTGACATTGCTTCCTACATTCACACAGACAGAAGTGCAGCTGTTTTCACAAAATTTTTAACATTAAATGGCAACGCAAAGTAGAACTTCTCCATATAATCCGCGAGGAAATAAGTAGTCAAATATAACGGTATAATGGGACCATGGAAAACAGTTACTACATTAGCTTTACGTTCTGATAATTAATAAATAAAATAAGGGAAACTATTTCACAAAATGCTTTACCTTCTATTTGCACTTTAATTTACACTGCCATAAATGCTACTCCTCATGAACGGATGATTAAATTCGAAAGAAATTCTTCAAATATAAATTTACTTCCTACCTGGTTAATGACACCCGGGCCTGTATTATTAGAAAAATTTATTCGTGCTAACAAATTCGAATCACTGGTTGAAAGAGTGGCACAAGCAAAAATTTGCTTGGACAAAAGCTGTGACGTAACTTTTCCCTAAAGGGTTAATTGTCTCCCGGATACTCCACAGGGATGTTCTGTTGGGAGGCCGCCAGCTTTTAAACAGTTGAGACGGGCAGGGTTGAAAACCAAAGGAATGGTTATAAAAAGAAATAAGGGCGCCACGTAATTTTTAACCTCAAAATTACAAAAAGGACGGTACTAAACAAAATATTAAAAAAAAATCTTACCTGCCGTAACGTTGTTGCCTGTAAACGACTGTGGTTTGCGAAATAAAAGAAATAATTGTTAAAACAGAATTTAATGATAACAATATAAAAAAATGAATATAAGTTGTAAAAAAGTAATTTGGCAACAATGTAATCACATAAAAATATATCAAAAAATACTATATATATATATATATATATATATATATATATATATATATATATATATATATATATATATATATGTATAATAATAATAATAATAATAATAATAATAATAATAATAATAATAAATAGATTTGTACTAATATAACAACAAAGAGCTGAGGGCTCCAATGACATACAATAATCATTAAAAAAAATACAAATACAAAAGTGTCAAAATGAACTTAAAGTGAGGACACTGTAGAACAATCCTCCACGGCAACACACAACTTTAAAATAAAACTTCAGTTCTTCCACGCAAAAAATACAAAACGAAAGAACGATCTTGAAAGAAGGTAAAGTACTTAACTGATGTGACGTGTGCAGGGCGAAAAAAGGCTACACAGATAGGCGATATTGACGGATGGACTCAAGCTGGCTGATATACCAACAAACGAAGATGTGATTGTAGAACGGCCAAATCCTTCTTCGAAGATTAACTGCCAGAACGAAAATGTAATGCCCATGAATCCACAATGGCGCATCACCGAAAAACCAACACTGGACGGTCAAAACGGCACTTCGACGCTATCAAATCCACACAATGGCGAAATCAAAAAAAATATTGGTTCAAAACGACAACGAACGAAACACTCCACTTTTCCATCAACACAAAAACTACACAAAGAATCTACGCCGAACAATGGCCATGTGCCGAAATACGATGGTAAAAAAACACGTCCTTACTGCACCACATCAAGAACCAAAGTCCCTGAGATCGGAAACTTTTACACGGACCTCAATATGGTGGCCGGAAACATACAACGCCGCAGTAAAACAAAAAAAAATTAACATAAAGAAGAAATAATAACACGAAGAAGAATACAATTAAAAACGAAACGTGCACCGCTGACATACTAAACAGCATCAAACCTGCCAAAATGTCAACAAAACTTCAGAAGGTCGCTACAGAATGAATGTTTGGAAGAATTGTTAAATAAATTAGAAATAAGGCGAATATAATCTACATAGAATACAGGTAAGTTACTAACTAGAAGTGAAACATTTTTTACATAAGTTATACACAATATAGGAACAGATGAAACACTACACACAACAAATAAAAAAAAGAGACATGAAGTTGCAAAGAAGATTTATTGGCCAGAACACTAACTAAAGAAGTTATAACAATTGAAAAACACAAGGAATATAAGGGATAGTAAAGATTCGACGAGGGAAATCCAGATTTAGAATGAAAGAAAGGTACGTAAAAGATAGGAATAGGAATCTAAAGCACAAAATGTTATATGACAAAATTAGACCGTAACAAAGCAAGGGGAAAGTGATTTGAAGGTGTTCTTTGATTACTAGGGCGTGATCCACCATGAATTCATTTCTTAAGACAATACAGTAAACAAAGAACTTTAGTGCAGATCCTTCAATCCCTACGAGACGCATTTAGACGAATACTTGAAAATTTGGCAGGAAATAATTCGGTTTTCTTGCATGACATGCATGGTCCGGCACACCGCTTCTTGATGGTCAAAAATTAAATTGTTAGGAACAATGTCACTATTCTAGAACATCCCTCCAATTCTGCCAACCTTGCACCAGCCGATTTTTACCTGTTTCCATGGCGCTAAAACGAATTTGAGGGGACAACGTTTTTCTAATCTAGCAGAGGTGATGGAAAATTCGTCGTGGCACAAGTATGTAAATGTAGGAGGGGTGTAACTTTAAAGGATATTAATGTAAAAATGTTGTACTTTGTTCAATAAGATTTTATTGACCAATTCCTGGAACATTTAATTCCGAAACTAAAAAGTCTACAGATTCATTACAAATAAAATCTTACAAAACTAAAGTCATTATTTTATAAAACAAAAAGGCTAGCGTACAAGCTAGAACAGCGACTGTTACATAATGTACAACTTTTAAAAATTTTGCTTTTCTTAATGTCTGTGGTAAGGTATCCAATGTTTCTTTGCATAAAAAAACTCGAGCTCCTTTACCAAAGCTCTCAAAATATTTATCCCAATTGAATGATGCCATAGAGAACTCAAAAATTCGTTTGTCTGCGGTGTTCATAAGCTTCCATAATGTCTAAAAAATATATAATACTTATGGTACAAGTGAATAAAGACATTTTTTATACACAACTATATCTTAAGCATTCCTCTTAACTGCTCGCCGAAAAGTTATTTAAACAAGAAACGATATAAATATCAATCATAGTACAACTAAATAATAAAGTAAAAAAGACGAGTAAAAGTCAATTCTGAAAGAGCAGTTCACAAATTTTCCCTATAGAGAAAAATATGGACATAATTCCCGTAGGAGGGGATTTTATTATTTTGTGCTTCGATCGTGCAAAAAACGTAATAAGCATTGCGTTCAGTAAGTGCTATTCTACTGGTATCCAAACCGCCAAACCAATAGGATACACTTACTACCCTTAATTCTTAAGTTGTACGTGTATTTTGGGATATGTTTCATTACAGCCGGGGGCTTATGCACTCGTATATTACTGAGAGGTATATATACTATTTTATTCACAATCATCGTCTTTTTAGATCAATAATTTTCAAAATAGATCAATGTTTTATAACCTTTAATTTTATTAATATTTTTGGCAGCTCTATTAAAATTTGTTTAGTCTACTTTAATATAAGAATGTATGATAATGTTGCTAAGCAACCCTTACATAAACATTTGCAACCTGTGGGGTAGAAGTTAGATCTGTTAATTCCCATTGTTATTACAGTTAAAAATGACGTATTTCCTAACCTCTAAAAGGCTAGAAATCGACATATCACTATAATGATTGGGAATAATAACAATTTACACCTCCCGTAAATGGAAAAAATAGTATGTTACACTCCCAAAGCTTCCCAACCTCGGAAAACTGAGTCAACACGTTTTGGATTAGTGCATTTATTTAAACTTACAAGGACTGATATTTATATATTATAATTTAAAAAAAAAACTAAAACATAACCGAACCTAATCATTTCTTGTATTGTTCAATTCTGATTAAATAATATCCGTTGATGCAGAAAAATTCGGGATTGGGAATTTTCAAGTGTTTAAAATTAGTTCAGAACAATTTTTTTGGATAATGCCCGAATTCGGGTATATAGTGTAGCATGTACAGCTCAAAGGAGAATGTAATGTTTTCTTCGCCCTCTGGAAAAATATTATATTATTCTCACCTGGACATTGTCATTTTTAAATTCCCATGTCTGTGTTGAAAAATAATTAAAAGTATCGCCAAATTTAGCCACTTTTTCGTGTACTTTTACCAACATGGGCTTTTTGCCAATAGCTACTAATATAAAGTCTGTAAGGTAGGCTGGTACTGTTTCAAGTATAAAACTTAATATGCTGTACCAAAAGGGACTTTTAATCAAATAAACAAATGGAGTCCAAATCATATTTGAAGGTGTATATTTTACTGATATCTTCAGAGCAAGACGTGTGTATTCAGCTAAAAAATAAATAAATTATGTCTTCACGTCTTATCACTTATCACTCTTTTCTGGGTGTGCCAAACTGCTTCAGCACTGTAGAGGGCATTTATTATAATGTATAAAAAATTCTTGTGTTAATGAATGATTTTGACTTCAATTAATAAACGATTTTATATGTAGGTATGTCAAAACTTTAAGATTCTGGATTTTCATCTCCGGTTAAACTGTCTGTTAATTTAACAAATTGTAGGTGTTATTCAATTTTCATAGTTTAGACAGTGTATTCGCGTAAGTCTAGAAGCCGTTAAATATATTCACTTTTCTAAAATGGTCTGTGATCTGGCAATTTATTTTTGTAGATGAAAGGGGGAAAACATGCAACTCAACATCACTTTCAATTATAAGGCATTTGACCTTGAATGAAAATTTTTTTGCCTCCGGTGCCTTTTTTCCGGTTACATTTGCATGACCTATTACGACCCCTTGCTGGTGCTTACCTATTTTTTGATTGTGCCCACCCTACACTTACATCTTGGTACCGCCTGTGGTTAACAGACAGTTTAATTAGAAATGAAAATACCTTGCTTGTGTCATATGTTACTAACCTAATTATTTTGCCATGTAAGGAAATTAGATTTTCTCCAATTAAAAAGGTACAATGAACGAAAAAATTTTGTATCTAATTCGTGTTAATAATCTCAAAAATATCGATTATTAATCGCCTTTATTAATACACTTATCAGTTTGAAAACAGATTTGTAAATTCAGCAAATAGATAACTTTTAAGCGATGATAATAATATTAAAATAAAATAAGATGAATTAATGAATATTTTGTGTACGAATGGTTATTCTTACCCCACGTTAAATTATCGTTAATGGCATTAAAATTAAATATTTTTACTTCATTTTCATTGCCTAATTCTTCAAATGCAATATTATTTTTTTCGTTTTTCTTTAAAGTGCTGAAAAATATAAATTATCTATTAATCCACAATTTTTACACGTATTTACGGCCGTGTTCTGTACAGATTTATAGAAATTTAATTATGTAAAAACACAGTTTTGTACAGAATACGGCTAGTAATGTAAATTTATTCGATCTTAATAATAAAAAGCATTCACGGGATAAGTTTATAGACATAACAATATTGTAGGTACACTTAAAGGCATATGTAGCCAAAAAGAAAACAATTTTGAGGAAACCAATATCTGGGGTTTTGTACAAATTTTACAGACTTAAAGCAATTTGTAGCAAAGGTACTAAAAGATTTTTTTGTAGTTTCACCGTTTTATACCGATTCCTCGAAATTAAAAACTGTAAGGTATAATGACTGGTTATACTTACTAGGTAACAGCAACGTTTTGTGTTGCAGCCAACATAGCATTTATGACATAGTCTCCTGTGACTAACTCACATCTATTTGCTGCATTGACTCTCAGAACTCTCATAATACCTACCGCAATAGCCACGGACATTCCTACAGGACCGTAAAAATTATTTATCCAGCCTTCAATGGGATCTTTCACAGTTGATATTACTGAAAGAAATGTAAATACGTATGTATATTTTTCTATGACCAAGAGTAAAAATCAATTTCTATGGTATCAAAATTAAAAGAGAACTACAAAATTTTGTATCTAGGTATGAAATGAAGAATTTTTCGCCTAGGGTGCGTAGTTTTAATTTTGATAAGTAATGCAGTTTATTGTTTTATCATACAATTATCAGGAATTGAACTAAATTACAATTATTGAAAGCCATTTTCAACAAACTGTCAAAAAATTATTGCTGTCATGTAGAATAATTATTCAACTGTTAACAAATATCTGTTGTCTTTTGAAACGATTCAAAGGCTACTAAATAGGAATGTTATAGTTTGGAATGTGTGTACCTACCGAGTGTACATATGGAAAACGCTAGAATGTTGTGGACTTTAACTCGCCAGCCATATAAACTGATAAGCGAGTATGACAGAGAGGTATTCAGATAGAATAACTGGTAGTAGATAAATGTTGCGACCAAAGAGTGCAAATATAATTGTTATTATTGTTGGGTTTATTGTAATAAATCGTATTAGGTGTTTTAATGTAATATTAGTGAAAATATTAGTGTTTAAATAAATTAAGTAAATAAAAAATATATACTTACTGATAGATGGTCGTATGATGCCAATGGGCAAATCTTTAGCATATTTTTTAATAATATTTTCTGCTAGGCCTTTAGTGTATGTGTATGTGTTGGGCCATTCACCTACCCATCTAAAACATAACCATTTTTTAGTATTTGTGTATTCTATTACGTTTATTTTTTAGATCATTTGGGCAACAGAAATTTTACAAAAACATGCAAGATTAATGGGCGTATAAATTGGCGGATTTTTTCGCAGCAAAAATAGTTATTTAAGTATTAAGGGCAGCACGTGCTTCCTACCGATTAAAGATAATACGTCTGATAGTGCATGAAGAGCAGTTTTTCGCAGGGTCGACGAACAATTTTTTTGTAAAAAAGATTTGAAAATTATTTTTAAACAAAATAAATTTGGTTGTCATTTTTAAAGTAAAGCTTTGATCGTTATTTTTATTTACTTACCGTCTCCGCCTCCTGATCGGTAAATGATTCACATCATTTACCAATCAGTAATTTGTAAATAAAGCCTACTGGCTTGGATATCCTGTCCGTAAACGTTTAAAAAACCCGATCGTGAAAAAAAAATAATTAAAAGTGACGCTGTAATTTTCTAATTTTGTAATTGTACACATTTATTATAACATTATTGCCTAGATATCTGTCACCCATTTGGAGATTGCTCATTTATCCACAGCCTATTTGTCCAACACCCGGTTATCCGTCGCCCAGATGACCATAGCCTATTTGTATTCGCCTAATCGAACATATCCGCTGTAAAATATACTTACTTTGGAGTAAGTAAGTCTAGTTCCTCATCATTTAACTGTTCTGTAATTTCTAATAATCTGTCTGCATCCATGGGGATATCGTAAAATTTTTCATCAATTTCCCTTCTAGGGCAATGCGAATATGCCGTAGACACATAAAGGAAAGCCTAAAATATTACGTGGACAACTGATTAAGGGTGATTGACGAGCAGTTAACTAGAATTATTTTTCCTTTTTTAATAGTTTATGGATTATTTTAGAGAAAAATACTACAAATAAAAGTTATAGAAAAATTGATTGTAGGTATTGTTTATTTCCAGCACTTTTCTCTAAAATAATTCATAAACAAAGGAAAAACAATTATACTCAATTGCTCGCTAATCACCTTGAATTATTTGTTCATACTAACGGTCTATATAATCAGGAAAAGAACATAAATAAATAAAATAAATAAATATATCATCACGGCATATTATCCATTGCTGGGTGTGCCAATCTGCTTTGTACATAGATATCGGTAATTATGATTACATATTTGTACCGTGTGAGCGTTTACCAGGCGTCACCTCACGGGCACTCATTGCTGACGTAGAGTGCACCACAGGTGTCGGGATCGAACCCGGTTCCCCCAGATTCGGGACAAGACACTGAGGCACGCGGCCACTAGACCCCAGGAAAAAACATCAAAATTATAATTCTGGTTTATGTGGGTACAAGCACTTCTTTATAAATATAGACAACCGAAAATCTGAAAATACGTTCAAGTTTCTGGTAAATGCATCCAGGGAACCTAGCAAGTTATGTTTTTTTTTATTTGTAATATCGACCCTTAATTTAAATATTAACTAATTTTCGGCAGAATTTTGGACTTACTTTTAAATTGGGTACATTTTTAGCCAAATGAATAAGATCTTTAGTTGCTCTAACATTAATTTTTGCTGCTCTTTGTATTTTCTCGTCAAATCTAAGGGTAGCAGCAAGATGGAATATTATATTTACTTCTTGTGTCAACATTTTTATGTTTTCATCATTCATTCCTAAGTTTGGTAGCTCAATATCACCTGGTACTAATTTTATTTTTTCCGAAAACTTTGGATGTTCGGTTTTCATTCTGTCAAAAACCTGAAAAACGCATTATTAATTATTATTAAAAAGGAAGAGGGACCCGCACACATATGGTTGAATGTAGAGAGGAATAAACAAATACTTTCAAATAGGAACTGTAAGTAGGAAATTAGAAGCAGAATTGCACTGTACAATACAAAAACTTTTAACAACAAGGCGCAAATATAGAACTGAAAAAAGGTTTCCATAATAGTTTATAATTTATAAGTATTGTACTATATGGGTGCGAAACATGAATCTTGAGGAAGAAAGAGAAAAACTATTTGGAAAATTTTGAGATGTGGTTGTGGCGACAGTTGGAGAATACTGGGCGTAGAGAGACAGAGATAGAAAGAGAGAGAGTCAAGAATCAGATGTGGAAAGAAAATTTGGAATGTTAGCAGATATCAAGGAGAGAGAGAATTACGAGGAGTTAAGAGAGGCACAGGACAGATTGGTGTAGAGGCAGCATTTACGCAGAGACCTGTGCAAAAAACAGAAATCACAAATGATGGTGATTAAAGTAAAAAAATGTCTGCAAGAAATAAGAGAACTTGCATACAACTTACAGGGTCCTTAAATATTTCGTCTAATCTTTGTTCAGGACTTTTTCCTTTTTTGGTCCTGACTAATAAATAAAGTTTGGAAATATCAGAACAATCCCTAATTAATTTCTGGATAAGTAGGTTTCCAAGAAATCCAGTACCTCCGGTAATAAAAATGCGACCATCTTTATAGAACTTTTGGATGGCACTTGTTTCGTAATTCATTTTTAACTCGAGATCTACTTTAGCTATAATTTTACAATCTAAAAGAGAAGATATAATAATAATAATAATAATAATAATACCAATAAAAGAACTGCTTTAGTAGGTAGAGCGCATACAAATACAAAGGTGCTTACCTAAGACTCCCGGACCTGAGCGACGTAGTATGTTTCTGGAACAAAAGTAGCGAAAAACCTATTTGGTCGTCACTACAAAGATCTCCAGATCATCGCGAGAACCAGAAGAGTAGCAACAAAAACAATACATTATATACATTTCATGTGATTAAAATATTCATTGTATTCACCATCTTTAGATATTCACACAAACACGCACACACAAAAATGTAAACATATGCAAAAGATTTATATGATGATGCACATTAGTGAAGGAATAATAACTTATTTATAGTACAACTGCGTAAACAATCATAAAGAGAAATACACTCGCGAAAAAAAAACGGACACCAAAAAAAGTATTTCGTCGACTTGTAATAAACAAAATATGAGTTTATTTGTTATTCTTATATTAATATATGAACATCTGATCTGCAAAGTAAGATTAGAAAATGAAAAACTACAGCAAACATTTAAATTATTCAGGAAAAAGGAAAACTAAATTTGTACAAAATTATCTGTTTTCAAAAGTTCAACCATGATAATAAATTCATCACTTATTGCTCGTTAATAACTCTTGGTGTGCAGTTTATTGCACTCTTAGTACTTATAGTAGTGTGAATAACTTTGTTATAATGCAATCGGATATATAGCAGAAACTTCAGGTGAAGGTAATCACATCATTCAATACATCGCTGTATCCTCGATTATTTCCAGAATATAAAATATAACTAGCCGTTATTATCAAAAAAATAGTTACACAGATTTGCTCGTAGCACATCGAGTATAGTGGCTACGTTTTGCGCGAGAATATCGGGCTAGGATATGGAGCACTGGAGCTCCTTATTGTTCATGTATGAAACCCATTTCTGTCCGTATTCATTAGATAAAGAAGAATGCGCTTAGGAAATGTCAGGAGAATCGTGTTCAGGATATTACATATCCTGAAATCACCATTTGACAGTGGTAGTAAAATGGTATGGGCTGGTATTTCGATGTATTGAAATATTGTTTTTTTTTATTAAATATGGTAGTTTCATGGCAGTTCTGTAAATTGGAAAACGCACGGCTGACTCCGTAGTACCTTCTGCTCAATTTGTTCCCGAGAAGTTCAACTTAAAAGTTGACACCATGCGTCGCAACTTTGCATAATATATAACAAAGCAGCATTAGAAATACGTCAATATTTGATTATTACGATGGTCAGATTGCAGCCCAGACTTTAATTCCTGCAAAAATATGGGATTACGATAAGGTAAAGAGTTCAGCATCGATAATTCGTACCGAAAACCATTCAATATCTAACAGTACCGCTTTCTGAAGAATGGAAAAATAATTAACATAAAGAGTTACTAACTGTATTGAAAGTTTACCAAACCATATGGTAGGAGTCTTTACAGATAAATCATACCTTAGTTAAAAAACTTAATTTAGAACAAAATAGAAATTTATTATTATTGTTCATTTTTCTGTTTCAGGAACTTTACTAAATAAAGTGTCAAACTTTTTTTTATTTTCTAATCTTAGTTTACAGATCAGTTAATTATATACTAACAAAAAAAATAAGTAACAAATAAAGCCATATTTCGGTTGTTACAAGTCAACAAAAAACATTTTTTGGTGTTCGGTTTTTTTCCATGAGTGAAATTGAATATTAACGGAAAACGAAATCCACCCTTTAGATTTTTATTATCATTTCGCCAAATAAATGAAAATTATCGCCTGTCATCGGATTCTATTGTTTTAATTTACCTTATTTGCTTATGAACTTTCAATTGTATTCTAATTCTGCTTAAAAATAACACAAAATAAATTTATAAATTATCATATTGAATGATTAATAATGAATAACTAAATAAATTAAGTATATTATTCACCTCAAACCTAACAAACAGGTTAATAATAAATAAACTATAACTGTAGCATCACATTGTTATTTTTTTATTCTTAAAATATGTATTTTCTGAATAAAATGTTATTTCTTCAACATTCGTAAATACTGAGTAAGTATAAAACAGATTTTCTACAACCTTTAAACAGAGACTCTCTAATAATAAATGTATTTATTAATAGTTAACAGAACTTATTATTAAGAAACAATTATTTATTACTGGGATACATATACTTGTTCTGCCATATTTAAATAAGTAATATATTTATATCTAGTTAGCCTGCATAACTTCAACTAAATCTTTTTCTCAGTGATAGACAGTCTTATGGTTGCACTGAAAAAATCTAATATTTAACAAATACGAGGTTTGGTTATGTTTTCTTTGTTTATAAAATGATAAATAGTATTCTCATATTTGAATTGAAACGGTAGTATTGTAAATACTAAAATTTCAGTTTATTACCATATAAAGAATGTTTACAGCTTATTTTGCTGTATGTATTCTTCAAATTTACCAAGCAAATAATGAAAAATTTGATTTAATTAATTTACCAAACATTATTATATTATACGCTTATCTGTTTTAGATAAACTTAATCTGTTATACGTAAAATAGTAATTTAACAGTTATTTTTACGTACTAAATATATGATATTTATTATTACGTGTGTTTTAATTATATAACTTATTTAATGACTCTTAAAAAGTATAATAATTTTTAAAAAATTCATTCATTTTATTATTAGCAAAATAAATTAAATATGGAAGCAACTTGTTAACACTTGTCAGTATCAGTAAAACATTTAATAATTACAATTAGTCATGATTTTGCATTAGTTTTATGAATTTAACCCGCCAGTAGTTCACACATTTTTTAAAAACGTTGGAATTATATAGGAAGTTTTCGGTTTTGACCGTTCGTCTAGCTTTGAACTAGAATGTTTATACTTACTTTTAATTAGTATTCTGCGAGAGGCATGACGACAGTGTGAGCATTTCTTTCATCGCGCGACAACTCGCGTTAAAATTACAGGTTAGAAAATTTTTCTTCACGTCGTTTGATATTTAGTTTACAGTGATAGTTTATAAATTCATGGAGTTGCAAGCAAACTATTATTCTATTGAAAATTAGCCGAGAAGTTTATCAAATAAGCTTCGAGTCAATATAAGGAAATTGTTGAAATACGTCATTTATTTATGAAATCTGCATGTTATATTTTATTGAAATAAATATCTCATAATTTGATAAATTACATATTTCAAATTTCTTATTTTTTCATTTTATCGAGAATAAAAGTTATTTTTGAGTATATTTTAGTGAATTTTTAATAACAAAACTAAAATTAATATTTTCATATGTAATTTACAAAGTTCAATCATGACCAACGCCAAATATTTTGAATTTTAAATGGCACAAAATAGACGAGTATGTCATCATCATTACCGAAATTTATGTACTAAGCAGATTTGCACACCCAGCAATGGGTAAAATGCCGTGATATAATTTTTTCGTACCTCCGTCCAATTTGACTAGTATTACAGAACTCAAAATCGTCCAGAAATGCGCTGTTGCTGAACTAGGACTGCAAAAGGAGATGGCATTACCGTTCTGGCGATATGTCAATTTAAGATTGTATTCAACACAAGAATTAGCGAAATGTTTACACGAAAGCTAGTACAAATTTTACTCATTTAGCGCGCTACCGGACCTGACGTCAGGGTAAATTTTGAGTCACGTGATATATTTGAGAATTTATACAATTTGTAATTCCTTATTTATAGGGATTATTACAATTTTGTTTTCACAAATAATGTTTAAAAACAACTAAAACTACTCATATATAATATAGTTTTGAGAATTCAAATTTCTTGCAACCACCCTATTGCATTATATATCGATTATGATCACTTGAGCTTTTTACGTCATAGTTTGATGTTCGTATAAATCAAATGGTAGCGATAGGAACGTGATTATAAGCATTTCAAAAGGTTTTGTGTACAATGCAATTACGTCATATATTTACGTAAACATGTATTTTATTTTAAATTATTCCATTTTTAATCTAAAACACTGCTCTATTTCACTATTATTCCTAAGATAATACTTACCTATAAACGAAAAACAAGAAGAAATTCCAAAATTTCTCTTTTTCTAAATTATCCCGATTATCAACTTTTGTCATAATGACTTAGATAAGATTCCATGATTCTATCATTAGAAACTAGTCAAATTCTAACAATTATGAAAATATTGACAGTTCACATTTACAAAATGACACTTATAAACAAGTAACAAAAACAATTGCAAAGTAGAGACCAATTCTACTTATGTGCCTTGTCAACATATGTGACGGGTTCCAATAGTATGTTCCGTAACGAAATCGGTTCGATCAGGTTTCCGGTTTTGTGTTCCGTAAACCCTGAAATTATTTACCGGTTTCTATTTGGAACGCGGTTCCTAAAAAAAGTTGGTAAAATGTTAGACCACGGAAACCATGAAATAAGCCTGGATTCTCTGATATTTTTACCCCCGCTACAGCTTCTTTCACACATAATTATAACAAAATCAAACAATATATGGCAATGTCAAATTTTTAAACCACATTAGTAGTATTACTAATAATTATTATAGATATTTTGTTATTAGAATTTGCCGAAATTTTAAAAACACTCAAACTTTTTGGATCCTATATTTTGCTCTAGTTAGAAGTCAGCTTGAATTCGCAGCAGTTGTTTGGAATCCGTAATATTTCACATATATAAACAGAATTGAAAGTATTCAAAATAAATTTTGCAAATATTTTTGCAAAAATTCCCGAATTACAACCTCAACCTTCCATCGCTGTGTAACAAACGCAATTTACTGGAAATCATTTTTATGTATAAATTACTTAATAACATAATTGATTGCGCACTATTATTTACACAACTTTCTTTTCGCGTGCAGTCGCACACGTTAAGTTCGAATGAACTATTCATTATTAGCTATTAACGTACCTAGGGATGTTATGTATATCATAACTGCCGCAGATATCATTTTGATATACAGACAATATGAAATGAAATGATGTATCTTTTTGACCGGTAATTACTAACTTTCCGATCTTGCAACGTGAAGAACTATTTTAATAACAATTAAATGTGAACTGATCGTCTTTCTTCTATCATACTTAAATAAGTGTTTTATTTTACGTTTATATCATGATGGGAATCTATTATACCAATAAATTTAAGCTCATTTGATGTAGTTTATAGCTCTGAATATTTTTTTGACATTTTTGTTCTAAGATTAATAGGGCAGAAATTAAAGACAAAAATTTTACCATTATATTCCCATTTCATATGGTTCATAAAAACGAAACATCCAGTATAATTTTTATTTATCTTGTTATTAAAGTGTATTCATCCATATTAAAAATTAATGAAATAACCTCACAACGTAAGTAATTAAAATAAGTACATGCATTTTTCCTTTATTTTGTAGTAAAATGCCGCAATTTTATTTAGAATAATAAATAAATTGTATATAAAATCTCTTTTTCCATTGTGCAGTGTTCACATCACGCCAGAGAGTTCTATGGATAATTGCATTTCTTCATTTACATGTTGAATAGTAGCATGGAAAATCTATTAGTCTGCAAATCTAAACCTCATTTACAATGTCGGACAAAGAAACATTATTTTTAATAGATAATTTTTATTATTAATATGTTTTTAATCTTTTATTAATATTTAATTTAATAAAGTGGATACATTGTACGTAACAAGATTTATTTATTTATTCATTTTGAATATTTATTATAATTTTTAAATTTTAATGTTGTAATTAGTAGGTACGATTTCGTATTTTTTAAATAAATAAATCTTGTTACGTACAATGTATCCACTTTATTAAATTAAATATTAGTAAAAGATTAAAAACATATTAATAATAAAAATTATTTTGAAAAGAAAAAATTTAAAAATAAATATTGCTGTCGGTTGGTTTCGAACCCTTCTCTCTAAATTGTGAAGCGCGCACGTTACCCCTACTCTATCAGAGCTGTTGCTTAGATACTATTATTTTCAAGATATGAATAACATTCATGGTACTTCTAAAATTTTTCTTAATTTATTCTAATATTACACTTGTAAATTGACTGATTTGAATTGAAATCCATAGAAATAGTATCCCCGGATAAGCATGCAAAATTTCATCTTAATATCTTGCACTGGGGAGATACTATTCACAATTAACTAATTTTACATGTTAATCGCCCATGTGTCGGTCGGCCTAAGACACCCGGTATATATATATATATATATATATATATATATATATATATATATATATATATATATCAAAATTTTTAATAATTTTTGTTTTAAAATGTAAAACTACGTATATTCCGGATAAAATTCATAATTTGATTATACATGTCTAAACTTAAGTCTACGTCAAAATTCGCATATTATGATTGTTTTTGAAATTTTTCTTCTAAATCTCAAATTAATGTAAGTATTTTACTAAAATTTGTCAAAATTCTTTATACAAAACAATTTTTAACACATTTTAGAGTCTTAAGATGGTTCTAAATAAACCGAAAGCTTGACTTTATTAAAAAGAGTGTTAAAATTATTTCTGCCCACTAAAGTCCAGTCGACTTTTTAAATCCCGCTTTAAAAATTGTTTTCTTATATATATATATATATATATATATATATATATATTGTGACGAAGTGGCCCTTTTTCCACTAGAAATACTTGGGTGAACTATTTATAAACCATCAAGCCACAATTAACACTTGAAAACCCAAATCCAGTATTGAATGTTTCGTCCAGTTGTTAAAGCTGGGGTGAATGATTTTAGTGATTCAGTCACACATTTTTCCCGTAAATCCTATAAAGAACAAGGTACTTACCTGTGTTTTAGTCATTCAGGGAATAAGGAAACAATTGTTGTAATAGTTTAACCTGCAAAATTAATCTCATTAGTAAAGTATAATAAACAGTTTGGTGTAACTTACCGATAATGTAATGAAAACGTTTGGCACAATATTTCCTGGTATTGTAATTTTTTTGTAGACACTTGGTTATAACAATGTAGCAACAATACGTTTGTTTTGTACTACGACTTGTAGATTTGACATTTGACAATTGTACTTACAAATGTCATCACGTTTGGCAGCACTAGTAATTTGGTAAATTTTTGTAAAATGTAATTTATTAAAATGTAAATTGTATGGTTGTGTAAATATTGTAACTGTAGGGAAAATATGACCATCTATTATTTTTGCACATTTTATTAAATTAAATATTTTCTTTTATTGTAAAACGATCACAGCGCCATCAAAGTTTTACAAAGTTATCCCCACTAGTGCCCCACCATTTGAATTTTGACATTTCCACCTCCACCAAATTACGATATAAAAGTCGCTAAATCACACAGACAAATCAGTCTCCCAGCGGCAGTTCAGTTTCTGACTTCTCTGGTTTCAAGAGTACTTCTCGAGCCGACTTCTTTACAAGGGTCCCGTC
Organism: Harpalus rubripes; assembly: GCA_963082715.1. Lineage (NCBI taxonomy): Eukaryota > Metazoa > Arthropoda > Insecta > Coleoptera > Carabidae > Harpalus > Harpalus rubripes. The sequence goes on along the minus strand of OY720448.1, from coordinate 72,223,882 downwards.
TCTGAGCTAATCCGCCGCCGCCGCCGAGAGATAGAGAAGTTTTGTCTCTGCCGTATTTCGTCGCTATCGAGTGATAGAAAAATTTTGGTGAGTGTAGTCGTCCGAGAACGACACTTAGTCTCACCAGCCGTCCGCTCTGAGAATAAACGTGAAGTCAATTTTCAAGTTAGAATTTTATTTCATTTTTGTTACCTCTGTCAAGTTTGGGTCGCTTCACGGCCCGTAGTCACTGTCACGAGAATATAGATGGTCATAGGGTCAGGTTTTTCTATTTCTTTATTATATGGTGTTGTATATAACATTTATTATTTAAGAACATTAAACAATTTATATTGTCCACGTGTTTCTGTGCAACCCCCTGGTCCTTTCTCCACTTCGAGCAATCCCGGCACCCAGCCGTCTTCTTTTCAGACACCGCCGCCGCAACAATGGCGCCCGAGCAACCCAACCGCCGAAACAAAGAAGACGACGCCAATATGACGCAACCGCCCCCGGGGGTGGCGTCACAATATATATATATATATATATATATATATATATATATATATATATATATATTGTAACGTTTTTATTTATTTGGGTAAAGTGTAAATATTAGATAATTATTATTAATTAAAATAAAATTTATTATAACGATAAATTGATATTAAATATAATTAAAAGATGAACCATAAAAACACCAACAACACGATAAGGTTTATAAAAGATATTGACCTGACATATGAAATATAAAACCCATGTTAATTACGTATGTATTGTACCTAAATATATACTATATGGTGTAAACTGAATGTATAGTTGCTAATACCAATCGGTAAAGCACGTTAATATTAAATAAAAAAAAGATAAATATAACAAACACTACGATTAAACAAATAATAAACACTAATTAAGACTAAGAATATTATAAGACACTTAAACACTAATATTATTTATTTATACAATATATAGCTCACTTATTTATTTATGCAACTATATTTATTTATGTTTACCACTTGTCGACTATCTGTTTACATCACCAACTGTTTAACACGCAACGCTTATTTATATCAGACTGTCCAATTCCTTCGCTAACAGTACTTATATACTCCTGCGTTTGTATTCGGGAACTTACTAGAACACTTCCAGATAAAACTCAAACACAATAGGTTACATCAACCGCGTAATTAAGCAGGTGCCGACATGTCTGTTGCGTCATCGCTAAAAATAGACCCTGCTACAGCGGCGGCGACAGCGACAGCGACGGGGACAGCGGCAGTGACAGTGGCGGCGACGGCGGGCACTGCACGTTACAAAATATATATATATATATATATATATATATATATATATATATATATATATATATATATATATATATATGTATATATATAGGTTGTCGTTCAAATCAAACAAAGCATTTCGTTATTATAACTATTACAAATAGTGACGAAAGAGTACTATCAAGAAGTTCTCCGCCGTCTCCGTGATGCAGTTCGACGTAAAAGACCAGACCTCTGAACAGCGAAAAACTTACAGTTGCATAATGACTATGGGCCAACTCATTCATTGTACCTGATCCAGACTTTCTTTGTGAAAAATGGAATTTCAGACGTTCATCAAGCTTTCTATTCACCGAACATAGCCCCTTGCTCCTTCTGGTTGTTTCCGAAATTATAGAGGCAACTGAAAGGATCCCGTTTTGCGAGTAGAGAAGAAATAATGTTGAATGTGACGGCGGAACTGCAGACTTTTCCAAAAGAAGGCTTTCAGAGGTGTTTCCAGCAGTGTAAGGGTCGGTGCGCTAAATTCAAAATAATATACTAGTATACTTTAGCCTATCATTAATTCTAACTTATTCGGGTTTCGGTTCCGTTCACTTTTTGAGCATATTCTAGCTTGATTCCAGAAAGAAATTTCCTATACTAACTTATTTCCGCGAAAATAAGTTAATATGCACATGATCTACGTTGTTGCATTATCCTTAAAATTTAGTAAAAAATATGAGCTAGAACACTGATGCCGATAACTATTATTTTTACAATCAATCAACTACAGAAGTTAATTGAACAAGAGACTGTCAGGGTATCATCTTTATTTAGTCATAATATATTCATCGTATTTTATTGCCAACTTGTTAGGGATACACGATCACACCACAATAAATCGTTCGATATTATTATGTTACCTATTCTAGACATATCCAGTACTACAAAATTAACCATCCGATACATGCTTTGTACTTTTATAGTGTTTTCGGAAACAAGTAAAGCTAGAATGACGAGGCTTTGTGTATGCGCCTCAACTAATGTATCCTTCATCGTCTTATAGAAGGATCCTGTTGAATTCGTTATATATTTCAAATGGCATGAATAATGCACTTAAATATTCAGCTTTAGGTTCTTTAGTCATATTAGAGCTTCTACGGAGCAAGTACGTAAATTTCACAGGCCCTCTCCTTTTTGCTCCGCTATTATAATAAAACTCAGCGGGCGCGACGCATGTACCTAATAGACACAGCGCGACGATTAGTGTTACAACATGAGTTTTACTCTCTTATTGATTGTTTTTGTAAATAAATGAGCATAAAATTCACTCTGAGTTAGAAAAAGTTATTTGTAGAATAATTTGAAACTTTCGGAGATGGATATACTTTACGAAACCTAAACCCTTGAAGAAGCTCATCGCCTAATCTTGAAGATGAACAATTACCAATTCAGTGTCGTTTTGCAAAAGACTGCCGAAATCCTAAAATAACGACGCTGCTAACTATGTTCCCAACAAAATAAGAAATCATTATTTAGTTTAAAACATTGTAAAAAATGCGGTATTAATTTGTGCCTCAAAAACCAAGCGAAGATTACTTGTGAAAATTGTTTGATTACTGTAGTTGAAGGTTAATCATTGGCATTTTTACTTATTTACTAGCGATGTTTCTGTTTGAAAAATAAAAGAATAATTTGATTTGTGCCATAATAGACAAAATTTGTTTTTAATAAAAGTGATCAGTCAAATTGTTTCTGTAGTGTATTATAAAAACATTTAAGTATGTATTATAAAGGTATACAAGTAATAAATTTAAAGAAACAAGGCCCCCCTAACGGAATGTTAAGAAAACTATTCACTTCTACTGAAATATTTAATTCCATACGAACCATTGGAAGATTATTCAACCAAGCTAAATTTGAGAATAGGAGTAACTATACCACTGCTTACTAGAAAAAACGGAGTCTGTTTGCATTTATTAAAGAATATGCTAATTGATATGATTGAGGGGAATATAATTTTATACATTGTTGAAATTAGAGCAAAACGAAACTCCTAAATTTTTCTGCTGAATGCGAAAAGATTCAGTAACTAGTTTAAGAGTAATTAGCTAGTTTTAATATCTCTCTATAGATTATGTTGGTAAGTGGCTCTGTAATGTTATGGAGAGACATCTTCTTTAATATTCACACGTATGGAATTTCTTTAATCCATTTTGGATGGACAATTTTTTTATTTATGCTAGACAATTCTGAGCCGCAAATAGCACATGTAAAGGATTTTATTCACAATTATTATAATATGTCGATATCTAACCTTTTCATTACCGTAATGATAACCTTTTGGGTTTCCTTAATTTATGGGTGGTAAATAGCAGATTTCACTTCCACTGAACCGGTTGGAAATGTTTATGAAGGGGTTGCCTAGAAAAATTGTCATAGATACCTTTGAAGATGTAGGCCCTACAAATTTTAATAGAACTGTCAAAAAAATTAATAAATTTAAAGGTTATAAGTTATAAATGACTAATTTATTTTGAAAATTATTAATTTAAAAAGAGAATGATTATGAATAAAATAGAATACATACCTCGGTGGGAGTTTCATTAAATCGCACCTCGGGAGTAATATACTATATGAAACGTTATACTACTACACATTTAAAGAAATTTGAAAATGCATTTATTACAGAATCAACTATTTCACAGAATGTCATTTAAAATATAATTATGAATGAGCTCAGGCGTATGAAATTTATCGGTAATTAAGGTCAGAGCAAGTAGCATATGTTACTAATTTATCCAAGAAATTTAGTTTTTAGTTCGCATAATTTCAAATTTCAATTATATCTTTTTAGTTATTCGAATTTCAGAGAAATTAAATTAATTTTCACAAAATCTATTAAAGAAAAGTAATATACAGGGTTACTCACGAGAGAGTCTGCTAGTTTGCAACCCGAAAATACTAATGACCACAGACACTTGTGGTCCGTTCGGCTTGTTAACTAAGAGAGTTGGAGTGGAGCACGGAGCTTTGTCACGTGACCTCAGATCTTTCGGAGCATATAGTAAGCGTTTGGCTTGCATAGGAGTGTGGTAAATAAACCGTCAGCTGTCATTTTAAATTTATAAAAAGATAATTTTAGGTACTGCATTTAAATAATAAAATATTTAAAAATTACCTATTTATTTATTTTATAATCCAGATTACATGAATTATATAAAAATTTAAAATAATAATAAATCACTCTTCCCTATTTTATCAGCATGAATACCTATTTAAAAAAAAATACAACCACAATACCGCAAAGAAAAATTGCTAAACAAACAAAGCACTAAGGCACACATCACAATTAGCACGATTAGCACAGAACCGTGTAAAATTAAAACTCAAACTTACTATTAGCCGCCAAAAATAACCTAATACGCACGTGCACTCCTTAAATCCCATACAAAGAGGTAGAGTAAATGGAGTTAACTCCACTCCGTGTACCCGAACGATAAAGGAGTGAGTACTATTTACTCCATAGTACATACCCAAACGGTTATAGGAACTCTTGGAGTCAAAGCAGTGAAAAGCGTTAGCAAGCCGAACGCACAATTGATACCATATTTAATTTTGTCAAAATGACAGGAACATCATTAGGTAGGCAAGGAAATCGTGGATTAAATATTCCATTTTTTAAGAGAAGAAGCTAGACGCTTTTGTAAATTGCATTTCGGGTTGCAAACAAATGAACTTTGAAAGTAACTCTCTCGTGACTAACTCTGTATATTAAAAGAAATAAATTTGTAAACAAAAATATAAACTATTTTTCGCAAAAGTAAATTTAATTTAACAGTCTAGTTTAATCTAGTTAAGACATTGGTGGCAAATATTTATATTACCGAGTCTTTCTTGCCTCGTAAAAATAAAGTTCTGAGTCACCTTTTTTTTCTATTTGGTCAGCTTTTAGTAGAAAACGAGATAATCCATTATGTCTTATAATTTACAAGTTAATAGAAAAAAGAATTTTGGACTTGATTATTTCATAATATCATGAATTATTACTAGTAGTCCAGTAAATGAAGGATTTCACCTCACAAAAGGTCGGGTATTTCTGAATTTTTGATGTTGTATAGGATGGTTGGTTAATAAAAAATCCAAATTTCCACAAATCCTCTTCTTCTGCTCCCTACGCCATCTTGTAATAACCACCATAAATCGGCACTTTTTTCAGTTTTTTGCGTATAACTTCTATCTGGTGAATTTTAGCAAAAAAAAAAAGCTATTTGCCGACTTGTAGAGGATGACATTTTCTAAAAATTTGGCACATAAAGTTTTTTTCTATGATTCATAGCAACGGAGCTATGAAGGTCCCAAAAAAGGCAACAATTGCGCACTTAGCAAAATATTGAGTTTCTTTCCACTTTACATCGCAATAACTCGGTAACACTTCATTTTAGCGTAAAAGTCCTCATAATCAGTCTTGTAGACAATTTAGTTACCTACGAAATCCATTTATCAATTTCTTTTTACGACCAATGCAACATAGTAGGGGTAAATTTATAAAAACGAATAAGTGTGTCTTTTTAAGTTTAGTGCAGCAACAGTATTTGGCTCATTATTTCTAATTATACAACTATTTGTAGAGTCGGTAGGAGTCGACTTGCGTCCCTGACTCACAGCGACACAAATCAAATGGAAAGCACATACGTCGACTCACGTCGACTTGTGTCGCTAAATGGAAAGCACCCATTTTATAACCCATTTTAATGAAAAACAGTTTATTTTTTTGACAGACGTAAAAAAGTACATTATAATGACTCAAAGCTTTTCTCCCATATGAGTAAAAAGAATTTAACGTGGGGAGATTTCGTTGAAGTCTTGAAAGCAAATACCGATAAATGATAAATATACGCGAACAGTAGCAAAGAGAAAAATTGAATTATTCAAAAGTTATTCCTTTGTATGAAGAGAGCTTAGCAGAATTGTATACCTTTTACTTTATTGTTAATCCTGATAATGTTATACCACACTTCTTTTGAGTTTGTCAGACGGAAAATATTCAAATCTTGATAGATTTATTCTTAAAACGCAAAAAATGTAATCATCAATCATGCCAATAAAGTATTCTACTGTAATCTGATATAATATTGATGGCAAAAACCAAATGAATATCGTAGGTTACACTAAAAGTAAAATAAAAATGTAAAAATTAAAAAAAATATGTTTTTATCAACAGTTAGTAGATAAAATACCTTTTAATACAGTGTGTTAAAAAATCCTAACTAGAAGTAGGCTATGAACAAAGAAACGTATATCAATTTAAAAGAATTTAATTAAATGTCAATTTGACACGAGGTATTATCAAAAATGTTATTTAAAGAAATTAAAGGTTTTTCCTTGAATCTTATTTTGGAAATGGAAATAACTTAAAAAACGGCAAATGGCAATATACTGTACCCTTCTTTATGATCTTTTCTGCTTAAAATTCAAGATCAATTTTGACAATTTGACTTTTGAATCGAATAATGATACGACATACGACTCTGATTTAGGATTTTTTCAACACACTGTAGCTTCCTCCCTAAAGCATGAATGCAACAGTTTTACTGCTCGCAGTTTCTGATTTCTACTGATGAAGAATGTGTACCCTCAGGCAACAATATACCGGGTGTCTTAGGCCGACCGACACATGGGCGATTAACATGTAAAATTAGTTAATTGTGAATAGTATCTCCCCAGTGCAAGATATTAAGATGAAATTTTGCATGCTTATCCGGGGATACTATTTCTATGGATTTCAATTCAAATCAGTCAATTTACAAGTGTAATATTAGAATAAATTAAGAAAAATTGTAGAAGTACCATGAATGTTATTCATATCTTGAAAATAATAGTATCTAAGCAACAGCTCTGATAGAGTAAGGGTAACGTGCGCGCTTCACAATTTAGAGAGTCGGGTTCGAAACCAACCGACAGCAATATTTATTTTTTAATTTTTTCTTTTTAAAATAATTTTTATTATTAATATGTTTTTAATCTTTTATTAATATTTAATTTAATAAAGTGGATACATTGTACGTAACAAGATTTATTTATTTAAAAAATATTAAATCGTACCTACTAATTACAACATTAAAATTTAAAAATTATAATAAATATTCAAAATGAATAAATAAATAAATCTTGTTACGTACAATGTATCCACTTTATTAAATTAAATATTAATAAAAGATTAAAAACATATTAATAATAAAAATTATTTTGAAAAGAAAAAATTAAAAAATAAATATTGCTGTCGGTTGGTTTCGAACCCGACTCTCTAAATTGTGAAGCGCGCACGTTACCCCTACTCTATCAGAGCTGTTGCTTAGATACTATTATTTTCAAGATATGAATAACATTCATGGTACTTCTACAATTTTTATTAATTTATTCTAATATTACACTTGTAAATTGACTGATTTGAATTGAAATCCATAGAAATAGTATCCCCGGATAAGCATGCAAAATTTCATCTTAATATCTTGCACTGGGGAGATACTATTCACAATTAACTAATTTTACATGTTAATCGCCCATGTGTCGGTCGGCCTAAGACACCCGGTATAAAGCTACTAGCAATCGCAATAGCCATAATACGAGAGGGAAAGGAACAAAACTTCAGCAGCAAATGATGACACAGGACACTGACACTGGACCATATGATCGCAGAAAGATTTACGCCATGCCAAACATAGAATGTCTGGCGCCGAGTTTAAATAAAATGTTAAAAAATAAAGTGAACGTTGATATTACGTGTGAACCCATTTCAACCGTAGACATGATTTACAGCAATCTGAAAGACCAAGTAGAAAATACAAATCAACCTGGTTTATAAAGTTTATTACTCCACTGAAAATTGAAAAGCTACATACGTAGGTACTACAAAACGATAAGTCAAGCTCAGGATGGGGGAACATCACAGTTCAACACAAAACAACACGACGAACAATTAATCTGCTCTGGTTGAATATTCCAATACAGTAAAACACATTTATGATTTGGAAAATTTCAAGAATATGGTAAAACAAAATTTCTCCACACATTTGTTTCTTGAAATGCTACATATCAGAGATTATTGCAACAACATCAATCAGGACTGATTGGCGTATATTTTTGTGCATTGGAAAAATTCAAAAAGGAAAAGTAAGTTTCAGGCCAAATTAAGATTGTATTATATTCTTTACATTTTGTTTAAATTCCTACAGCAATACTACACAATCACAGACGACGAATGGGAGTCCGTATCGATAATATCACTAAAGAATTCTTTGACAAGATATTCCAGCTATTTACCAATTTATTTTGTTGTCGAATTTGAGAGCAAACTGATATGTATATGCTTTTTATGTATTTTTGTACGATGTAGTAAAACTGAAACGAACGAATGTATTTTGTGAACATGAGATATAATAATTTGTATGGTCTTACTTGTAACTTTATAATGTCCACGTTATTCCTGTATGTACTATTTAATTTCTTTTTAAATAATTATAGACCTAAAAGAAATTTTGACGAGTAAAGCATTGAATTAAAAAACGGTGCACTTGACTTCACCTATTTTATGCGCCAAAAACAAATTGATGAAATTAGAATTAATATTAATGCGCATTATACGTCGACGAATATAAATACTTGCCTATTGCTAACAAATTTAGCCATATCGCGTTATTACTACATATACAACATTACTGTTAATAGATTGTTAAATATTGAATATTATCCTGTGGGCAGTTGTCAAAATTTGTGTATTTTATATTGTCGATAAAAATTTTCATATCTTTAAAGGAAATAATTCGCCTGTGGCTTATGTTTTAAAAATCAGCATTGTCTACAAATTTTTAATTATTCGTTTATTGACTTGGTCATCTCACAGCGAGAGCCGGTATTTCATTCTGCATTGAGATCTCCTTCTGTGAACAATGAAATATAGTTAGATCAGATAATTCACCAACTTGTCGTTGGAATAGTAAAATTTGGTCACGGTGGTGTGTGAAACGAATTCTTCGGACCATTTATTATTATGCTGCATTATTCAGAATAATTATTAGAATATATATTTTTAACGGAACTATTCAGTAGAGTACTATTCACATTTTGTTGCTGTACAAGCGATATCTTCACATAGTAAGTTATTTATTTTTGTAATTTCGTTTGTTTCAATTCCTATTTCGATTTTCAGCCTTTTTTGTGTGGCAAACTATTTAAGTTGAGATTTTTTGTACACGTGGTTATTCGGTAAGCGTACCATATATATTTGTGCTATATTCACAATTACCAGTACCGAAAAATCCTTTTGAGGACGAAAACCACAATTGGGAGTGAATTATGTCGCTTGAACCCGCCAGTATTGCAATATTTTGAGGAGATTCGCTGTAATATCTTCACGAGAAAAATATTATGAATTTTGCCGGGTCTAACGTCATCCATATCATTTTGGCGCCTTATAAATTGTGATTTGCCGCCAACAATGGTCACACGCTCTACCTCAGAGCATCATTACTGAGCTCAAGGTTCGTACATATACGTATACCTAAACATATGTATATGTATGTATAAACCTTGCAGTGAGGTTGCGGCTGTTGTAAAATAGTAACATCGATTCTTGATAGGTTTCTGTATTTACTATCAAAAATATTAGCGGTATTAAGGTAGGTTAGATAATATCTATTATTTTGTAGTTACAGTCTTACCAGAGAAAAATATATTGTGCAGTTAATTTACACAATATGTGCTCTGAAATAAATATAACAAATCAATTAACTAAGCAGTATTTAATCTTTTTTTTTATTTTCATACAAAGAATTAATCCATTAACTACATGAAGAACAGTGTGGATGCATTGAAAAATAAAATAATAGCTTCCTAAATTATAATGTAAGATCAAATATTAATTATTTTTAAAACAATTATCGTAAAAATGTAATTTAATTGTTTTCGGTTCTCAATAAAAAGGACATATTCCATAGCTGCCGTGTGTTAAGTTCAGCAGTAAACATAAAAAGTATCGAGTAAAAAAAAATGTGGAAAGGAATTTTTTAACTTCTATATCAGGGTGAAACAAATTCGAGTTCCTTATATGAATAACTTTCTTATTACACACGCTACAGATAATTAAGGTAAGTTTTTATAGGCCAACTTTTTGAGACTTTAATAGCCACCATAAGATTTTTCTATCCTATTTTGTTTTTGATCTACAGGCTATAAACTAGATATTTGCTTATTTTTAAAATACTACATATCTTGCTTATTATAAAAGATAAAGAGAAAGAAAAAATGCAGAAATAATTTTTGTACCGTTTTTTACGTAGAATAAAAAGGTGTTATTAGATTTTGTCAAAATTTAATCATTCTCGAGATATAACATAAACATAATTGGTCCGTATTCCGAGCGCACTTTTATAATAAAAACGATTTTATGGAGCAAACTTCTCATAAGAATATAATGTAATAGCGCGCTCCATAAAAGCGCTTTTATTTTTAATGGTGCGCTCAGAATACAGGCCAATTTTTTTTAAATGGGAACATATATTAAAAATAGCCTCATCTTTTTCCTTATTGTATAAGCTTTTCAATGTTGTGTAACAAGTCTACATTATGAATTTTTTTTTTTTTTTTTTTGAATGAAAAATCCTCTATTTTACATCTATCTACGCAATGTATAATGTCGCGGCAGTAAACCGCAAACGCAAAAGAGCGAATCGAACAGATATATTGTATGCGCAGTATTCGTACTTGGATGTGTTGAACTGTAATAATATGGGGGTTACGTATGTTGATGTTTGCAGAATACTTACAATAATTGTAAACCTATTTATTTGTATTATATGCTATTATTACAACGAGGGAAATATTTCATTATAAATATGTAGACAAACGATCAAAATAGAAATCACATAATTGTCCCCAATCTAATTATTTCATTATAATCATTAAAGGAAATTGTAATAGTATATTATAGTACGAATGAAGAAACTAAGAATAATTTTTGGCACAAAGTGAGCGAATTTTTTCACGAGTGTTGTATAACGTTTTGTTCCTCCTATCTAAATATTTGGAAAAAATAGTGGAGTAGAGTATAAATTAATGTTGGCGGCGGGTTATGTTGCTATTGTTTGTGTATATAAACATTTGTAATTGTCAACAAAATAATTTTTTGACTGTCACGTTCTGAAGATCTTGTATAGTTGTTTTCGAAATATGGAATATAAAGACGATTGTCTGTGACCAATAAGGTATAAATTTAAAAAAATAGTTACTGCAGAAGACACTTGTAGTCATGTTTAGTTTAAGTAAATACAGTTATCAATAACTATGCAGGTAACTTTAAATAAAAAAATAAATAAATGAACAAATATACCATCACGGTTTATTAACCATTGCTAAGTGTGCCAATCTGCTTTGTACATAGATATCGGTAATGATTATATATTTGCACCGGCCGGGCACTCATTTCTGGCGTGGAGGTTAATTTTGTGCCATTTAAAATTCAAATATTTGGCGTCGGTCGGGTCGAACCCAGTTCCTCAGATTCGCGACATGACACTCAGGCAAGCGACCATGTAAGTAAATAAATGATATGAATTCTATTCTAGTTTTTTCCAATTTTCGGTAATGATAGGTGATTGGGCAAAAGTTTAGTTTCGCCCATTATTTTCACCCACCCATTGCTACAGGGATGAGTTGAGTGGTCAAAATTAAAGGATTTAAGCTCAGTATCCAAGTAAGAAACAAAAAGTTTTAATAGCAGGATTGAACAATAGTATATTACAGTACGAGTACAGAATGTAAGAATTTCGTTCATGCATATACCAGTTTTGAAAAAGAGGCGCTAGCCGAGTAATCAGAGGCACATAAGTGAGCGAATTCGTTTCTTCATGAAGGTTGTATAGTATTTTGTTCAATCCTGCTATAAAAATATTTTAAAAAATATTAAAATTAGTACTATCTCTTGTTCCATTAAGCCATTTTCGCACATTACTTTTACCCACCCGTTGCCATAGGAATAAGTTGAGTGAATAAAACATAAGGTTTCAAGTTCCATATCAAAGTAAGAAACAACAAGGTTCAATACCAGGATTGAAGAAAATAATTTAACAAAGAAATAATATAAATAAAAGCAGCCACCTCGGTGGTCGTGTGGATTGAGACAGCGGACAACGCTCAAAGCAACCGTCACCGCTCGACCCAGAGGTTGTGGGTTCGATTCCCACCAGAGGCTTGGGTGTTTGTGAATGTTTTCAAATAATGTATTCTTATAAATGAAAATGTAATATGATAAATAATAAATAAAGTATTTGATTAGGGCTATAACACATTTGTGTTCAAAAGTCGACAAAATATTATTATTATTATTATTATTAATATAAATAAAAGCAAACACAGACAAATTGGTGAAAACAGTAGTTTAATTAGACTATTTTGCACACGTATACATTACACAAAATATATCTTTACAAAGTAATTGGTCTTTAATTGACAGATTGGATTTTCAGCTAATTTCAATCACAATATTGTGACACAAGAGGATAATAAAAATAAAAATGACAAGTTCCTCCGCCTGTACGTGTACACTCATAAACTTTGCACCGGGTTTGGAATTTACTTCGAGATACAGGTATTCGCGACAAAATAGTTAGAGTAGGGTTAACTGTAAATAGTAAAGTAAAGTGTTAATAAAAATATAATGAAAAAAAAATAACCAACAGTTACCCTGGAGTTGAGCTAACTAGAATTGGTTTACAATAAAAGGATAACCGCACGGCTCTTCCGGGACCCGAACCGAGAAGGACTAGGGTCGTCGCTCCTGCTAGAGGCCACCGACAACGACGGAAAAAACTTTTACCTGCCGTCAAGACAAAATTGGACGTCGTCACGTCGAATTCCTGGTTTCTCGCAGGCGAGCTCGGTAAAAATCGGATGCGTCAGAGAAACTGCTCCTATCCGGCGTTCGGATAGTACCTATTAAAATTATACCGTTTTTGCAGCAAATCCAAAACTGTATTTCGCTCTAACGTCCAGTTTCCTTTATTGAAATTAAGTAGACGCTCAAAATTACGGTGAATTCCTCAAATTTATATTTTATTTGGTTTTAATCGTTTACGCTTTTGAATTATTTTGTTTTTTGTTGTATATGTCATTATTCTCGTTTGTTCAAAGTTACTATGATCTAAGTATTATTTATTAGGTAACTTTGATTTTACTGAATTATTATTATTTTTAACAGTACCTAATCGCTTGAGTGACTCCATCTAGGCCTTAAGGCGTGTTAGGGTGCAGCCACGAAGATACTGGATTCCCTCAGGGGGTGTTGGTAAAATGTTCCACTTCGGCAGATCTCGGGTGGTCCAAATGGAGTAACTTCAGCGAGAGATAGCCTCGCCCAGTCACTTCCGAGTCCAAGTACCGACAAAAACCGTGCGAATCCTTACTGCGTTTTCTCAAAGAATCCTAGCCAGTACAAATATCTCTGCAGACATTTACAAACTGCCAGAAGAGTCTAAACTGTACAAAAAATTGTCTATCCCTATAAACGCCCCAGATGCGAATATCTAAAAATATAATATTTATGAAAAAATTACAAAATCAAATACAAAGAAAATACCATGGTATATATATATATATATATATATATATATATATATATATATATATATATATATATATATATATATATATATATATTTATATAATGATATATATATATATATATATATATATATATATATATATATATATATATATATATATATATTTATATAATGATATATATATATATATATATATATATATACAGGGTGTCCCATAACTTCAGGTACATATTAGAAGGGCATATAGTTCTTAATGTCCTGTCAAACTTCCTATAATTAAGGGTAGTTCACTTAAGAAGAACATTTTTTGTACCCCTGGATACTATAATATTTGGAATAGTGAAATTAGTTATAACTATTACATAAAATAATTTAACAATGAAATTAATTTATGCAATTACGTAAAGCTTTGTGACACCAATTAAGTTTGGGAGATGTGTATGTAATGAAAAAAAATCAAATTATTTACTTTATTTTAACAAAAACTCTTCAAAATTATTTCCATTAACAGCTAAACATAATGCAGCACGTTGAATTAAAGAAATTGAACAAGCACGATGAATTGCATTTTCTTGTCTAATTCTTTTAGCACAATTCGTTGCCGTAATTCTTCAAGGGTTTCAGGTGCCTCTAGATTATCATAGACGAGGGATTTAAAATTACCTCACAAATAAAAATCTAACGGATTGAAATCCGGGGATCTAGGGGGCCAAGACGCGGGACCTCTTCGACCAATCCACCTGTCCTCAAATACTCTGTCAAGATGATGTCTGACATTTCTAGCAAAATGTGGCGGCGCACCGTCATGCATAAACCATGAATTTTGACGTACATTAAGAGGAATATCTTCTAATAATTCAGGCAAATTATTCAGCAAAAATTGTAAATAATCATTACCAGACATTCTGTTAGGAAGTATGTATGGTCCCAGTAACGATCCGTTTACCATCCCAGCCCAAACATTTAGTGACAATCTGTGCTGAAAATGACTCCTGACAGCAGCATGTAGATTTTCTTCGGCCTAGTAGTGACAGTTATGAATATTATGTACACCATCACGAGTAAATATCGCTTCGTCGGAAAATATTACTCTTAACGTAAAATTGCCATCCTGAGCATGTTGGTTTAGAAGCCATTCACAAAACCTTACTCGAGAGTAATGATCGGGTTCAATTAACGCATGGACCCGTTGAAAATGAAAAGGATGTAAAATAAAAAAAAATTAATTAATTTTTGAATTTTGAAAAAATTCTTTTTGTTCCGTAATCAGGACATTAAGAACTATATGCTCTTCTAATAGGTACCTGAAGTTATGGGACATCCTGTATATATATATATATATATATATATATATATATATATATATATATATATATATATATATATATATATATATATATATGATTCAATTTATACAACAAAAAATTTAGCCGTAAGAAGAGAAGAGGATAGTATAAGAAATAGAGAGCTCAAAGTAAGCAGAGTGGTAAGTTGGGCTAAATGGTATTCTAATCTGAGCTGCGCAATAGAACCGCTAAAATAAGCTTGCGATGAGAGTCCCGCTACTTACCCTTGTCAATGCTAACACAGGATTGTAATCAAAAATAATGGAAAACTTCCAGAGATAAATGGGGACACGAAAAATGTAATAAAAAGGCGTAACCAAAATAGTTTTTGTTACAATATACATGTTATTTGATTATTAGCAGGGTTTTTTTAACCTTAATAATTGCACGTTATATTATAAATGTAGTAATTACTCTGCTTTTATTATGAACTTAATACTTGTAAATACTCCACGTTTCATTTGAAAGTTAATTAAATTTTATGCAAAATATTACAAACTGACAAATGACTTACTTTACTTCGTTATTCGATTCAAAGGAGAATGAAATAGATTTAAACGCAATCGAACGACAGTGAGTGGAGGTAAAATGATTTCGACAAATGGAGTGAAAAATATCTAATTTAATTTTACAGTAAGTTGGATCAATTTCGAGCGAGTAATAAAAGAAAACCGATTTATGCTGTTTTATGCATACCAGTTAATTAATTTTCTTTTGTTGAATTAGCGCTATGTTAATAGAGAAGAATAGGTTTAAAATGAAACAGAAAAAGTTCGGTTAATATTATCTGCATACATTTAAAAATTATATTTCATCTAAATTGACATATGTTATGCCAAATTATTATTCGGAATAGTCCAAAAATTATTCACTTTTGTACAATATTTTTTAATTAATTAAACATCTTCTAAAAAGTGTAGATGGCATCGTTTCGCTACTTATTGTAAAATCATCAGAGCGAAAGACTATATTGTTATAAAAAAAATATAGACTATTTAACCCTTCGTCGGGCGTAATTTTGGAACCAGCGAGTTCGGGCACAAACGTTCTTCAGAAAACAAAGAAAAAATTAGAAACAACACAAAGAAGGAAAAGTAAAACGAAATTCGTTACAAAGAGAACGAATTTTTGTTCACTATGTAGTGGTGCTCAGGTACCTCGGAAATTATTTATATAGCGTGTGCTAATTTACGCCTTCTAGAGATCCCTATCTATCCCTATATAAATGACATGTCCTTGTTTAGATTACATGTTATTTCTATTTTTAAGGACGTTTCGGGAACTGGCCAGTTCCCATCTTCAGCTTATACATTTATTTTTTTAACGTTGATACACTTTTATAAAAGTGAAAAATTAATAGTTTCTTGCATTGCAAGTAGTGTGAGATATAAATCTTATCACCATCCATGAGTAATTTTTTTAAATAATGATACATTTTGAAGAATAATAAAGTTTTTAAGGTTGCCCTTGAATATAAAACCCTCAACTACGAGTAAAGGTGAACTTCACCTCCAATCTACATCAAAAAAAAAAAAAACATGATTAAAACGCTATAGCAAAAATAATAAAGTAAATACCCTTAAAAACGGGGAAATTAGCTTGTTGGTTGAAGGATTAAGAAACAGTGAAGTTTAAGTAGTGGTAAAAATTTTATAATATGGATTTTGATATTTTTTGCCCAAAATTAACTTTTTTTATTTTAAACCGAAAAAAGAACAATTTTTTCACCCATGGCGGTAGACGACTGACTAAGAAGGTCAAAAACAGAGGAGGAAACATAAAGAAATACACAAGTAGAGGTGCCGCGAATTTCAAACAACCATCATAGTCAGTATGGTTAATGGTGCATGAAGTTCTGTTTAGATTTATAAAAAGGCATTCTTTTAGAAGACGTTTATGTTTATTTTGTCCCATTGCAAGTATTTTGGGTTCGTTGAAGTCGAAAATATGACCTGTGTCGCAGTGGTGTTTGACCAAGGCACTGTGATTGTAATTTTTGAACTTGTGCGACGCCACCTCCGGGGGCGGTTGTGTAATATTGGCGTCGTCTTCTTTGTTTTGACGGTTAGTTTACTCGGGTGCCTATCTTCCGGTGGTGGTATTTGAAAAGAAGACGACTGAGTGCCGGGATTGCTCTAAGTGGAGAAAGGGCTAGGGGATTGCACAGAAACGCACGTCGAATTTATTAATGTTTTTTTTATAAAATAAAATATATGATACAGAGAGAATAAACAAATAAATAAATTAAACCCTTGCTCAAGTGTGACCATCGGAACTTGGATATGCGATTGGCCGTGAAGCGGCAATAGCAGGTAAGTGAAAATAAAATGAAACAAACTTAGATGAAGAATTTATATCTTTCGCGAACTTTAACAATGGTCGCGAGATCGGCGGTGCTAAGATACGTCTTGGTGACGGTTCACCAAGACTAACTATCGGCGGCGGTGTCCGCGGCTTATTATTATTAATAATAATAATAATAATAATAATAATAATAATAATAATAATAATAATAATAATAATAATAATAATAATAATAATAATAATTATTATAATTCTAATAAAACAATCGGCACCCGTCTGTAGATAGAAAAGAAAGTGACGGGAAAAATAATAAAGAATAGTTATTACATTACACCAATTAAGCATGTTTTGAAAATATTATTGTTGGTGGTTATAATTTTAATAGGAAGTGATCTTATAAGATTATATAAAATATTAGTTATTTTAGGTCACGTTGTAGTCTCATGTGGGGTGTCAAATACTCATACACATACGATTATTTGGCATTTTGACACCCACTGGCAATAGCTAATACAAGGCATTCTAGAAAAAAATATTATAGTATTTCCATTATTTGATTTCCCATAAATACACTTACTTGTAAGGCCAAACCCATAAGTATTTCGGCCGGTTTGCATTTCCAACAAACAAATTATAAAACCTACGCAAATTTTGAGAAATATCTATAAATTTCTTCCGACTATACTTTAAACTTACAAAAACATTAAAAATTGGGTTTCATCGCCTTTATTAGTAATACCAGCTTTAATTTTATTAGATATTGTATCCCTAAGCTCTGAAAATTTTTCTGTGAGTATTGTCCCATGTGTACTGCAATGTAGGTTTTCCTGTATGCACTGGATTTTTAAGAAGTTGTTCTTCATTGTACCAAAAGTAAAGTGTAAAATGAATGTGAATTTTAAAATTATGTGCCTCCTAATGTGTAAACCATGGAAGTACTGGAGTACGTTGTTTAGGAAAACATTAGATATACGACATATTTTACAAAGTGTCAAATGCATTTCATTTTATTTTGATATTTTTTTTAATAATATAATTAATATTTTAATGTGAATAATTGCCTATATTTTTGCCAAACAATAAACCATGTTTTAAACAATATAACTCATTTTCATTTCTTAAAGAGTCAACTACCTCTTTTTACTTTACATATATTTTGTAATGTCTATATCATTCCCAAATACAAGGTTAAGATTATTAATATAAAAACTACTTCCTAGTTTCCTTGAGGTGCTCCGGTGTTTATGGTTTGTCTATTGGAATTAATTACTTGGTACTAAAAATTGAAATGAAGAATGTGCCATCATAAAAAAATTAAATTTGATTCTAGGGACTATAAAATGTGCTTGTGCTCTTGTACATTAAAATCTCGATATGCGATTTTTAACATGATTTCTATATTTCTATAACCTACAGCTTTTTCGATTTATTTTTTTAATATACTCGTAAACCTATTTTTGAGAGTGTTTATTTAAGTCTTGCTTTTGTGGCTAAGTGCCTAAGTGAAACTTAGGCCAGGCCAAAAACGAATGGATTACTTAAATTTGGTAAAGATTGATTTATACAGGGTGTTTCAGGACTAGTGAAACAAACTTTAACAGCTTATTCCTGAGGTCATTTTGAGCCAAAAATGTCATATGAACATAGGTCCTATTCCTTCTAGTTACCAAAATACAAGAGGTTGAATTTCTATAAATAACACGAAATTTTTTAATTTTTGTAATCAAGGTTCATTTCCGAATGAGAACAAGAGATATTGCAAAGTCATACCTTATTTGTATTAATTAATTTTATTTGTTAATATTAACGAATACGATTTGGACAACAAAACATACGATGACACAATTATTAAATAGACAAATAAATAAATTCTAAACACAGAACGACATAACCAAACATGGAATAGGTTAACACAATATGAAATAAGATAACAAATTTTAAAAAAATTACAGCAAGTGCTCAACATGCGCGCCTTGAACTCATATGCATGCTTGACATCGGCGAATCATAGAATCATATACACGATAAATTACATTTTGATCGTTACGAATGGCAGCAGATGCATTCATAATTCGTTCAAATAACTGTTCACGCGTGTTTATTTGAACCCTACAAACTTCTTGTTTCAAGTATCCCCATAGATAGAAATCAAGAGGATTTAAGTCTGGACATCTTGCAGGCCAAATGTTTGGACCTCCAATCCACCTATTGGGAAAGTTTTGGTTTAACCACTCAGTTACTTGTCTACCATAGTGAGGAAGAGCACCATCATGCTGGTATCACATCTGTTGTTGTACAAGAAGTAGAACATCTTCTATTAGACCATGTAGTCTGTTTTCCAGAAAGTTTCTGTAGCCATCAGCTGTTAATCGGTCAATCAAAACTTCAATTTCTAGTAATCTAGTATTGAAAATTCCTGCCCAGACATTTATGCTAAATCTTTGCTGAAAACGGGACTGAACAATCGCATGTGGATTTTCAATGCTCCATAAATGGTAATTATGGAAATTGTTTACTCCGTCTCTCGTGAATTGGGCTTCATCAGACCATAACACTTTGGAAATAAAGTCAGGATCATTTAAATTTTGACGGAGAAACCATCGACAAAATTCTAAACGAGGACCATAGTCTTCGGGTTGCAGTGCTTGAACTCGCTGAAAGTGTTAGGGATGTAATTCCTCACGGTTTAATATCCGCCAAACAGTGCTATGAGACATGCGTCTTGTGCTGAATTCAGGATTATCGAGAACAGCATCAATTACATTCTCTTCATCTTCAACGTTATTATTAACACCAATGCCATCATTTTGTACACCTCCCCGTACAGTTGTTGATCCAGTTTCACGTAGACGCTGAAAAATGCGCGCAAATATGCGATGGGAAGGTTGGCATCTATTTGGATATCTGCCTTGGTATTCTCTGGACGCATAACGGGCATTACCATTACATAATCCATAAATAAAAATCATATCTGCATATTCAGCAGTACTATAACCATCCATTATGAAACAAAAATACAATCAAAAGTACAACAATTTTTAATTAGGACAATTAATTAATACATAAATTAATTAATACAAATAAGGTATGACTTTTCAACTCTTGTTTTCCGAAAGTACCTTGATTACAAAAATTAAAAAAAATTCGTGTTATTTATAGAACTTCAACCTCTTGTATTTTGGTAACTAGAAGGAATAGGACCTATGTTCATATGACACTTTTGGCTCAAAATGACCTCAGGAATAAGCTGTTAAGGTTTGTTACACTAGTCCTGAAACACCCTGTATAATATGCACTCGTAAAAATTAATAATTAATATTTTTAGTGTTTACTCCATACTGAAATGACTAGTTTATGTATTCAATTCTATATAATCATTCATAGTTAATTTCTATAAAAATTTTAATTAAATTGTAGGCGGTAGTAGAAATAAATGATTGCTTAATATTATTTTTCTTTTGTCGCAATTCATTTTTTTCTATTATAAATTATAAATTTGAATCAAAGCGTCTCTGAAATCCACTTCGGCAAGCATTGGTCTAGAAATTATCTTTAGTAACTAAAAGTATGTCTTCCATGTTTTTCTTTAAAATGCATCGTTGCAATATAATTATGTAGGTAATTTTTTTGGATAAGCTTTTTAAAATTAATTTTGTTCGTTAGTTTAAAAACTAGAAACGTGCTCATACATCATATAATACGTATGTCGTACTTTGTTTATCTTGGAATATACAAGTAATAGGAACACAAACATCTCATTATTGTGCCATTCAAATAAGGAGTAAATGTTAGATTGAGCGCAATTGCGATCATTGTTTAAACCACACTTGTATATGAAGTATTCAAGTGTGAAAGAAGTAAAAACAAAAGTAAAATCAAGCGGACAGTTCCGCAATCTTGTCTGTCACTTAAAATCTCTTTCCAGCGGGTGTTATCCGCGCTGTTACCCGCTGAAACGCTGATACACTGAATGCCGACGAAATCCACATAGCACAGCGTACTAACTTGATTCTGTTGTGCATTCATTTACATTCGCTTTGAATTTAGAACGGAAATTTTCTACCCAGCGAATGTCACTTATTCACTATCGTTTCTCGGTCATCTCTTTGTTTTCATTAAATTTATATAATAATTGTGACTGCATGAATTATTTAACTACTTAGAGCAAAGGTGATGAATATTTATAGCGTCCTTCTCTATGAATAATTTGATCTCTACTTCATAGTGAAACTGAGCAATTAACTAATTACGAAGATATTTGCATAAACTTATTTTATTATTTTAAATTTTTATGAAATTTATATTCCTCTTCACAAGAATAACTTATGAAACTTATAATCCTCTTTGTAAGAAGTATATATATATATATATATATATATATATATATATATATATATATATATATATATATATATATATATATCCTGCCGCCTCATATTTTTATTATTTTTATTTTATTTTGTATAATGTATTACTAAAAAAATTACAAAATTAAAACATAAATTGTTTACTGAATCAAGTATTTTACAGAATTCACTATTTTTTATTAATTTTAATTTTATAAGGTAATTTAGGTACAATAATTTTTATTTCATTTCTCGTAGATTTAAATACTTGATTTACTAAACAATTAAATTTTAATATTATAACTTATTTAATAATACATTTTACAAAATAAAAAAAAATATAAAAACATAAGTTGGGCAGGATTTGAACATGTGAATCATTATTACGGTGCCCCGATCTAACCAATTCAGCTACTGAATGTTTCCATGATTACTGTTTTTAATAAATTATAGTAATATCTGTCAAATTGCATTATTCTTTTGTAAATATTTCAATAATAAGCCATTAAATTAGGAGTATTTGGCTACTCTTCGATGCCAAATTAAATAATCTTTCTAACCATATCAAAAATTCGCACTATAGTCTTGCGGGACAGATGATATTTGAATAAAAACTGTTTTCCCATGTTAAACGCCTATGTCACGGTTTTCAGTGTTCACCCTATATATATATATATATATATATATATATATATATATATATATATATATATATATATATATATATGTCAAAAAATTTAGAAGTTAGATTTTCCGGTTTATCCGCGAAAACTGGCTAGTATGGCAACTTCGCTTTTAAAGTATTAATTTTCAGTTCACGTTTATTATTTTAGCGTGCGCGGACCTGACGCCACTAAGTATAACGTGCACGCTGTCCACGCTGCTCAGTGAAGTTACTAGAAACATTTCGGATGCGATGACGTAGTCACGTACTTGTCGCACACCGCAGGCGGCTGACGCGAGCGTGCAGCCGAGTAAACAAATATGGAGATAAGCTAAATTACAGTCTATTTGGTCCAGTCGAGTCGAAATAAATAACTAGTAATACAAATATCGTTTAAATAAATAGTGCATTGTGTTAATTGTCTAAAGAAATAAATAATGTTAGTGTTTTAGTATTTAATATTATTAGTCTTTAATTAATGTTTATATTTGTTTCATCTTAGTGATCGTTATTTTTATTAATTTCTTTACTTAATTTATAATATAAACTGTCAAATATCTCAATTATTTTAAAATTATGTCGCGATCATTCAGCAGTTCTAAATTATTCATTTTGTTTCAACGTTATTTATTTAATTAATCGAATAGTATTATAAAATATTTCTTAAATGTTTTGACTGAAATAAAACATAAAATTATAAAATATGCCAAACAACTAAACCAAATATGCAAGAAAGAATGTGAACTACAATTACTTTGAAATAAAATTACAGAAACCGTGCTTTCTGTCTACACATCACAATCACGCTCGAGGAAAACTTTAGAATAAAAAGTCATTCGAAATACCTTCCGAGATATTGAATTCAAACAGATCTCTTTTAAACTCGTCTCCACATTTAAGAAGCATTGCAATATTCTAAGTAAAGAAATGACATTTTCACTTAATTCAAAAGAATAGATAGTTTTAAATTTGAAAAATAGACTGGAACTTTTTCTTGTAATAATTTGTTTGTGATTTTTAACTAATGTGCATATAGTTGCTATAAAACGCGCCGTGTCTTCTTGCGAGGCCTGTTCTGCGGTTGTTAACGTATCAAGGATTTAATTTCTTGTTGTGAATGTCTCTGTTAAGAGAAAAAATCGAATCTCAATTGATTTATCTTCAAAATTCATATGCAGTTTATTGATCTATAAAAAATCTAAAAATTTGAACGCTATTATAACTTAAAACTAAACATATTTATATTTTATGCATCCTAAACATTTAACATTAATTTTAAATATTATGTATTAATGAATGTATTATACATTTGAATTCCAGTAGACCTGGCACTGTAAATAGTAAACATATAAATATAATCAAGTACAAAAGAAAATCTAGATTTTTTTACTGAAAACAGTGCTGGCAAAGTCTAATAATTACTGGTCATCAATCCTTTGAAACTCTCAATATACCAGTGTATTCGCTTTTTATGTAGTTCTCGTAGTGCATATATTTCACATAGGTACTTCACTTCACTATAACTACATTTGCATGTTTAGTATGTAATTTCGTTCTACCAGTTTTGATTGCACCTACTATAATCAATAGCAAAGTTCGTTAGATATTTCGATACCTGTAATTCTGGAATGTAACAAATGTGCTTATATACGAGTATTTCAAATAATAAAAAAATATTTGATGCACATCTGACCATAATATATTCCTGCAACCTGCGAAAATATATATATATATATATATATATATATATATATACAGGATGTTAATTGAAAAGCGGGCCATAGGCGTTTAACATGGGAAATCTGTTTTTTCTTGCGCAAAAGTTCCCATTTAATTTTAGACAAAATTGTTTCAAATAAAAGTTGTAAATATTTAAATTATACACCAGCATCACTAAACAGATTTTATTTTGCATGTTTAGTAACCTGCAAAATCCAAATTGATATTCTATAAATATTGCTCATTTGTAGTGATAGCCATGCAATTTAAACAAAATTACAAAGAAATGCATATAGTTTGAACTGTCAGAAATTCGATTTTCAAATAAAAATTGCCGATAATTATATTCTATCGTAAGTCCTTAAAAATATTTTGTTTTTATAATATACATCTAAGTTATTGCTTAGATTTTATTTATTTTTATTTTGTAACCTGCAAAATCGAAATTCTGACAATTCAAACGATATACATTTCTTTATAATTTTGTTTAAATTTCATGGCTATCACTACAAATGAGCAATATTTATAAAATTTCAAATTGGATTTTACAGGTTACTAAACATGCAAAATCTATTTACTGAGGCTGGTGTAAAATTTAATTCTCTATAACATTTATTTGAAAAATTTTTGTTTGAAATTAAATGGGAAGTTTTGCGCAAGGAAAAACTGATTTCAATGTTAAACTCCTATGGCCCGCTTTTTAATTAACACCCTGTATATATATATATATATATATATATATATATATATATATATTATATAACATTAAAACCGGGACATAGACGTTTAACATGGGAAAACAGTTTTTTTCAAATATCATCTGCAAGACTATAGTGAGAGTTTTTGATATGGTTAGAAAGATTATTTAATTTGGCATCGAAGAGTATCTAAATACTCCTAATTTAATGGCTTATTAGTGATATATTTGCAAAAGTTTTATGCAATTTTACATTTATTAAATAATAATTTATTAAAAAGAGTAATCATGGAAACGTATTCCGTAGCTGAATTGGTTAGATCGGGGCACCGTAATAATTATTCACAAGTTCAAAACCTGCCCGTCTTATATTTTATGGTTTTTTTGTTTTGTAAAATGTATTATTAAATAAATTATAAAATTAAAATCAAAATTGTTTAGTAAATCAAGTATTGTATAGAATAAATCTACGAGAAATAAAAAAAAATATTGTACCTATAGCACCTTACAAAATTAAAATTAATAAAAAAAATAATGGATTCTATAAAATATTTGATTTACTAAACAATTTATGTTTTAATTTTGTAATTTTTTTACAAAATAAAATAAAAAATAATAAATATACGAGGCGGGCAGGATTTGAACCCCGATTTGAACTCGTGAATAATTATTACGATGCCCCGATGTAACCAATTCAGCTACAGAATACGTTTCTATGATTACTGTTTTTAATAAATTATAAGTAATAACTGTCAAACTACAATATACTTTCGCAAATATTTCAATAATAAGCCATTAAATTAGGAGTATTTAGATACTTTTCGATGCCAAATTAAATATTCTATTCAACCATATCAAAAACTCCCACTGTAGTCTTGCGGGTCAGTTGATATATGTAAAAAAAAAACTGTTTTCCCATGCTAAACGGCTATGTCACGGTTTTCAGTGTTATATATATATATATATATATATATATATATATATATATATATATATATATATATTGTGTCAAACAATTTAGAGACTTTAGAGACTCCCGCACGGAGTATCAGTTGACCTTCCAACATTTGTTAAAGTTTTTCAAGTTTACTTTCTTTTGTTTCGACTCTAAATAGTGATTTTTGTAGATTTTTCGACCCATTTAAGTACTATTTAGAGTAATTGTTATTTTGATTTGTAGTTTTTTTTGTGAGTTAAGTTGTTGTTTTTTCCGCACGGCGGCAGTGGTCCGTGGTTTTTAATATGGGCAAATGCGCATGGATTCGCTATCCTCAGCTGGAGACTTTAACATTGTGACTTCTCGAAATGTTGGTTGTTTTGTACGATTTTGTATTAAATTTCCGAACTATTTCTAGTGATAGTCTATTTAAGTATTAATATTATTTTTGGGTGAATTTTAACTTTTGTTTGCTTTTGTTAAAGTTTTGTTGAAATTTGTTGGCCGTTTTAGGCAAAAGTCATTTGGACCACAAGTTTGACAAAAATTTTGATTGGTGTTTTATCTAACAGTATTTTTTTAGTTGTTTGGTTGTACCATTTGAGTTTTCACAGTTTAGATTATTTTAGAGTTGTGCTTTTATTTGAGTGGAAATTAAATAAATGCAAAGAAGATTTTATGGAATGTAAAGATAATACAAATAGAAATTTAATTTAAAATTACAAGAATAATCACAACATAAAATAAATAAATAAAAAATAAATATATCATCACGGCATATTACCCATTGCTGGGTGTGCCAATCTGCTTTGTACGCAGATATCGGTAATGATGATGACATATAACACAACATGCCGGTTTTATAGAATATTTTGATTTTGGTATCATATACTATGTAGAAATGTATAACGTGTAATTGTCTAGATATGTTAAAATGCATGTTTTCAACGTGACGTTAAAATTCAAGCCTATTGCCTACAATCTACATTTGTTATAATTATGAAAACAATGGTTTTAAAAACCAACTAAATACGATTTGTTAGTTGGTATTTACAAACTTGAATAGTATAGTGTTATAACTGGCATTAACAGCTGCGCGCAGCGATTTGCATATTTTCCAGAATCGCAATATGTACCTAGTGCATATATATGATGGAAGTGTTGACAATAACTTCAAATTCTCAAAATAGCTCGAAATTTGTTATGTTTTTGGTACATAAATACAGGCTCTATTATTGTAATATTTCAATAAATATATAACGACATAATCGTATAATAAGAATATTACTATCAAAGATTATTCTATGGATCAATAAAACTTAATAAATAGTTCTTGTGTAACAATAGTATATTGTATGACTAGTGCTGAAAGTTGGATGTTTCACACGAATGTGAAGTTTGAGCCACGAGCCGAAGTTGAGTGGTTTAATCACACAAGTGTGAAATACCCGTTCAGGACGTTGTACAAAATTAACCATCATCCTGACTGCTTACCTGTAAATATTTACTTTTCCATATATATATATATATATATATATATATATATATATATATATATATATATATATATATATATATATATATATATATATATAGTTTTAGTAATCAAAATGTAATTTAAAACTGTCCTGTTCTAGCAGTATCCCTTACCTTCTTATTTAGCGAAAATGAGTTATTATCAGATTCGAATTTTGTATATATTTTTTAAAAATTGTATGTATTGTATGAGGGATGCGAGAACGGATGGTTTTATCTGCCAGTTTCTATATCGTAAATTTATGTCCTTTGCTATACCTATCATATATTCTTGTAGAAATATCTAGTTGTTATAATATGATGTTGGGCTGCTATAACTGCACTTTCTGTTTCCCTCTTTGTTTTACCCCCTGTTAAGAGTGTATTGGGTGGAAAGCAATTATTATTATTATTATTATTATTATTATTATTATTATTATTATTATTATTATTATTATTATTATTATTATTATTATTATTATTATTATTATTATTATTATTATTATTATTATTATTATTATTATTATTATTATTATTATTATTATTATTATTATTATTATTATTATTATTATTATTATTATTATTATTATTATTATTATTATTAGTATTATTATTATTATTATTATTCTCATTACTATTGTTAATATTATTATTATTATTATTATTATTATTATTATTATTATTATTAACAATATTAAATATTATTATTATTATTAACAATACACCAATTTAATGTTTTAATTTTTCCTTAGGTACATTAATTATTAATGAATAATTATCTCTGGCATAAACTATGAACGATCATCATATATCATTGAATCTATATCATTTTGAAATACAAGGTTAATGTCATTAATAAAAATAATGTAAAGTATGGAGACCAGAAGCCAAAAGACGTACATATTAAAGAAATTTTATGCTCCAATTTAGACGATCACCTCTTACGTCAACAAAATCTAATTTATCAATCAAAAATAAGACATCGATACAAATGATGGCTTTGCTAAGATCATAGAAAACACCTATTAGATATTCTTTATCTTCTAAATACGAGTTTTCTTATTTAAAAAAGAAAACTGTGTAGCATATATTATAAATTGTAAAAGAATTCTTCCTGAACACAATCTGTTTTTCATTAATACCGGATTTAGTAGTTATTTAAATACGAGCATAAACCGAACTTTTTTATCGTCGTTGAGCAAGATAGTATATGTCTGAGACACTGTTTGAGGATTTTACTGGACACATCTAGATTTGGTCCGTATGTTGCATCCCTGCACGATCAATTTGTTAGTGTCTATTACGATAAATAAGCAAGCAGTATTCAATGTCGTTGCACATTGCATCATTATCAAATTTTTGACTAAAGAAAATGTTAAACCGATCGAGATCTTGCAGAGACTACCTGAGCAGATTTTAAGTGTTTACTTAGCATAAAGCTTTTGTTAGTGGACGTAATGACATGTAAAACTTGAATCATCCATGTCGGCTTTACCAGTAACACCAAACAAAATTGAATAGATTCGCGACCTTACTGAACTTGATCGTCGGCTACCAAAGGATGAAATCAGTGAAAATACTGGAATAAGTCAGTATCATTCGGAACGAGTTAATATTTAGAAAAATTTGATTACTATGTGTTCCGCGTACATTTGCCTTACATCGTCGTCCTAAACCAAGAAAAATTAATACAATTGCATTGTATTACCATTGTGCCTGTAATATATGCTACGTAAAATACGTCATTGTCTACGCGTAGACAATATTGTTGTTTACGTGATTAAAATTTTTATATTGTCTACGATCATGTAGACTACAATTATTTTATTTTATTTTTGTTTAAAAAGGGACCAAAAAATATTACAATTACTGGTTAGTTTACAAGGTATATGAATGAGCCGTTGAAAATAGCATACTGTCCTTTTATTAAAATAGCGAAAATCTGTTAAGAGCTCCAAGTTAATTACCACTTCCGGTTTATATCTATGTTGTTATAAATCATATACCAGTTTTAAATACAAATTTGAAAAATTGTGAATCGTGCTATTACATACTTTTTTCATGAAAATCTGTTCAGCGCTTCATATAAAATACCGTTTCCGTTAATGAATTTTAGCCAGAATTTAATATGTTGTTTCCTTTGATATGAAAGTCTTAAATATTAAAATTGAGAAGTTTGGGACTATATTTTGATATAATTAGTTTTTCATTAAAATATGCTACGGACTTCAATTATAGTATCTCTTCCGGTTGTCCAATATTACCCAAAATCTAATCATCTCTTTATATGAATGCAGAAATCTTAAATATGGAAAATTATATGTAAGATTTATCGCGGAGGAAAAAATCGCCACACACAGACATCCATGCATCCGCACAGATATCATTGTGAAATTAGTAAAAACGTGTTGTGGGGACCATAATTCGTGCTTGTACACTGAAGCTCATTATCGAATTTTTTTTACTCAAAACATTATCTCACGTTATATCGTAGGTAACGGAAAAATAACCTTTAAATGAATTAGATATATTTTAAATAAATTCAAAAGTTTTTGAAAAAGTACAAAATATGTTTTACTAAGCATTCAACATTTAAACTATAAAGGCAACAATATTTAAATAGTTTTGAAGAAGTTTATAAAATGGATACATGTCTATAATTATCTATCTGTCTGTTTATTTTAGTAGTTTAAGGGCCGGTTTTATAACATTTAAGTAAATGTTCTTTCTAGTAAATTTTATTAAACAAATTCGAATGAATTTTCATGTTCTTTTGATATTAAAATCTTTGTTGTCAAAAAATCGCGTTTTTGTGTAACACTGGCTTGCAAAAAAATCGCGTACGCCTTTTTTTACTGTGTTGAGTCAATCTTGATTTTTAACTTGTCAACGTCACTAGTGTTAATTAGGATCTCAAAATTAATAGAAATTCAAGTAAATACTTTTTTGTTTTTTCATTTTTCTGGAATACATTTGTAATTTAATAGTAAGTAAATTAAACACAATGATCAGCTTGGTCCACAATAAATCAAATAGTATTGACAGTGACAACTTTGTTAGGTGTACGCAATGTTTTTGCAAACCAGTGTACAATTTATCAAATTTACTAGGTATGGAAATAAATGTAACTTACAAACATATTTTTAGTTTTCAATTTTTGTACATTTATAATCCCACTATCTAATTTTGTCTGATGTGTTTTGTTTACTAGGTCAGCAAGAGACCTCTTGAGTTTGATTAATCTCAAGGCGGTAAAGGAGCTTCAGACAGGTTACTCTGCAGGGTCTTATCCTACGAGACATTCTACACTGATTTTAATTAAAACTAGGTAGTAAATTCCGAATGTAATATAATTACTATGCTGTGATGTTAAAAATAACATAGCGGTGTATTATGTCAAAGGCTAAAAGACTACCTACTTTATTTAATAATTTTAAAGCAAAGCAAAAATGTGAAAATATTGAAGCTTTAATAAAAAAATATACAGTAAAATAATATATTCCCTGTATAATACATCAATATGTACATATGTAAATAATATGTATCTATACGAAGCCACACAAGAATACAGGCCTGAATGCTCAAATCGTGACGTCACAGCTAGCCTCTTGCTGTCACGCCACACCTCGTACGACAACAGTGTAAGCGTAGAAAATATACGGAATTTTAATTAAATAGGATGTAAAATGTGATTTATAAAAATATACAACTCGCAAATACCTATTCAAATATTATATAATGCCTATTTTATATATACTTACCTAAACAAAGTAAAGAGGAAACGAATTGTAAATGTCCTAAATATACGAACAAAGTCATGTTTTACTTGGAATTATATATTGTTGTTTAAATAATACAAGATTATAATAATAACATTAATAAATTTTCAGATCTGGAGCTAACAAATGAAAATAACATAACAGAGGAATAATATGAAAATGATAATAATTAAACTAAAAATGAATGACGTACACAGGTACGCATATTTAAAATATCCATTACTTTAGAATAAAATACATTTATTAATAATTTATAAATATTTTTTTTGTAAAATTGCTTTTTATTAAGGTTTTTTCTATAATGATATAGTAAAATATTGCTGAATATCACTAAAAAATTTCATAACTAAATTTGATATTTTGCGTGATATACCATATATTAGGTAAACTTGTTTAGCTTCTAATATCTCTAATGTCAGGTATATCAAAATTAACTAGACGGGTTACCGTAACTGCTCCTAAACATTGGCACAAAACATTTTAAAACCTTTCTTGCAATATCCTTTAATAAAAAACAATCGAATTTCGACGTTTCGTGCTGCGATTTGCCGTGCGTCCACTAACGCTGACTGCTGTAGCTCGACTGTTTTTAGAGAGCTAGACTAGCGCGTTGGCCTCATGGATTGACGTGACGCATTAAGGAGAGATAAGCATTCAGGCCTGTATACTCGTGTGGCCGTGATCTATAAGTTATGTAAATAATACATAATTATTTGGTTATACCTACATGAGATTCAGTTGCCATTAAAATGAATAAACTCATCTCTATAATGATTTATATATATATATATATATATATATATATATATATATATATATATATATATATATATATATATATATTATAAGTGTCAAACATAAATCTATCATATTAATTTTTATTTCCCGTTTCATTACCGCAAATATATATATATATATATATATATATATATATATATATATATATATATATAGGATGTCCCATAACTTCATGTACATATTAGAAGGGCATATAGTTCTTAATGTCCTGATTACGGAACAAAAAGAATTTTTTTCAAAATTTATATAATGATATATATATATATATATATATATATATATATATATATATATATATATATACAGTGTGTCCCATAACTTCAGGTACATATTAGAAGGGCATATAGTTCTTAATGTCCTGTCAAACGTCCTATAATTAAGGGTAGTTCACTTAAGAAGAACATTTTTTGTACCCCTGGATACTATAATATTTGGAATAGTGAAATTAGTTATAACTATTACATAAAATAATTTAACAATGAAATTAATTTATGCAATTACGTAAAGCTTTGTCACACCAATTAAGTTTGGGAGATGTGTATGTAATGAAAAAAAATCAAATTATTTACTTTATTTTTACAAAAACTCTTCAAAATTATTTCCATTAACAGCTAAACATAATGCAGCACGTTGAATTAAAGAAATTGAACAAGCCCGATGAATTGCATTCTCTTGTCTAATTCTTTCAGCACAATTTTCAACTTGTTGCCGTAATTCTTCAAGGGTTTCAGGTGCCTCTAGATTAACATAGACGAGGGATTTAAAATTACCTCACAAATAAAAATCTAACGGATTGAAATCCGGGGATCTAGGGGGCCAAGACGCGGGACCTCCTCGACCAATCCACCTGTCCTCAAATACTCTGTCAAGATGATGTCTGACATTTCTAGCAAAATGTGGCGGCGCACCGTCATGCATAAACCATGCATTTTGACGTACATTAAGAGGAATATCTTCTAATAATTCAGGCAAATTATTCAGCAAAAATTGTAAATAATCATTTCCAGACATTCTGTTAGGAAGTATGTATGGTCCCAGTAACGATCCGTTTACCATCCCAGCTCCAACATTTAGTGAAAATCTGTGCTGAAAATGACTCCTGACAGCAGCATGTGGATTTTCTTCGGCCCAGTAGTGACAGTTATGAATATTATGTATACCATCACGAGTAAATATCGCTTCGTTGGAAAATATTACTTTTAACGTAAAATTGCCATCCTGAGCATGTTGGTTTAGAAACCATTCACAAAACCTTACACGAGAGTAATGATCGGGTTCAATTAACGCATGGACCCGTTAAAAATGATAAGGATGTAAATTATTATTCCTTAAAATTCTCCAAATTGTCATTCGTGTTACACCTGGTAGTTGACGAGATTTTCTCCTTATGCTGATTGTTGGGTCATTGCGTACCAAATCTAAGACAGCATTTTCAACATTTACTGGTCTCCGATGAGCCCCGCTGTTTCTTTCCCGATTAGGTTGCAAAGAACCAGTGCAGCGAAGGCGTTGAGTAAGGCTTACAAATATGCGAGAATTCGGATGCCGTCGTCCTGGGAAACGTTCAGCGTAATAACGCTGAGCTAATCTACAGTTTTGCCCTGCTTCGCCATACATTAGCAACATATCCACTAACTCACTGTTACTGTAACCATTCATACTTGTAACAATAATCAGAAGAGCAATATCAAAACTGTTATAAGAAACACAATTTATGTGGCCGGCTACTAGAAACCTAATGAAATGATTGTATTATGCAAACATTTCTTATTAATTAGATATAATACAACGTAATAATTAATATTAAAACTACCTATTCAACCAGTGTCCCAAAACTGTTTCCTTCAAAAACCTCAAAAACTAATTTTTGAATTTTGAAAATTTCTTTTTGTTCCGTAACCAGGACATTAAGAACTATATGCCCTTCTAATATGTACCTGAAGTTATGGGACACCCTGTATATATATAATTTGAATAAGAGTAGGTTGTAAACGTATCGGAAACGCGGGAAAAGCTTGGATCCTAACAGATTCCATATGTTTTCGGCATGGTATCCACTTTCATACCGAGAATTAAGAGTGTAGTGTTTGTTTTTTTGTTCATCTCGAGCTCGGACGGTAGACCCGTCTAGCCGTTAGGGATAATAGCGTGCACCCCTGTGCGAGGAAGCACTTGGATGAAGGCGAAAGATAGATGGACAGATATTTGTTTCTGAATTCTCGGTGTGAAAGAAAGGCAGTTAGTTTTTGAAAGTTGACTGGCGATATGTAAGTCGAGGGTCATGATGTCGTATGTGGCATCAGCGTATATAGTTAAGTGTTTATAATTAAGAATTATTAGTTATGTTTGTTTAGTGTTAGTGTGACTATATAAAAAGTGTATACATGGTGTCTTAGGTCGACCGACACATGGAAGATTAACAACAAGGGCCCTATTCTGTAACTCGGTGGTTAATTTTTAACCACTGGTTAAAATTTTAATCCAATAGTTATTGATTTGACAATTAAAAATCCCTGTTTTTGCTAAACGTCAACATACTTGATTGGTTAAAAAATTTAACCAGTCGTTAAATATTTTCCACTGAGATACAGAATAGGCCCTAATATCAGTTAATTATGAATAGTATCTCCTCACTGTAATAAATTAAGCTGAAATTCTTTACACTGATTGGAGGATAATAATTCTATTCATTACAGTTGAAATTAGTCAATTTAATGAGTAATATTACAAAAAATTAAGAAAATTTGTATAATTTGCAAAATTATTGTTCGTACAACGGATAATGGTTACTAAGTAACAGCACAAATAGCATAGTGGTAGCGTGTGCGCTTGGTAATAAACAAAGTATTTTGTAAAATTTGAATCTCATTACAACATACAGTTAAATAATAATTACAGTAAGTATTTATAATAAAAAATAACGTATTCATTTTATTAAAATTCAATAATAATTGACAATAAAAATTATCTTGAGAAGTAAAAGTTAAAAATTAAATATGCTGCTGGCTGGTTCCGAACCCAGTCGAGTTTTATTTATTATTACCAAGCGCACACTCTATGCTATTTAAGCTCTTACTTGGTAATTATTTTTCTGGGATATGAACAACAATTCTGGAAATTCTACAAATTTCTCTATTTTCTCCTGATTATTACACATTTAAATTTACTAATTCGGACTGTGATCCATAAACTTAGTATCCCCCAATAAGTAAACAAATTTTCAAATAGATATGATCAACACGTATTACACTGTACATTTGTAATACTTGTAATTCACATTGTACACTTACTTTTCAATATTCTATTTTTATTCAATTTATTTTCATAAAATACAAAAACTTAGCTAAGATTTTGAATAAATCCACAACTTAAAAAGTTTCATACATGAATCCTAGCATTACTGTATTGATGAAATATTTTCTTATTAACTTTTAATTCATAAATAAATTACGCATTATGTAACTTTTCTAACTCCTTGAAACAATATTTTGGAAATATGTGTTTATAACTATAATTATACGAATAATTATTTTATCTTAAATTTTGTACATAATGATTTCAGCACTATTACATAAAGTAAATTAATAGTTATTTATGTACCAAGTGAGTAAAGTATATCTTTTTTTCACGAGAAGGAAAATTTGCACAAAGAGCCGAAGACGAGAGCGCAAATCCTTCGAGAGAAAATAAGATATAATTTACTCACGAGTTGCATAACTTTTTAACAATTGCAATGAGACCATGAAAACAGTGCCGTAGCGTTTCATTATTTCACTCTTCAGCGTTAAAAAAGTGCACTTTTTTCACACTTTGTATTAAAA
The DNA here is from genome assembly GCA_963082715.1 of Harpalus rubripes. Taxonomy (NCBI): domain Eukaryota; kingdom Metazoa; phylum Arthropoda; class Insecta; order Coleoptera; family Carabidae; genus Harpalus; species Harpalus rubripes. The sequence continues at coordinate 72,188,095 of OY720448.1, read as the reverse complement.
AAGTCATACGTTATAAACCCATTTTAATGGAAAAGGGGTACTTTTTTAACGGACGTGAAAAACATTTTTTAAATTTGATGCCTATCATTTGACTCTATTTAAAATATTAAAAGAAGATTATAATTAATTTTCTAAATGAATATTTTTAGAAACCCTTTTTATTTTACAGTTTACTAATAAAAGTAAAATGTACGAATAATTTTCTGAGCCACTGTATCTATGTACTTTATATTTTAGTAGCATTATTATTTACCAAATTAGTGATTATGCTGTTATTGTGCAGTTTACATAATCAAGAACTTGTGATACAATACTTTTCGGTTGTGTTCTACAGATTTATATTCTTAAATTCTTACACTTCCTTATTCCATTCAGAGGAATTTCGTGTTGCGTCGGCGTCCTTACTAAATAAGGGTTGAATAACGTTCAATCAGACGTGTCAATTTAATGACGGACGTGTGGCGAGGAGAACCCTTAATTTAAGGTGCAATCCTAGAACCAGTCTGGCTTTGTGAGGCAGTTGCTTGCTTTGTATGCAGCTTTTTCCGCACTCAAACACATGTCTTTTCAATCAAATAGGATTCCAAAAAATACTCTTCTGATAGAGATATAAAGAGAAATGGAAATACGTAACTATCATCGGTTTCGGTAACTCAATGGCTAGGCAGTGCTTTCCAACTGGTGTGTTGAGAGTTGAGATACAAATTAAGGCAGTTGTGTTCATTGTTCAATCTTGTAATATGCTAGCTACTTATATTAGCTAAGCGAATATAATTCATGCTCGTTGCGTTTCCATTGTATAGCATTTTTTTGTACGATATCACATTCGATGAAAATAAGGTACCATACAGGGTGTTTCACGTAACAATGGAAGTCTTAGAAGTATACGAAATAAAATAAATTGGATATTCACTTTCGTACAACAAACTTTTATTCAAGAGGTTAGACTCAATTTGGACGAAGAAAGCATTAAAACTAATATTTTATGAAGAGCAATTTATTTTCGACTTTTCACATTGTTTAAATAATAACAACTGAATAACAAAATAAATACAAACATGGATTATCCTAGCGATTAAGGACTACTCTATGTATTATATATGTGAAAAGATTTAAAATACGAAATAAGGTGGCATGATGAATATGATGTTGCCAGTGTCCGCGCAAATATGTTGCATGTGTCGGCACAGGAGTATGAATTCTAGATACCAACAGGAGAAAAATAATAAACATTGGTGTTATAATGCTTCCTAACAGAGATACCGACAATTTATCTTAAGTGGAGCATAATACTGGTATAGCAGAAAATAGTTGGCTTATATCCTTGTTTATTTCATATAACACAAATGAGACTTAATTAATTAAATATTACACACATTTCAATTCGATATTAAATTATTACACCAATTAATTAATATTTTTAGAATATTTATAATTCAGTAAATAGTATTGCCAAGCATTCTGTATTTAATACAAACGTAATATATATTTTAATTTATTTATTTATTTAAGAATAAACTATCCAGCAGGTCAAGCCCAATGACTGGATAACATTAGAACACGAATACAAAGCATATACATTGCAAAAGTTATACACATTAACACATTTAATAATTAATAATGTTTTTCTTAAACGGAAGATGTCGATAGTAGAGAACTTGGTTTGGTAAATGTGATACATTCGATGTATTGGCGAAGTTATTAAAAGGTTAGTTGGGGAGAGTGGTAAATAAAAGGATGCAGTAGATCTGGAAACAGTTCTAGGAATAAGGAAGTTAAGAAGGGACAGGCATTTAGGATCATCAACATCATTGTTGATTAATTTGGCTAAATGCAACACTAAATTAATATCGCAGCGTTCCACAAAACTTTTCATGTGGAACATACTGAGTAATGTTCCATAAGAGATGTCATGACCAGGATAAAATTTATGACATTTGAAAAATCAAATTTAAGAAACTTTTTTTGTATTGACTCAATAATTGCCTGATGAGCTTCATAGGTAGGATTCCAAATGATGTTACAATACATACTCAAGTTTAGATCTTACAAAAGAGTAATAAAGTGTAAAAATTGCAGTCGTGTTGTGGAAATCCCGAGAATTTCTAATAACAAAGCCCAACATACGATTCGCGGCTTTGTATGTTTCTTGAATGTGATTAATAAAAGTTAGCTTTGAGTCAAAGGTCACTCCGAGGTCTTTAAATGTTTGAGTGCGTATCAGGGAAACATGGTTAATTGAGTAATTGTATAGCAATGATGTAAGTTTCCTGGAGTACGACATAACGAAACATTTATTCAGGTTGAGGTGGAGGTTGTTTTTAGAAAACCATATATATATATATATATATATATATATATATATATATATATATATATATATATATATATATATATATATATATTTATGGTTTTCTAAAAACAACCTCCACCTCAACCTGAATAAATGTTTCGTTATGTCGTACTCCAGGAAACTTACATCATTGCTATACAATTATATATATATATATATATATATATATATATATATATATATATATATATATATATATATATAAACTACTCATATCATCGTGAAGCAACTGACAGTCATTAAATGAAGATACTGGGTGAAAGATTTACAAATCATCAGCACATCGTAAAATATCCGTTAGGTCATTGATAAACAATAGAAAAAGCAGTGGACCGAGATTAGAGCCTTGTGGAATTGCTGAAGTTGCAACAAAACGAAAAGGATTTTCATTGTTAAAATTGACAAAAAGCTCACGTTGATGAAGGTAGGACGATATTAAGGAAATTAAAGAAGGAGAGAGGGAGAAAAAGTGCAATTTTTGATCAAGACACTGTGATCAATTCTGTCGAATGCTTTAGCAAAGTCTGTGTAGATGCAGTCAATTTGACCCCTTGCATTAACATCCAAAGTAACTCTATGAGTAAAATAAGTTAAATTCGTGATGGTAGATCGTTTTTCCATGAAGCCTTGCTGAGAAATAGAAATTTTATGTTTTATACTATGGTATATAGTTTTATAAATTATTTTTTCAAATACCTTACCAAAGTAAGACAGCATGGCTATAGGGCGGTAGTTTTGAACATTTGTAATATCTCCAGATTTTAACACTGGTATAATTCTTGTTAATTTCCAAATGTTGGAGAAAGAACTAGTTTTGATGCACAGGTTGAAGATGTAATATAAAGCATTCGACAGAGGATAAGCACAGTCCTTGACCAAAAGAGAGGGAACAAGATCAGGACCACAACATAAAGAAGATTTGAGGGTTTTGATGGCGGATTCAATATCTATTATGGATATATGTTGGAGAACAACTGAATCATGGGATGGTGGGTAGGGATTAGAATGAAACGAAGGGGTAGGAGTGGTGTAAACCGAGTGAAAATGGGATGCAAAAGCGTTTGATATGTCAACAGGAGTTGAGTAGGATGCGCCGGTAAATTGCCTACAATTAGGCTTGGACGACATCTTCCGTTTGGCATTTATATAAGCCTAAAACTTACTGGGTTTCGATCTAATATTATCCTCAAAAGCTCTAACATAATCAGCATATGATTGTTTAATTAAAAAATTTAATTCGCATCGCTTAAATCGGAACTAATTAATATAAGTCTGATTATTTGGAGCTTTTGATAATAATTTTCTGGTGTGATTCTTTCATTTGAACTTTGTAATAAATTTTTTGTTAAACCATGGAGGGTAACATTTAGTATTAGTTGATTTTAATGAAACGCACATATCAAAAAATGAATACAAGGTACTATAAAAAAACTCACATGCCAGATGCATATCACTGAAACTATTTAAAGAGCTCCAATCGAAGCGTTCAATAAGCGAATAAAGTTTATAATAATCAGCTTTTTAAAAGTTATACGAGGCAAACGATGATTTACTGGATTTAGATCTTTGTAATCACAATTAAATTAAATGTGTAGCGCTGGGTGATGCAGTGCATACTCTATATCAAACAACAAGTCAGTAGAGTGAGGACACTTTACAACAGAAATTTGCGATAACTAAATCCAGCATCTTGTTGTTGAGATTCCTAACAGTATTATACTGATTGGCATTAAAAAATTCAAAAAGACTATTAAGGTTTTGGACTTTATTAGAACTAGAATTAGATGTATATTCAGGAATATTTAGATCTCCAATCAGTATAAAATTGTTAGATTGCAAGAATGGCAAACTTTCCAAGAAGTCGTAAAAAAGCATTGTATGTAGTGATAGTTTGAGCCGGTGGAATATAAGTAACAAATTAATACACAGTGGAATTGTTCGCAGACACTTTAGCGCAAACAATGTCGATGTTATTGTGCAAAATGTCCGCGTATGCGCTTAAATCGACAAATTAGGATGAAATATTATTATTAATGAGTAGGAGAACCCTCCCACCACGAGAACATTGACACGCCCCAAAATCATGGTCACTTCTAAACACATTAAACCAGTCACTACTTTAATCATTTACCATTGTATTTTTTAATAAGACTGAGTTATGTGTTGAATGAAATGGCTTTCATTTTGAATATTTGCTTTGCGATTCTTTTTATAATTAAGTATTTCTGACTCAATAAAATTATAAATAAAACTTACCTACTATTTTATGTAATCCTCAGTGTCTCTCTTAAAAGGCTTTATAGCACCAATGGTTATTAGGATTTTTTCTCGTTTTGGTATCTACGATTCATACTACGAATACTTGTACTGTTACATGAAACACCCTCTGTTTATATGTTTTTAAATTAACTTTCTGCGTTACTATTTTCTCTATTTTGTTAGATGCATCCATCATTTATTTCAGGAAATATAAGCATCAATCTTAAAAATTACGTGGTTTCCAGATGTAAAGACAAATATTACCTTATCACTTTATTTACTTACTTTATTTCTTAATTGTTAGCCCTCTTACAGGTTATGGTGTCGGGCTATTATCTATTTATCATAAGTCTATTGTTATTGTTTTTCTCATCCTACAGCCTTTACCGCATCCCGCATTTCGTTCACCATCTGTGTCTCTCTCTCCAGTCGTCTTCATCTATCGCTCGATCGGCCATTGTTTCCTTTATTCCTTGTATCCTCGATGTTTTGGGTCTACCTTTTCTTCTTCTATTTTTTGGTGTACAATTTAGAGCTCTTTTGGGCCACCTCTCTTCTCCCATCCTCATAACGTGGCCATACCATATTAATTGTCGGGACTCTATTCTACTGCGCTAGTATATTCAATTTCAGGTCGTCGCCTAATTTCCTCATTACGTATGTGTTTGAATCTTGATAAACGGCATGCTCTTCTTAAAAATTCACTGAGGGCCTATTTTTTTTAACATGAATGTAGAATTTACTTATCGCGAACCGTAGGTCCGAGGAAAATAAGACAATGAGTAATAAAAAGAATCTTCATTATCGAGGTGCATATAAAATTTTATTTGAAATGGAAAATAATTGAAAAGGGATAATTATATTTACAGATTATGTTTGCATCTGTCACTCAATCAGATACTTAATGTTGCTAATCTAGGACATTGAAGTTATTGAAATATTGTAAACAACGCTCGAAATTATGCCTCATCTCAAATTTCTTCATGGGAATTAATTAGTTCGTTCTTCTTGCATTTTTTTTTTCGTCATTTTACAAACAAATATACTATTGTACATCGTACACCTGTCCAAATTATCTTTTATGTACAATAATTATCATAAGGTAGGCAACACTTTGAAACGATAGTAAAATATGTTAAATATTTACTACCATCCGATCATCAATGAAGATAAATACTTTTTGAATTTAAGTACAAATAACAACTGAATATCCATATCAATAGCAGAAACAAAAATTGTCCTGGATACTCTGGGATCACTGGCCACTAGTGATGTGCAAATTTCGGAAACTTATTTTTTGCCGAAAATTTTGTTGATGTTTCACTATGAATTTCAATGAAAGTTTCATATAAAAATTCATTGAAGCTTTCAATGAAAGTTGCATTTAAATTTCAAGACACTTAACATTTGTCAGTTGAATTTGAAATATTTTGATCTCAACTTAACTAATTTGAATTTAATAAGAAAAACAAAAGATTAAAAAAAAATTATTCAAAATGTAATACAAAAATGTAAAAAATAAGTATTAAACTAATTAAAAAAGAGAGTAACTTATTGTCTTTTGTATTATTTCATTGCAATATCGCCAGATTCTACTTTTAATTTTCAGTATATAATATTAAACGTTTAAAATAATAAATAAATTTAAACATTTACAAATAAAGGTATAAATATAAACATACAATAAAAGTGTGCCATGTGTCGGCATAACTCCATTTGTATAAAATTATCGTATATAAGGGGTTACTTGTGCCGATTTCTGAACTTTTAATGACGAATATTTTGCTTTTTAGAGACAATTTCAAAAAGAATATGTTAAACGAGTTCAAGTATTACAAACGATGAGTGCGTTAACAATGTTTTTTATACTATTTTTTCTAATAAGGTAATTTTATAATCCTGTTAGAATTTCAGAAGTGCGACTAGTCAAAAATATGACTTTCCGTTTTTTTATTAATTAAGTTGGAATAGCGCTAACAATTTTAACTTTGCAAATGAAAATTCATTTTCACTGACTGTTATTTGAGGTTATATGTTACTAATTTGTAATTTTTCAAAGCAGCCCTACTACCATCAGAAAATAATAATAGGTAATCTTATAATTCTGTTAGTATTTCAGAAGTGCGACTAGTCAAAAATATGACTTTCTGTTTTTTTTTATTAATTAAGTTGGAATAGCGCTAACAATTTTAACTTTGCAAATGAAAATTCATTTTCACTGACTATTATTTGAGGTTGTATTTTACTAATTTGTAATTTTTCAAAGCAGCCCTACTACCATCAGAAAATAATAATAAGGTAATTTTATAATTCTGTTAGTATTTCAGAAGTGCGACTAGTCAAAAATATGACTTCTGTTTTTTTATTAATTAAGCGCTAAAAACTGTGATTATGGATCTTCTTAACGGCGTGTTTTCAGACTCATATAGACACCGAAATAGGAAAATAGTTATTAATATAAAAGTCACGAAAATGGCACATTACTAACCTGGAGCCATATTGAAATACAAGGTACTTTGTGCGGTTCTGTTTGTTTGAACCATCTTGCGAAACAAATAATTGCGACGAGTTTCCTTTAGACATTCCCAGATTCATATATCCATTGTATAAAACACAACTATAAATATAATATTTAATAGTTATATCCCAAGTGCACGGCAAATACCTGAATATTTTCTCGAGTGCACGAATGTGCGCGAGCGAACATATTCTGATTGTATTTGACGTGCACGTATATTTGTAGAATATTTTCCGAGAGAAACTTCACATTCAATATTTTTATGAATATTTAATATTTATTTTAATATCACATAAACGTCAGTAACATTGTAATTTTAATAAATAGTGTAACACGAGGAGGGTGCGGTAGGAGATGATGCTAAAACTGCTTACTTGTTTCCCAACGATGACATCTAACTAACTGGTAGTGAAAAGGAAGAACACACACACACACACACACACACACACACACACACATATATATATATATATATATATATATATATATATATATATATATATATATATATACACGCTTACACTTTACACTTGATGAACACTTAGAATTTATGGACATGGACATTACTCGAGATTTACAGATTAAAGTTATATTTACATATTTGCACTAATTAAATGATTATTACAATTATAACTCACACAACTGGATACATGAATAGATGCCGATGCACTTTAGGTCTATACTCGCGTTCGCGGAACCCGAGCCATAACTTAAACTCTGCATGTTTACATAAGAGTACAGACATCTTCTCGACGTGAAAAACTAAACTAGACTCTTTACATGTTTACTCCATGAGAATACTAACGCGACTGTTTAACAACTAAAAATCTTATCTCTTCTCTTTCGTGAGAGGCTAGGGGATGAAGAGTGAAGGGCATCAAAGCGTAGTGCATCCAAAGTCACGCACGTATGCATAATAATTTTTTAAGACTACTTAACACATAACTGTTAAGATTGATGACATTCAGACAAAACAAAAACTCTCGATAGGAAAAATGATAATTATTTATAAACAGAATTTTAACTAGCAAAGATAAAAAGTTAAAATATTATTCCTATAACTATAATTTACAAAAGTTTATAGAAAGTTATTACATTGTTCTTACTCTTGTCTTATCACAATAGCTAATTTCTTATTGATACGGTTCTTGTGTTTACAGTTATTCTAAATATTCGGGCAATACCCGGGTATGCGCACAAATGCAAATATTTATAGATTCGATTGACATTGGTCGAAATTCAAAAGATACTATAAGGTGATTGGTTAAAAATTTTGGAGTGAAATATTTAAAAGTTATATCCCAAGTGCACGGCAAATACATGAATATTTTCTGGAGTACACGAATGAGCACGAGCAAAAATATTCTGATAGTATTTGACGTGCACGAGGGGTATATTGGCAGAATATTTCCTGGGAAAAACTTCACAATCGATATTTTTTTGAGTATGAATACCTATATAATATTTATTTTAATGTCACATAAACGTCAGTGTTCAGATATTTAACATTGTAGTTTTAATAAATAGCTAATGTCTTGTTGATGCGTTTCTTGTGTTTATAGTTATTTTAAATATTCTGGTACCTTGTACTTGTGCAAATATTCGGGTATACGAAGAAGTGCAAATATTCACTGATATTCGATTGTCATTGGTCGAAATTCAAAAAATGCTGTAACATGATTCGTGGAAACTGTTCAAGTGAAATATTCAGTAATATTTTAAATAAAATGTTTTCGTGACTAGTCAGGCAAATCCAACTTTCGCGCAAAAATAATTTCGCTCCGGTATCAGAAACAGAAAATTATTTGCTCTTGAGCCGTGTTTCATTTTTTATATTCCTTTATTTCAAACAGTACCATTTGATATAATTAATATTTTATGCACATAGGACGAAAAGGGAAACTTAAAGGTACAAGTAAGTTGTTTACGACCGAGGTGGGTAGTCGAGGATGTAATTACTTATGCGTACCTTAAAGTAAAGGAACTTTTCGTCTGAAGTATACACATAATTTTATTTAGTACTGGTTTGAACAACCAGTTCATAGAAGTTTTATGTAAGCAGACAAAGTAACAACTATTCGGAAGTCCCAGCCATTATTTAGCAACTAGCAACGCTTAACTTGTCTATAAATAATAATAATAACAGTTAATTGAAAGTGTAACTGGTGTAACTTTCTACTATGACGTCCGAATAAAAATTACAACATTAACATTAGGGATTCACCAAGCCAAGCTACTTGGCTTGAAATAAAAAGCTTCGTTTGGCTTGAAACTTCAAGCATTTTTAACGTTAGACTTGGTTTGGCTTGGGCTTGAGGGAAACAAAGCTTGGCTTGGCTTGAAAACTTCAAGCTTTAAATATTTTAGGTTTGGCTTGATTTTCAAGCTTTATCAATCATTTTCAAGCTATTTCAAGCTTTTCAAGCATTATAAATGCTAATGCGCACAATAGGTATATCGATGTATTGGAATATTGATATATCAATATGTTTTATCGATGTTTCATTGTATTGTAACGATGTATAAATCACGTTTTATTTTACATAAATTTATTATGGTACAATTGAAAAATATCTTCTTATGCGTAAAGATAAACAAAATGATAAAATAAAATTTATGCAACTTACACCAAGTGTTTTTTCTTTGTAATTATTAAAATATAAAAATATTGAAATGTATATTTTATTCATTTATTTTATTTTTGAGAGTAAATACTCAACATATTATATACTTACCTTTCAATTTTTATGTTTCATTTATTATTTCGTTGACTTCATTCATTCAAGTAGGCATATAAATTAGTTAGACTTTATTAATAACTAAAATGGATAGGACTTAAGTTTATAATGCTATTTTTACTGGAAATCACCTCTCAACAAACTGTTAAAGATTGTCATACTATATAGTTCACATTTACCCATCACCCTGTATAAATAAAAAACTCAAGACTCCAAACACGCAAGAACAGTGTTCAAATAAATACATAAATATTTTGGAATGTACAATGTGATGAAAATGATCCGTGACTGTCCTTTTATACCTACTTCACATACACCTGGAAATAAAATTCGTGACATAAATACCTACTGCTACTCGCCTCTTCTTATGAAATTTCTACTGTTTTTGAGTACAGAATCATGTAAGTTAATACATAAATATAATTACAGTAATTATGTCCAAATTCAAATAGCACAATATCACAAAAGTAAATACCCTCAACGATACGGATATGCCGTTATTACCGAAATTTGTGAATAAAAGCAAATTAAAAACCCCCAGAACTAGGTAATAAGTCGTGACTATATATTTATTTGCTTATTTATTAATTCATAATTTTGGCAACAATGAAAACTTGTATCAAAGTAATATTTAAAAGAGAATGTTCTCTTTGTCGGTACATTGTTTTTGTCATTGTCTATTATACATGTCACAGACAAGATCGGTTTATTAGGGATACATTAGGGGTTGAGCTAAAAATAGAATTGAAAATCTTTTAATATAAATATACATATCCACAAATAGAAATTGTCTCATCTCTATGATTCGGAAATACCAGAATAACAAAACATTGTACATAATGCAACTTTAAAATGCAATAATTATCATCATTATGTAGTTTGTCACTCAATTTACCTTGCGGTGTAGAGTATATTATTATTTCTTATAATTTTTATTCTGCAGCAAAATTATCTACTTGTAGCATTCTACTAAATACGAATAATAAATATTTTGGGTTGAAGCTTGGCATTTAAAATTAAGTTAGCTAAAATTTAAATGAATATTGTAGGTTTATGTGAAATGTAATCAAATAAATTTAATAATATTTTTTTTTGTTTTGAAAATCAAATCTAATTTCTTAAAGCTTTAAGCTTATAATTAAATAAATAAAATAAATAAGTATATCATCACAGCTTATTACCCATTACTGGGTGTACTAATCTGCTTTGTACACATATATCGGTAATGATGAAATATTTGCACCGTGTGGGCGCTTACCAGGCGTCACCATTGCTGGCGTGGAGAGTGTACCACAGGGGTTAATTTTGTGCCATTTAAAATTCCAAATATTTGGCGTCGGTCGGGAACGAACCCGGTTCCCCAGATTCACCAACCTGACACTCAGGTACGTGGCCACGATACCTCATAGCTTATAATTAATTCCAGTTACTTAAAAATTTAAGTATTTAATTAATTAATTTTTATACAAAATACGTTTAACTTGACAATAATAAGTATTTTAAAAAATTAAATAGTTCTATATGTAATGATTGACATTTGTAATAAATTTTTCATCGTACATTTTATATTAATGTAGGTAAAGGATAAAACAATAAAAGTATATTATCATTTATCATTATTTAGCTGGCAGATGATTGAGGCTGGTCCTTTTGGGAACTCCAATTCAAGTTCGCAAAAATGTGCCGAAGCAATGAAAAAGTACGTTACCACCATAAAATTGCAGTTTTGTCGGCCTCGAATACATTTCTTAAGAAAAGCTTGAAAAAGCTTGTTTTCAACCAAGTCGAAGGCTTGGTTGGCTTAAAAATTCAAGCTTTTTTAAATGTTAGGCTTGGTTTGGCTTGGGCTTGGTGGAACAGAAGCTTGGCTTGAAAAGCTTGATTTTTCAAGCTTTTTTAAACCAAGTTAAGCCAAGCTTCAAGCCAATCCCGTGTATCTCTAATTCACATCATAACTCAAAATCCAACAGTGGTAAAAAATTAAGCATTGCTCTTCGATAAAGCATGAAAAAGGGCGGTATAGAAATGGAAATCCATGTTGTACTACCGAGGTAACTTTCCTTTATTTTAACTGACTTAGGTAGGATAACCGAGATATCATGGTGAGCTTTGAAAAACGGATCTAACACAGTTTAAGAAAATTGGAGCATAAATAATTTTCTTATTATGTACGGAATTTAATTAAGAAAATGTGAAAAATCTATGTATTTTATTGAATCGTAATCCAAGAAACAGTTTTGAAATATTTTACAGAAAGCAAAACTTTCAGAACTATTGCCGTAGTGTTGCTTTCTCATTCAAATTAAAAACATGGTCGGAGAACGTATTTCTCCAGTCGATTTCAGATTAAAAATAAATTATTAATATCCAGTCTGTATACGTATTATAATGTGAAATTTTCCACATTGTAAATACCAATTTACAGGTAAAAGAAGATGAAACAATAGGAAAAGTAGAATATCACAGGTGTTGAGTGTATCTTTAATTGCAATTATAATTTTAATGATCTAACCAAAGCAAGTAAGAATAATTAGCTGACATCCTACGGGCAACTGATGTACATACAGTGTGAATACCGTCGGAGAAGGTAATGTAGTGTAATCTCTAATGGTGGCGTATCCGCTTCTCCTCTTCACTTCCGTCGCACCGTTGTACCTCCCGTTGTTCCTGCTTTCATTAAAATATCACTCTCATCGTTCCTGCTATCACTCACAAACAGGTTTCTTACCTGTGCAGGTTTAATTAATTGATAACTTTGAAATATTTTTTATCTTCTCTGCAAAAATTTTGCTAGTTTTTATCAATAGACTGCAATACAAGCTTATTGACAAGAATTTTCTTTATACAGAAGTTACGTGGGGAATATGTAACTGGCATAGTAGATAGGAAAATTCTTGTCTCGAGTAAGTGAAACATAAAAAAAATTGCACTTTACTTTATTTTTATCCTCAAGTTGATACTTCTAAAAGGAATTTACAGTGTAAATTGATATCGTCACATACAGTAATGAGAATAAGTAGAATTGTAGCTGTTTCGCACACTATATCTATATACTGGACCTCAGGCTAGGTTAAATCTTTGTGGTAAATTAAAAAAAATGGACAGAATTATCATAATTAAATATTTCACCGCACAAGGTATTGTGGGATGAGTACTTTGATCTGTATTTATCTTTCAAACGAAAGGCCAAGATCTATTTCTCACTGAGTCTTCCGGATTCGTTAAATGATTAGGCCGGTGGGTTGCACAAAAACAATGAAAAAAAATACAATTGTTATTATTTCACACAGCCGATGAAATTAATATAATACAATAAATGTAATGGAAATGGAAGCAGGGAATAATAATAATTCTTCGGACTTGCAGTCAATAACAAAATTTATATAGGCCGGCGTTTGACTATACCATAGTCTTATTCAAGGTCATCTTTGTGTTAAAAAATCAGTACTGTTTCTTTGATTATTTTCTGACATTTCTTACAACCAATGAAATATCCTGTTATTATTATATTGAAAATAAAGCTCTAGAGATTATTCCCGGGAATAATCTCTGTAGCTTTTATTTTTGTTGATATACGTCAGATAGTAATCAACTCAACACGTAAGTAAAATAAGCAAAAAATGCAATTTTGTGCCATTTCTGATCATGAAATACACCAAAATATTATAGAAACCATTTCTAGAAATACCATAATTAGTAACTATATCTTTTGATTATTTATTTTGCATTGTCAAAGTGTGTTCTATTTGTCAAAACAGACTTACCAACTGAGCCATGTACATTAATGAAGCTAGTTAATTACGACAATAGATAGCGTTACAATAGCATGACAACTTGATTCCGTTGTTTGAAACTTGTGGACCAAAAAATAATCAAATTAAATATAATTCGAGTGTTCGATAAATTAGAAAATAATTTTCCAGATTTTTCAATTTATTATCACTCTCTTGTTGTATTATTACTGATAATTTTTGTATTCAGCCATGTTATTATGCTCATCAAAGAAAACTTTTTTTAATATTTGACGATTTTTACTGTGTGATCTGTGGTCTTTAACTATTTATTTATATTTTTAAATGTCTTTCTTTTAATGTATTTGCTGTTATCCACATGTATATTTTCTTGAACTGAACCATTTTAGCTCTGAAGAAGACTGTAGTATAACGACTCCATCCCAAAAACAGTCGAACATCGAAATATAATATTGATAATAATAATGCCGTATAGGGGTAACTATGTCGCATTAGAATCCAGAGATTTCGAGTTTAAATCCCGCCCAAGCACGAATGTTTAGTGTTTATCTTTATAATCTTCATTCCCTGATGATCGTTAAAATCGTCGGGTGCATAAGAAATTGTTAGTTACGGGACCCTAAAATATAAAAGATAATACGAATAATAAATAAGGGTGAGTAAATTTTAAATGTCCTTATTACGCTTTAATTTAGTTACCTTTATACACAAACAAAAATAAATATGTATTCCATTTTTGACGTTGACGTTTTGAAATAATGAATTCTGGCAAATTATTCACTTTTTTCCGTCTTTGATATTTCCAAAATAAAAATATAATTATTTATTTAAGTAGCTATTATAGTTCAAGAGAAAAATACATCCAACAAATTTAGCTAACAGACATTAATTAAATTCATAAAAAAACAACATATATTTGAGTTATCTACATATATTTATACAAAAAAAAAAATCATATGCTATTCTGAACTAATAATTTCATAAGTTGTGAAAGTGGTATTGTGAATAAATTAATAATATTCCAATTCTATATTGTAGCACATCAGCTCTCGGACATTGGAACTCTACATACAGTCAAGATACTTGACGTGGCACATAAATATTTATTAACTGAAGTCACCAGTTTTATTTTACAATAATAATTTGGAAAGAAATATAATTGAATATAATTTCTTGACCTTTTAAGGAATTTCAAATTAAATTGTCTTACTTCTGATTGAATAGGCTCCACTAATTTAGCAGACTCATGTCCGGTTGCAGAAACATTCATCAACGCCTTGTTTAGTAAGCGGATCATCAAAATAAAGATATTCGAATCAGTTTCCTTGTTCTTATGACATTTAAATCATTGCTGTCAAAAAATCGCGTTGTATTTGTTCGTTTTGATGAACCGCTTACTGAACAAGGCGTTGATGAACGTTTCTGCATCCGGGCATAAGTATTATAAAATCATTTTAGGTACATTTACAATTTGTAAAACTTATTTATCCTAAATTGGACACATTTATTTATATATTTTTTATATCGTGTCTGAGCTAAAAAGTAAAAATAAATACAAAACATAAGATTTTAGAATTTACAAAACTATGATAATGTAACGTGGAACGCCGCCGTCGCCGCCGCTATCGCAGCCGCGCCGCGAGCGAGCGAGTGTCTATTTATAGCGAAGACGCAATCGCGCTAGCAGCTGGGCTGCGTAGGCAAACAAGTCGCGACGTGTTTAATTACTTCAGGTCGCCTGAACCTTTTATGTTCATTGTTATTATGCAGTGGAACGTTCTAGAGCTTTTCTAGAAAATAAAGGCTGCTGTATAAAAGGAACGCAGCTATGCTTGGGAGTTAGTTACATACATTCACAGAGTTAGTTAGTTAGTTAGTTAGTTAGTTAGTTAGTTAGTAACTTAGTTTACATACAGAGTCATAGAGACATTGATATGGAGTGTTAGAGACTATAGTGTTAGTGAGAAGCAAAGCAGTATCGCAGTGAGCGTATGCAGTTGGTGGCGAGTAGGTACTCAAGAAGTTACTGATTTATTGGGATAGCTGTGGATGTGAATACTGGGTAGTGTTGACGAGTATTGGGAAGATATAGGTATTCGAGGACAGTAACGGCGAGTCTGGAAGTTACTGGTATCTAGTTAATTATAGTTTTACGAGTAGTCTTAATTAGTTTTTAATAAGTGTTTAATATTAGTAATAGTAACTTTCATTATAGTTTAATAAACACTTAATTTTAATTAATAATAATTGTCTAATATTTGCACTTCACCCAGATAAATAAAAACGTTACAATTGGTTTCAGGTGTACGGGTTAATAAACTGTGAAGTGTAAATTAAAAATAAATAAAATGAAACTATTAAAATTAAGTGAACTAAAAGTACGTGATCTCAGGACGAAACTGGAAAAACGTGAATTGGGAGCAACAAGAAAAAAAGCAGAGCTTCAAGAGAGACTGCGTCAAGCATTAATCGATTTGTAAATTTATGAATGAATATTATAGAACACTAACAGAAGAATTAAAAGAAGAAATAAGAGAAGGTTTTAGCAGATGTGATCCAAAAGGTGAAGAAAGTTCTAGAAGTGTGGAGGACAATCCCGGCGCACCGGTGGAAGAATTATTGGAACATTCTAGAACATTGGAAAGAGACATTCAGGATAGTTCTAGAATAGCGGAGGAAAATTCCGTTGCTCTGGAAGATAAAGTAATGGAACATTCTAGAACATTGGAAAGAAATATGCAGGATAGTTCTAGAATAGCGGAGGAAAATTCCGGTGCACTGGAAGAAGAAGTAATGGAACATTCTAGAACAATGGAACGGGAATTGGCTGTGAGTTCTAGAAAGGTCGAAGAGAATTCTAGAATTATGGATAAAATATTGGATCGGAAAGTGGAGAAGACTTCTAGAAGAATTGAGGATGGCCTTTGGGAGTTTGGAGCCGAAGTAGCTCGTGTGGTTCGTCTCGCAAATCCTGCGCCTCCTGACAGCGATTCGGAGTGCCTGGGCACGCAAGAACTCATCTATGCTTAATTTTAATTAATAATAATAATTGTCTAATATTTACATTTCACCCAGATAAATAAAAACGTTACAATAATAATAATAATCACAAATCTTCTAAACTACAGGAAGCTTGTAAATATTGACAAAATAATAGGTGTTCCATAGATTGAGGTTCTCCACATAAACAGGCGTCGTCTTCCACATATCCCCATTTCCGAAAGTTGTCTTTTCAAATTTCCATGAAACAACGAAGACTATTCATAGTTTTCCAGACCTTCCATTCCAAATTTGATCTGACGAAATAATTGTATATGAATAAGTGTATTTATATTCAAGGCTTATATTTCTCAATAAAAAAAACAACAGATTGAATTTCTGCCATTTGAAGTGCAAATGTAAGAGCAGGATCAAAACACTCTCTAAAACACGGTTGTAAATTTATACTAAAAAATGACATTTCTTGAAATACTTAAGTGTACGGTTTCGTATTGTTGGGATTGAAAATACTGTAATTTAAATTTGTTGTAAATATATATCTTATGTTAAAGGGTTCTATATTATAGTACCTTTTTTTTGGTTAGCGCAATCTCGCTGGATTGCTAGAGTATGGATATTTGTGATTGTGTTTATTATTTCAAGATTTTTTCTTAGATTTGCATCGAAATAGTTATTTAAGTATTAATGGCAGTATGTGCTTCTTATCATATTGATGTAGTTTTTGGAGATCGAGACGAAGAATTGAAACTAATTTTGACATATTAAAAAATTTTGGTTCTCATTTCAAAAGTAAGCTTTGTTTGTTGTTTTTATTTACTTATCGCTTCGACCTCCTGATCGGTAAGTGATACGAATTACTTACCAATCAGTCATGCGAATCACTTACCAATCAGTGGTTTGAGAATAAAACTTACTGCCTTGGAAACACTGTCGGTATACATTTAGAAAAACCCATTCGTACAAAATAGTTATTTAAGTATTAAGTAAGTGTTTCTTACCGGTTGAGGATGATACATTCGATACCGGTAGAAGAGCACTACTGACCGTAATGCTTGTTACGTTTTTTGCACGATCGACATACAAAATAAAAATGAATAAGAATTGAAATTTATAAGATTTTATCGTTTTTTACGTACCGCCTCCGCCTTCCGATCGGTAAATGATATACATCACTTACCGATCAGTAGATTGTAAATAAAACCTACTGCCTTGGAAACTTTATTGGAAAACCAAAAAAAAAACGATCTTGCAAAATAGTATATTAAGTATTAAGAACGATAAGGACAGTTTACCAATCGAAAACAATTTTCTAGGGAGGAGCGTAGCGACGACTCCACTTTTGTCTGAGATCGGTAATTCCTTAATGTTCGTGATACTTGCACGATCGACGTACAAAATTTTAAAAAATAAGACGATAATTATTTTGACGTATTAAAAAAATTTAATTTAGTTCAGTAATTTATAAATAAACTTTTTAAAAAAAACCGATCGAGCAAAGAAGTAATTTTCGTATGATTTTTCATATCTAACTGACATTCTCGACGATTACAATTTAAAAATGGCCATTCTTTACCGATTTTTATTATAAGACAGAAAATGAATCAGGCATCCAAAGCTGGTGACAATTCGGTATTATTTCCTTTCATTTTTTTTTCTTCCGTTGTGTTGAAAGGAGCATATTTTTCAAACACAATAGATGTAGACTGAAAGGAATTCTATCGTTTAAATTAAAATTGTACTTCAATAGACTGATTCGAATACTTTCTATCTAAATTAAAATGCATTTGGGATTGTTTCACAAAGAACAAGATTTTAATATGCTTTTGATGTCGTGTGAAGTCAAGGGTCATTCATTACGCTTTGAAATTAAATTGTACGGGAGGTAATTGATTATTAATAAGAAAAAAATATTTATTTTTTACATTCTATCCAAAAATTAGGTATCTGTTAAAATATTTGCAATATTTTCGAGTAATTTTATTAAAATATAATTTTCTGTATAACATACATACATAAAATAACGCATTTCCCATTTAGTGGGTTAGCACAAACCCGAAAGAATAAAAATAATATCAACCAAAAAATTTCTGTATAAATAATAATTATATTTGATCTTTATTCATTAAATTGGATTTTCAGAAATAAATAATATATGTTAATATATTATTGTATATATACACAGGGTGGTGACTTGGGCGACGCAGCATAGGGGTTCAATAGTAAAATATAAATACTGCCTTTGAATATGATATTGTTTATAATTTTTCTATTTCCGGAGCCGTAAAAAAGTCGATAGCAATAACAACATTTTTACAAATATTACATAAACAATTAGTAATTGTCAGACAAGAATTTTACAACATATTGAGGCATTTGCTGTGATATGTCATTTTATATTATAAATTCATGTGTTTGTGATAGTAAAATAAAAATCCTTTTTCCCAATACATTTTATGTATTTTAATTTAAATAAGTTAAGGGTCGCATTCACGGTCACTACTTAAAGAAATTTTAAATATCGGTTTGGTCAAACTACTTTGTTGTAATCAACTATTCTATTGTTATCAACTACAATAAAAGTGTTTTCATTTTCCATGTTTTGAAAATAAGTTTAAACGTCAAAAATCTATGACAGATGTTTGCACTTTTGTTTAAATTTTTGTTCCATCAATGATTTTTGCAAGATCTAATTATTGTTTTCGATTATTTAAACGGTTCCGGAAATTGTAAAATTATAAACAATAGCATATTTGGATACAGTATTTTTTCTGTAGCAAAAATCTAAATACAATTTTGCTTTAAAATAATTAGGGGAGCAAATAACTTAGCATTGAAACTCCTATGCTGCGTCGTCTAAGTCACTACTCTGCATATATATCGTGTGTCTGTCTTAAAGGTGTACATGGGAGATTAACATGGGAAATCCGTTTTATGAAATTTTCTGTTCGCCTAATTATTTTAAGAAAAACGCGTCAAAGGGCATAAAATTCTGCATCTAATTCAATAAACAGAATTGCGTTTACATGCTTTGTAACGACAAATTAAATATGAAAATTACGAAAATTACTTTAAAATATCGACATCCATGGAATTGAACAAAAAATAAATAAATGCCTAACGTTTTATCTATGACAAGGTAAGTTAACTTATTTGACGTTTCTGACAATTTGATTTGAACAAATATCGTTAATTATGATAATAGAAATTTTATATCAGACTAATGAATAAGGTTGAAAAATACAGTTTTGTTCAAATAATTTAACATTGCGTAACAAAATATTGTATGATACTGTGATATACTCTCAACTCATTTCCAATATACAGTCTACACGTATTCCTAACACTTTTTCTTCCAGTAACGCACGTTTTCTTGCTCGTCTTATATTCTGATTAAACGGTTCACATGTATTTTTTGAAGACGTAGTAGTTTTCAAATTAAACTACGAATTTAGAAATTGTGAAATCACGTTATTCATTTTCTAATAATTTCAGACAATAAAATTAGAGACAAATTCAAATTTCCAGAAACGTTAAATAAGTTAAAGTTGCAATAAAACCTACAATACAAGCAAAAGCATTCATAGCCTACCTACTCTGCAAATTTTATTAAACTTTCTGATCCGTAATGCGTAGAATATTAAAAATTATAGTCGGACGTTAAACGTAGAACGCACCACGGCAGTTAAACGGACAATAATGCCTTCGGTCAACGTACACATCTCGGGGCAGGGGCCCTCAAAAAGTACACTGTTGACCTCAGGCGTTATTGTCCTTATATCACCCTTGATACGTTAATTACTATAACTTACACTGTGACATAAAACGTCAAGCATTTATTTATTTTTTGTTGAATTCCTTAGCTGCCGTAATTTTAGATTTTTCATATTTAATTTATGTCGTTACAAAGCATGTAAAGGTAATTTTGGTTATTGATTTAGATGCAGAATTTTATACCATAAAACTTTTATTTGGCGCGTTTTTGCTTAAATTAATTAAGCTAATAAAAAAACTGATTTCCTATGTTGATACACACAGTATACATACATATATATATATATTATTGTAACTCAAAAAAATTAACAAAAATTAGGTACTACAAAAAATATTTTAATATAAATTTAAAATGACAATAAATTTTATTTAGGTATAATTCTTGTATTATAATTATTTATTAACAACAAATTTTAAGAAATGAGACTAGGAACATCAAGGCACATAGGTGTTACTAAATCCTAGTGATGTCGCAAAATTATGTTTTATTGAACAGATAAGGTAAAACCAATTGGAAACTAGGATGTCTCAAGTTTGTTAAACTCAAATGAACTTGAAATATTATACATATCGATTAAAAAAGCACTTTTTTTCATTATAATAGAAAACAGCAACTATAAACTTGATTGATAATGTTCGCAGAACTAAAATACTTTCTCAATAAATTTTCTTGTTATTGATTTGAAAGTAATATTTCATGTTTGTCAATACCAGATTTTATTTTTGAAGTATTTTTGCAGGAGTTTTTCTATGATAAGCATATACTGTGTTTTCTAGAATTCATAAATGATATTTAAGTCTATATAAATTGTTATGTGACCTATATTATAAATGGTGGCGCTGTGCAACTATTAGCTTAGAAGTGGTAGAGTGAAACGACAACGAAGACAAACTACGGATTTGCTCTGTACGAAGAACACGTTATATGCCATAAATTCTCGTTTCGTGAAACGGATATTCGGTACAAAATATCAAGAAATTGGCATTTGGAAATAAAGCTTTAGTCTTTAACTTGCCACAAACGTGTTATGAAGTTTGAAATTACGTGATATGATTTCATCAAAAAATGATTCACTGTTAAACGTGAAATATGATTTTACAGTTTTCTTTATAATTTTTACACAGTTAGATAAAAAGATTCATCAGTGTTATAGAAATAAGTAGAGGTATTTTCGTTAATTTGAAAAATTAATATCTAATTTTGTTAGTTTGATATCTGTTAAAAGAATAATTCATACGTTATTATTTTCTTACTATCTAAGTTAACCGAAACGTCGGTTGTGCGAGAAAATAAATGTTCTATGGAGAAATATCTCCTAAGTTACTATATAAATGTTTGTTACTGAAAAAGTGAAAGCAGCAGTAAAAAATAACCAAATATATACATTTATCATTTATTTACTACTTCGTAACGTTTATCTTGAATTTTGATCCTAATTTGTGCATTATGTAAAGAAAAATAGATATAGAATTTGTCAACTAACCTACCCATTATTAAGATTTAGTTTTCCCTGGAATAATTATTTATCTATTTATAGACCAATTATATGTTTAGTAACAATGGATACTGTGCTACCCTGCTGGTCACTGACAACACGATTCGTATCACTGATAATATCTTTATTAATAAACGCTATACAAGTATATTTAACACTATGAATTGCACACTCCAACTGCCTTCAGCTGACTGCCTCCCAACATCTTCAAACAAAACCTAATATAATATTACACAATATAATATAATAAATGGTTACTAATTGATTAACATCTCTAATTAATTAATTCCCAATTATGGGCTCCCACAGATACTTTATACTATTTTAACTATTTTGCCATTTTTAAAACAAAAATCGTAGTTTAAAAATTTACGGAATTTGGTGTTAGTTTGTGATTCTAATTCAAACTACCTACAACCTTAACTTGTAACACCAACTCTCTACGATATTTTCTATTTTTTTAACTTTATTACTAAATTTCTCCTCTTCTTATTCTTACTTTTAATTTCAAAATTTTATTATTATAAAATTCTTAACAATCGTTTGTTTTTCTTTTGGAATTCATAGGCAAGCCACCAAACTTAAAAAATAAATTGGATGCTGTAATAGTTACAAACGCAATTTAGAGAAGTGTATTAAATTTAATCTAATAAAAATACTATATGTCTTAATATTTGCGATATATTTGCATTATACTTTACTAAAATTAAATATAATTACTGCGATTTTATTAGTACTAGTACCATTGGATAAATAAAATGTATATATTGCCAACTTTATAAGTATTTGTAAACCTTAATTTGAGCGCTAGATATTTAGATGCCATCTTTCATTATTTTATTGTTTAGCCTTACGAAGATTTATAGTAAATCGTTTTTTGCTTAAATCAGAAATGTTAAACAAATTATTAAATACACTAAGGCGCGATAATTTTACTATTATGAAGCTATTACGGTAGTACGGAACGTATGTACAGGTAGTATAATAATTATATTACATATAACAAGATGGTTACACGAAATTATTTTAACATTGCAAATTCTTTTATATACCTACATTATTTTTTAATTTATGCTAATATTTGTAGATATCATCATTATCTATTAATATTGTTAAATGAATAGGTACGGGTTTATTTCACAGAGTATAGAAAAAAAGCCAAATTAACATTTCTTTTGAAGAGTTGAAATATTTTTCAGAAGGTATTCGGTTCTTACTAGAAATTTAAATATCAAAAAATAATTAATTTTAATTTCTTTTATTAAAATTATTCAAATATTCTAGTTTAGTCTACGCTGAACACAAAATTTCTGCTGTTCCAAAATTTCCTATGCTAAAAGCGGAATGAACGAATAAATTAGTAATGAGTGCTGTCGGGAAACACGTTTTATATTGGCCTGAAATTTTCATGCTGGTCTACAAGTTCACTTAACAATACAAAGTAGTTTTTAAGCTTCATCGTTTTTTTAAAGAAAGATTTACGGCAAATCTTAAAATATTATTTTTATTGCATCTTACAAAGAAGATACTTTTTATAAATATAGATCTTTTAGGGCCAGTTTTTCAATCTCTGGTTAAAATTGTAAACATGATTATATAAACAATATTGAAACAAAATGAACTGTCAAATGACATATTTATCATTGTTGTTAACAAAACGATGTAATATTGTTAATTCACAATCGTTACAGTAATATATCGATTCCTAATCTTTTAGAGGTTGGGAAATACGGCATTCCTAACTGCAATGACAGTCTCTTGGATTGGAAATGACTGAAAACGCTTCCACCCCTCGGGTTGTAAATGTTTATGTGGAGGTTGCCTAGTAACATTGCCATAGATCCTTACAATTAAGTAGGCTAAACAAATTTTAAGAGAGGTGTCAAAAATATTAATAAAATTAAAGGTTATAACTCATTGATTAATTTTTAAAATTATTGATTTAAAAAGAATACGATTGTCAAAAAATAATATACATAACCTCGGTGGGAGTTTCATCACAGCCTTGGGCTTTATCTCACCTTGAGGTTTTGCCTCTTGGTAATATACATAAACCCTCGGCTGTAATGAAACATCTCCCACCCCGGATGTAATATACTATTATCTAATCATGGATTAAAATTTTAACCAGAAAAAAACTGGCTCTAATACTAATAAAAATGCACAAATACAATTTATGTAATTTATACGCTGGCCCAAATTATAATGTTTTTATTTTAAATTTCATTTAAACTACCTTTAGTTTTAAAAATAGTGATATTTGACCTTCTAATTTTATATACAAAATCTGATGTGGCCAGCACATTACCTTCCGTCAGTTCTATGTATTTTATGCAAATTCCATACAGAAAATTTTTAGCAAAAGATCCTATATTTCCAGTAAATTTATAAGACAAACACACTATGTCAATTTCACTTGACACTGACATCTTTCAATCAGAATTTTCTTGATATAGTACCTGTTTCCATAGCTATGGCTACTTTATGAAACTTAATTTCTTTATAATTTTTTAACTCTATATTTATTTAATATTAAGTATAAAATGCAGTCAAATCATATAGAGAATAAAATATTTTTTAATATTTATAATAACATTAAATGTGAAAAAATGATATTTAACATAATTTTTTCAAGAAAAACTGTTAAAATCTTCAAATGATGGTACTTACGGTTTACCAATTGTAACCAAAATCTAATCAGCTCTTCATATGGTTGCAACGAAGAGGAATACGAAAGAATTATAATTTTTGGAATTGTATTATTAGTTGTCGTAGACGAAAATTTTGTTACACACGCACACACACACACACACACTGACACACACACACACACACACACACTGACACACACACACACACACACACACACACACACACACACACACACACACACACACACACACACACACAGACATCATCGTAAAAATAGTAAAATCGTATTCTGGGGACCTTAAAACGTGCTTATTGATTAAAAACTTACCATCGAATTTTTTGACCAAAGACAATACATTCCTTACCTTAAAAGTGACGGAAGGTAAAAATTAAAAAGATTTTAAATGTTAGTTTATTTAAAAGTAAGAGATTTCTTTAATTTTCTTTTAACGTATTTTCTATTATTGATAAAAATGTGTGAATGTGTGTGTGTCCATTCAAAGAATATTAAATTGGTGACATAAACCCGAGTGATCATTTGTTCTCCTGTGTGTTCATCATTGTCCGTTCATAGGTCATGAATGACGAGTACGTACTAGTATTTCATTTATAATTAAACAAAATATTCCCATTTTAATATTTCCTATATTTATTAGAGTAATGTGGACGGTATTTAATGATGAAATCAATAAATATAAGTTTGAATTCGATCGACATTAATGGTGTTTTGCATATCACCGTCAAATTATATTTTTATTGCCGAAATTTGTTCAATCAAGTTCGATAATAAATACGAAGCTGAGAGTGAGGTTTATTTATTTATTTCGTATGGCAAAGCAGAATACAGCACTAATGCAAACAACTTAAACTTAGAATAAAAATCGGTGTTCATGCTCTTACTTTTTGCTGATTCTGTACTTAGCTGGGAAATCCACATAAGGTTCAGCAGCCAAAATGTGTAGACTATTTAGCATGACCAATTACGCTGAGGTCACAATATTATTTAAAAAAACATGCAAGCTCAACGGTTCTGGTCAATAATTACAGTTTTCAACTTTCGATATTCGAACTGACAATAATACGACTTTTTCTCGGTTTATGTGGATTATTTATTAATACAGCTTGAAATTACCGAGACAGCGCTATTGCATGCTCTCGCTAATGTAGCCGCTTAAAATCAAACTTGTCATTTAACAGCAATGAGTTTTTGTATTTTTGGGATATTTTATATGATATGACATAAATTACTATACAAGAACTGCAACCAAATATTGAAATATATTGGAAATACCTTTTGAAATTGTAATAAGAAATAACTTATGAACGGTTCCAAGTTTTCTCACCAAACGGCAGCGTATTAATATTATTTACGTATACTCATATAACCCTTTATAACCTGTATAGTTAGTTTTAGTTCATGATTTAACATGGAATATTCCTCCTCTTCTGTTAATATTACAGCAAAAACTATAGAATACAAAGTTGTACAACATTAAAAGTTGCATAATAAACTGTTCTTAAATTTTTTAAAATATGGTTTTAAATTCTTCTTAAATTTAAAACGAAAGTTCTGTTAATTAGTAATGGAAATAGCCATGACTTATGACATTGCAAAAACAATATTATATTTTTTCGATTGACAAAAGTGCGATATTTTTAACAGCTGTCTGTAAAATGTCACTTTTACTCTCTAGGTAGTAAATAGTTATTTATGATATAAGTGTTAAAGACAAAATTACTTTTAAAGCGTATATCATACACTATTTTTTCAACAAGCATTAGGTTTTCATTTAAATTTGTATTTCTGTTTGTCATTATCAAGGTAACTAATTAACTTTTAACACTAGTATTAAAAGTAACAATGGTCTGTCACTTTTTAACACTGGTGTCACAAAATGACATTTTTAACCCTAAAAACAAACTTTAAAAAGCCTACTTTTAATACATTTGTAGAAATAGTAAATTAAACATTTTTTAAATTTTTTTACGAATGTCAATTGATTTTGAAATATCAAAAGAAGACTATGATTAATTTTTTTATAAACTGCTTTTTTGAAACTCCTTTTATTTTACATTTTACCAATAAAAGTAAAGTGAACGATTAATTTTATGAGCCACTGTATATAAAAACGACATCATTAAAGCACCAGTTCCAACGGGGTAATGTTTTATAAAAATTTTGTAATACTAAATTTTTCGTGAGCAGTAACTTGCGATATGATATACTAGAAATGAATAAGCAGAAGACGCACGCATAAAAGATAAAAATTGTTTAGGAACCCAAGAAATAAATCAAAGACTTCAACAGGCAAGAAAAGTAATCCGAGCATTAAAATCAGTATGGTGAAGTAAAGTTATAACAAAAAATACAAAGAAAAGAATCGGTCAGTGAAAGTTAGAAATAGTGCTTTAGCAAGCTAATTAAGTATGGGCCGTGAAAGAAGAAGATAAGAGGATAATTAGAACAGTTGAGATGGATTATCTAAAACGTAGTGTCTCCAGATAAAAAAAAATTAGGAATGATTAAATAATAAATCGAATGTCAAGTACACCAACTATAATAAACAAAATAGAGAGGAGATCTCTAAAATGGTTCAGTCACTTAATGAGGATGGAGGAAAATTGCTGGCCAAACCGTATATTCGACTGGGAACCACCAGGAAAAAAGAAAAGAGGACGACTAATCTTGGGACGAGGGGGTGAAAGGAGCGATGAAACAACGGAACCCGGAAGAAGATCTAGCGTATGACCGAAAAGCTTAGCGTTAAGAATTGAGAAAGCAGCATCTAGCTGTATAATTATGTATTGTACGATGAAATATGTTGAGGACATACCCTCATTTCTGATATAAATTGTACATAATTGTACATAAATTTATATATAAATGAAAATTATTTTCAAATTATGTATGCTTATTATCATTAATAATAAAAATAGTTTAGTTTTGTTGATAATTGTATTAATTACTTACATGTATGTATTGTATATAGTAAGTTATGCAGCACGCATTGCATTTTCTACTAATGTACCCTATGTAAACGTAGTAATAATTGACGTCATTATCTAGTAATATTAATGAATGACGTGCGTCTTCTGTTTATTCATTGTTAGTATAATAGTTATTTTTCCGAAATCGACTTTAAAGTACACGATATCACTCCGCGAAGTTAGCTTTTTTTAACACTTGTGAGAGTATTTTTGTAGAAAAAATATTTTTACTAACTGTTACATGTTACAAACGCATAGCAACATAATTTAATGGCAATAGCTTTTAGAATATATATTAAAAATAATTACTAAATTATATTAATTTTCAACCGGCAAAAAATTATGTTTTATTTTTTTTTTACTTTTCCCTGAAGAAGGCATATTTGGTGCCGAAACGTCGACTATGTAATAAAACAATTTTCAAACGTTTTCATCAGACTGTTTTTCTCCAAGTTTTCTCAGTACTACTTTTATCCACGCGAGGAGTACATATTTAAAAAATAATGGTTGGTAGCATGAGCATGGTTCTAACACCGGTTTTAACCAAAACCTTACCAACAACGTGGCACGTACTTCAGGGTTATTAACAAAATCAACGTTCCCAATGTACTGAATAAGCCATGTTTAATAAATATGATAGCATTATTTAAAAGTGTTTAATACGATTTTTTCTTTGTAGCATAAACAATGTAAAATAATGAAATCAAATTTATTGAATATGGTTGTCAATACATTTTAGAGTTAATCAGTATATTGGCAACACTGATTTTGTTAATAACCCTGAAGTATGTGCCATGTCGTTGGCACAGTTTTAGTTAAAACGGGTGTTAGAACCACGCTCGTGCTACCAGCCAATGTGTTCAACACGGTACTAAACACAAATTTTCAGCTTCAGCAGCCTCTGCTGTAAATCTGCTATTTTAGTGATTAGTTAAATAAATAACTATTTATTCATACGAGTATTGTAAAAAAAAGTGAAAATGTAATAATTGAATATTTATTCGGCTAAGGAACGTGTAATTTTTATAAAAAAATATTGTGGTGGAAATAGATATCACAGAATACTGTATTTATTTTCAGTAAGTCAGATAGATGTTAACGTTTATTAATACAATTCATGAAAATCAGAAAAAAAGAAAACGAAAATATCATGGTTTTTTCTACAATTTTAGAGACATATTGAAATTTCTTTTTCAAATTGTACAGGAACTAGAAACAATAAATAATTTAAGAACAGTTTTATACGCTATTTTTTATTCTGTACAGTATAGTACAATATTAATAGGAGAGCATGAAAACGCATAAAACTAAAATTCCATATTAAAAGTCTATGTTCGCACCTGACCGCCAACACCGTATATGAATAGTTTTAACAAAAAATATTGTTCTAGGATACTCGGTAGTTTGAATGATAATAATAATAATAATAATAATAATAATAATAATTTTACATGCCTGGTTGTCTAATGCTTGACATTTTGACTAATATAGGGTCGTATTCTGTAATTATTTTCGTTCATTATGGCAAAATGTTCAGAATTACAATATTCATATTTTTTATGTTTTATGCAGTAACTATGCAATATTTATATCTTGTCATTTATTTCGAAATGACTACTGTAACTCATTAGTACGAATTTCAACTTCGCCGTCCTAGAGTCATCATTATACGCTTGTTGAAAGATACTATTAAAATTTCACAGCATCAAAATTTAATTAGAGTAGATGAAAAGGGCAATTTTTCAGATGAAATAACAAAGAAGTTAATAAAGCGAATAGAACAATAAAGTACAAGTAAATAAAAGAACTTGAAAATAGAAAAACTTGCCGACTCACCTTACGAGAGGAACATAAACGAACATAAAGGGTATTTTACAGAAAGGATTAAGGTTGTACCAAGCACGAAGCTAAACTATAAATAAGTAGATATATGACAAACAATAACAGTAAAATCCAAAACACTAAAACTAAATGTTGTTTTTCACATAAAATGTGTGTTTGTTATTGTACGATGTCTGTGGTTTAAAGTTCTTATCAATATACCCACAATATTTACGAAATGCGCTTTGAATTCCATTTGTTTTTATCCCACATGAATGTACAAAATAAACTTTATTGGTTTACATTGGAGTTTATTTTATTAACAATATATCGTCATAATAATATAAAATATTATTGTCTACATTTTGGGACTTGTATTCTACTTTCTAGAATAATAAAGGATGCTAAATTTTTACACTAGATTTCGGGCTATTTGAACAGTAGCCAGTAGTTTACAATTTGGAAAAAGCTAAAGATAAGATAAAGTTTCAAATCGATAATGCCGAAAATTTAAATTTTCTAATTAATTTTCAGATATTGCGCCTTTTATACAGGAAGTTGGAAAACGTGACTATAATTGAATACATTTTTACAGTGCCTATACAATGAGTGTTTTGTTTTATATACTCATTATGTAAAACACAAACATGAAAAATTGTAACGATACCTCAGATATAACTGCATGAAAATTTATGGAATTAACGGCATGACAGAAACAATTCCTCTACTGTACACGTGTAGCTATATATGTATATATATATATATATATATATATATATATATATATATATATATATATATATATATATATATATTAGGGTGGGTCGAAAAAAATAGATTTCGTTCTCTAGGGTCAAGAGTTCCATCCAAAAAGTTGTGGAGATGTGCTGAAACATTTTTCTGACGAATACCCAGGCAGCACCGAGCACCTCAAAACGCCGTTTTTGCACTTTTTTAGATTCTGGCCTATAACTTTTTTCAATTTGCTTCAAATTGGCTGAATTTTTTTCCCCAGATCTATACCGAATAAGTCAGTATAACCGACATTGGGGTTTACCCTTTCCTAAAGGCGAAGAAAAAATCCTCAAAGTACCCAAAAATCGGGTTTTTCAGGTATTTTGTTATTCCGTCGATTGGAATCGTTATATTTTGTTTCTGGGTTACATCCAGAACATTGGATTCATCAATTTTATGATCTACAGAACAGTTTCAGATCATATAAGTAATAAGATAGGTGGCAGCACCTAATTAAATCCAATATTTATCGCCTATTTAATGTTGATATAAATATTTATAAATGTTGTTCGTATATATTTTTGGGTACTTTGAGGATTTTTGTTCGCCTTTAGGAAAGGGTAAACCCCAATGTCGGTTATATTGACTTATTCGGTATTGATCTGGGAACACCAGAAAAATTCAGCCAATTTGAAGCAAATTGAAAAAAGTTATTGGAGAGAATCTAAAAAAAGTGCAAGAAACGGCTTTTTGAGGTGCTCGGTGCTGCCTGGGTATTCATCAGAAAAATGTTTCAGCACATCTCCACAACTTTTTGGATGGAACTCTTTCATTTGAGACCCTAGAGAACGAAATCTATTTTTTTCGGCCCACCCTAATATATATATATATATATATATATATATATATATATATATATATATATATATATATATATATATATATATATATATATAATCCATATAGGTACATCGCGTTTTGAAAAGGTATTAAAGTCTCCGTCCGTATCTTTAAAATTTGTACTATAAGTTGTCTTCTTATAACTCCACCCTGTCAAAAAATTCGACATGTCCTCAATTTCTATGGTCGATTACTAAATGGTAATTAGCTAATATTGTTAGAAATAATAGAGTATTCATTCACAGAGTTTAATTTAGTACTAGTACGGGCGAAAATATAGTAATAGAGTGTAACCAGATTTGAAATTTTTAATTTTAGGGCGTATCTATACCTTTTAAATTTTAGAAAAAGTAAAAGTACTTTCAGAAATAATAAATAAATAAATTCTTTATTTGTATCACAAGCAATGCTTATTACAAAGAAGGTTGGAAAAGAGATAAATAGTATAGAGTGTAACATACATTAAAACTAAATTATCCTATTGACATATACCCATAAAATTTGTTTAATTCATAGATAAACTAAAAATGATAAACTAAATGTGCCTATAATAGTGTTTCTTTTACTGGTTCCGATGTGGAGGAATTATATATGCACTTGGGAAACCAACAACACTATTCTACTCAAGTTATGTGCGATGAATCGAGTCAAATAGGCCTTTCGCGGGTTCAAGCACTTTTCGCTGCACTGTAATTTATTTGGTTAGACACTTATAATGATAGATTGTAATATTAAATATTTTATTAGGAGTTAAATTACTCAAAAAATTATTATTAAGTTCAAAGCTACTATATTTTTAAAATATTCTTCTCTGAGCGGCCTGAAGATGGGATAGTTTAGTAGAAAATAATTTATAGAATCATCTTCATACAAGTTGCATAATGTGCAAATTTCGTCTTTTGAAAACTTGTAAGTTAATCCTTTTAGTAGATCTTGCTGTTCTTAGAATTACGTGTTCGTAGTTGTATGATTATGCGAATATAGTAAATTGATATATTTTGGTCTACATAATTGAATGTTGTGTTGTATAGTGCGTACTCTTCTGAGCTGTATGTGAATTCAGAAAAGGCTTTAAGCACGTTGTTTAATTCTTGATTTATTGTTAGAGGATTTTGTTCTTCCCATAGCCATCCAAAATTTGCAGTCTGTAACATAATTTGAAATCCTCTTGCTCAGTTATATTTTAATTGGTTTGATGATCCAAATTTTCCTGTAGTTTTTGTGTTGTAAATTATCTTATTAAAACAAGCTTTAACATGTCTGGCATAATTAGGATTTTATACCACTAATTCAACAGTCTTTTCAAGACTAAGACTTCTAGTTTGTAGTACCCAGTTTCTCTTCTTATTAGATAATTAGGGGTTGTTCTTTGCATTTTGTAAATTGTTTTAAAGAATTTTGTATGACATTTTTTAATAGATTCTGTGGTTAAAATCCCAAATTTCAGCCGCATACTATCCTGAGGTCACTAACACTGAATTATATAGTTTCAATATTGTTTCCCAGCTATAAGTTTTACTTTTTATTTGTTTGTTTTTTATATTACCTGTTACAAAGTTGGCTTTATTAATAACTTGCTTGGCTTGATTGTTATAGAGAGCGGCGGATGTTAAAGTTATTCCTAAGTACACATAATGGTTAGTAAGTTTTATCTCTTTATTCTGGCAAGTGAACGTAATTCTCTGTGTAGGAGGTCCACCGAAATGAAAGTATAATATTTGTGTTTTTGTAGAGTTTATTGTTAGGTCGAGTTTGTTACAGTATTCTTATAGGACTAGCAACTTTCTTTGTACATCGTACTGAGATTTGGCAAAGATGACTAGATCATCAGCATATTGAAGTGTGAGGATATCTAGCTGAGAGTTGACGAATACTCCTTCCAAATTCTTTAATCTGATGTATTCTTCTTTGTCGCTTATATAGAGAAAAAATAGCAAGAAACTCAAGCACTCGCCTTGTAAGACTTCTTTTGAAATAAGAATATCTTTGGAGTTATCATTATTCATTTTGATATGAATGGCTGCATGAGTGTAAATTATCAGTAGTAATCTACAGAATTTTCCAGAAATGCACAGGTCGTGTATTTTTTACCAAAGTTTTTCATGATTAACTGAATCAAACGTTTTTTGAAAATCCACGAATATGCAAAAGGTTCCTTCAGGGTTCGTTAACATACGCGACCTAGTTATTACGTTGATTACAAATAAATTGTCTATACAAGAGCATTTATTTGGGAATCAAGCTTGTGCCTCTAGGAGTATATTGTTATCTTCTATCCAAGTTTGAATTCCACAGTTTATGTTGTATGTTAGTAATTTAGCAATGGTGTTAACTAAGGCTATGCCTCTTTAGTCTCATCTGTCCTTGTGCCCTTTTTGTGAATGTCTATTATGTTTATAGTTTTGAGTTCAAGAGCAATATTTTCAGCTGTAAGAAAATTATTAAGTAGTTTTTTAATATATTCCTTCTATGTTGGGGGCAGTTCTTTGAGCTGTTCGTTTATTATACCATCACTACCTGTGATCTTGTTGCATTTCAGGTTAGATATTGCATAATTTAGTTTTTGTATGTCAATTTCTCTATCGAAGTATGGATATCTAACGTCAAGCCTATTCTTCTGCCCTAACCAGTTTTCATAGAATTCTTTGCATTGGCTAATGCATATTGGGTTTTGGCTTTGTCTGTTTCTAGGAAACAGGGTTTTTATCGTTATCCAGAAATATTTTGTGTTTGACACGTTGTTTAGCTTTTGTTTCGTTTCTTCTATGTATAACATTTTCTGTAATTCCAAGGTTTAGCGAAAATATTTTTTTGATTTATAATACAAATTGGGGCTATTAGCAACAAATTTGTCCTTTCTGCAGTTTCTAACTTTATGCGATGAAGTTGTTGGTTGAACCATGGTTTGTTTTTTGGTGTGGGGTTTTCAGAAAAGTTGAATTCTGTTTGTTTGATAAGACCTAAGTTAATCGATGCTGATTTTATTATAATAACTAAATTGTTGTACGTACTGTCCAAGGAAGAGGATTCGGGTATTGGACAGTTATTCAAAACTTCTTTGTATAATTCTGTCCCTGAGGATTTTGTCTCTGGTGGGAGAAATACCCGTACGTTTTTCTGATTTTGCGCAGATTGAAGTGTGTAAGTGTTCTATCAAAACCTAGCATATCATGTGGTCTGATAGAGTAATGTTCGTTAAAACTGAGAACTCATTCAAGAGATGTATGGCATTAAGATTTCCCCAAACCAGGTCGATTATGCTTAATCCTTTGGGTCCTATGTACGTTATATTAGCTGGTGTGTCGCTAAGTGTTCTTTCGTTGAGAGTATAGAAACATTCTGATTTTATGACTTCAGTTAAGTCTCGTCCTTTTTTGTTAATTCTGTTGTCAAATGTCATTCTTGAGTTAGAGAGGCTTGTATTTTGAAATGAAAATTAACCAATTTGATTTAAATCACCAATCCAGTCATTAAAATTTCCACCATTTAGGATAGCATGATGGGGATATTTGTTTGCTATAGATTCAAACGTATCTTTATAAAATTCTTTTGTTTGTTTTGAGTTAAAAAATATCCAGTGGTAATCCTGTTCTATAATGGTTAAATTATTTAAGTGGGAATTGATAAAAATTAAGATACCACCAGTTGCTCGGCCTATTTTGTTCTTTTTAATAGCTCTTTGTGAATGCATTTGTAGTCTTCTGGAAGTGAGGTGTCTCTTTTATTTCGAAGTTAGACTACGTTTCGATTAAGCATATAATATGATGTTTTTTTAATTAGCTCTTCATCTGGAGTTAAATTATAAATATTTTTAGCTCGTTAATATTCCAAAACATTATTTTGGTTTTGGTGATGGTTCTTGCAGTGAGTTTTTTGAAGCATAATTTGAGCGGGTTATGTTTTTTAGATGATTATCCATAGGTTCTAGTATCTTCGTATTGTTTTTTGTCTTAATTTTCTTATTTTCTGTGGCAGTCTGTTTATTCAATGCTTTTTAGATTTTTTCTTGTTACGGCATCATTTAGGTGTCACTTTCAGGTTCAGAATTAGTGTGAGTAGGTCGTATATCTTGCAAAGAGATTGAAGTTTTTCTAAAGGAAAGTATCTGTTGGTGATTGTTTTTATCTTGTGGGCTTTTATAATTCTTGTCTGTATTATGCGTAAGATCGTCATATGTATATGGTGTTCCGTTAACAATTAATTTGTCATGGTTTATGAAAACTTTGTTCCCTTGCTTTTTCGCTTGATTAAGATGTATTATGTGTTTTTCTTATTGCGACTATATTTGGAGGAAAATCTTCTTCTATGACTATGCCAGTGCCCTTTAAAAGTTTCACATTGTTGAATATGGCTTTTCTGCAGCGTTTAGACTCCTGTTCAACCATTATTGCACGTGTTCTATTTTCGTTCGTGGTTTTTCCCAGACGACTAGCATCATCGATATTGTTCTCGGAACACCAGTTTGTTTTTGAAGTATTAATAAACATATTTAAATTTTTGCTAACACATCTTCTCTAGTTTCTTTTAGGACTCCGAAAATAATTAGGTCTTTTTCTCTTGTTTTCCTTTCTAAATATTGAATTCTATTTTCTTTATTATTAAGTTCGAGATCTAATGCCTTACATTTCTTTCTATTATCTTCTATTGTGGTATTAATTTTTTCAATTGGCGTCTTTAGTTCGCTGAACTGCCTGTTTAGTGTGAGCGTTTGGTCCTGTATGAGTTTATTGATATCCTCAATAGAAGCCATCGTTTTTATTATCAGAATCGTCCTTTGAGCTAGTGTTACGCTCGTGCTGTCTTCGGATAGCAAAAAAATTTGTTAAGATACTTAATAAGTCTTTTCCACTTTCACTTCTGTTACCAGCCCCGCTACGCAATTGCGTATCGTAATGACCTTCACGGTTGGTACTAGATGACGTTTCTTTAACTCATTCTTACCTAATTTATTTTTAGTTAATTGACAATTCATTTTAACGATATAATTTCGAAATTATTATTATTATTTTTTATTAAGGGAAGATTATTTACATGAAAATGTACAAATGGTTACAAATATAATCACAAATTGAGTAAGTAAATGTTATTGTAGAAGGCGCAAAATATAAAAAATAGTATAAAGAACTCATATTATAAGACTTTCTTTCGCACTTGTCAATTAGAAAACTCGCTAACGCTCGTTTTCTAAATTTTGACGCGTGCGAAAAAAACGTCTTATAAAACACGTTCTTTAATATACTATTTTATTTATTTATGATGTAATTATTTTTATATGTAATATTATTATTTTTATTTAAATACTGAAATTTGTATAACAAATACGTTTTTATTATCAGGCAGTTGGCAACACTGATTTTTTTTATATTTGTTTTACCACGCTCGTCCTTTTAATTAGTCTTACAAGTTTATTTGACTTAACCTTGACTTAGAATTTGTTAGAAGAAAGTTGAATTTGCTCATCAAAGTAAGCCCAAGCACTATTTTAAATATCATTTACAATAACTACTTGCCTTTATTTAGATATTTTAGATGTTTAAGTATTTTATCACTGATTTTATTTAGAATTTAATTGTAAAATAAGTATTTAATAAAAATAACGTGTTTTCTCCATCTTACCAACTCTAAGTTTAATATTAGAAAATGGTAATTCAAAATCATAATGAACTTTTATCTGACAATAAAACGTATTTAGAAAGTGGTTAACAAGTATTTTATATCGAAAAATGTTATTTTTAACCGAAATAGATATTATTGTTTACTAAAGAGTCCAGTAACTTTTAATTGAAACAAATTAAGATCACTTTTTTAGTCCATTTGAAAATGGAACGGGAATACTCCATTCTCATTTACAGGTCGCCCAATATTAGAACTTATCTGGGTTGCGTAAAAGATAACATGCGATAGCACGATGAAACGAAAAAGATAATTATAAAATTTTAGTTGATATAGGGCCCTATTCTGTAACTTAGTGGTTAATTTTTAACCACTGGTTAAAATTATTATCCAATAGATATTGATTTGACAACTAAAAATCCCGTTTTTTGTTACATGTCAACATACTTGATTGGTTAGAAAATTTAACCAGTGGTTAAAAAATAACCACTGAGTTACAGAATAGACCCTATAGGGTCCTATTCTGTAACTCGGTAGTTAATTTTTAACCACTGGTTAAAATTTTTATCCAATAGATAATGGTTTAACAACTAAAAATCCCTTTTTTTGTTATATGTCAACATACTTAATTGGTTAAAAAATTTAACCAGTAGTTAAAAATTAACCACTGAGTTACAGAATAGGCCCCATAGTTAATGTTGGGAACTAAATTATAGTTAAACACTTCAGTGTTCCGTTTGACCAGCCCACGCTCATGTTGAGCGAGGTTAGGTTATTCAAAATGTTTTGTACATCGGTTTCAAGTTGAGTTTTCTTAATAAATGTTGAATTAAATCTATTATCGAAGATGATTTTACATAAATTGTTATAATAACATTAAATGTAATAATGCTAATTTAAATTGTAAAATTGCACTGAAGATGGTCAAATACTGACCGAAATGTCTAAATAAAATAATATCAACAACAATATGGAACTTTACTATTTCTCATGTAATTTTAAAATGAGTTGCTATACTGAGACTACTGTACTTCCAAAGTAAATTTAATGAAATGGATAAATACAACTTGACTTTTTGACAACAGTGATGTTAAGGTTATAAAAACATGAAAACTGATTTGAATTTTTTCAATTAATCCTCTAATATGCGCGTACCGAATTAGCGCACAGTCGAGGCTCCGAGAGCGTAATCTTTTCTCGGTAGGCGCAAGCAGACACCTGTGTAAACAGACTGTGCGTTAAGCGTAATTATTTATCGCTTACCTGATCCTTTTGTTCTACTGTTCGGGTGTGGTACTACGGAGTATTCTAGAAGAATGAGCAACTATATAAAAGTGACTCAGCTCTGCCCCAGAGTTCAGTTGAGTTAATTCAAGTATAGAGTTCAGCTAGCGAAGACCAGCCAGTAATAAATAATCAGTGATATAAATATCGTGTGTAAATAAATAGGGCGTTGTAACAATCGTTTAAATAAATTCATAATCTCATGCCCGGTTTCGCCACCATCAAATAAATTTTCAATAGCTTATTCATCGAATAAGAGAAAAATATCGCATCAAAATATGACAGCGAAAATAAATACGTCATTTGTGTTATGGTTTCGGTGCGAAGCTATTCGAAGATTTATTTGATATTGCAGAAAAAATTTAATAATAATTTTAGTCTTAAATTAGTGTTTATATTTGTTTAATCTTAGTGATCGTTAATTTTGTTATTATTTTAATATTAATCTATCGTTTAATTACGTTTTAACAGAAATGCTAAAAAGAAATTCAGTTTTTGGTATTCTCTCAGCGAAAATTTGACATTGCTATTAAAATCATAAATTTTAACGTCTGTTAAACACCAGAATCACGGTGAAGTATCTATAGGTGAGTGCACGACGTATTCCAATGCATTACGAAGAATGGCCAACTAACTGGGCTAGTTCATACAGTGTGCCGCTAGATGTCAGGTTTTGTTGCGACCCGGTTTTTACACAAAATATTTAAAATATTAAATTATTCGTATATAACGCATAATATTCTATATTTTCAATCATTACCTTATATTTTTTGTCAGTTCTATGTATGTATTTTGTACAAATTCCATACAAAAAAGTTTCTATACTTCCTGTAAAATTATAAAACAACATATGTCAAATGCACTTGACATTGACACCTTTCAATCAGAAATTTATTTTAGTACCTGTTTCTGTGATTATAGCTGGCTGTCGCTAAATTGCATAATTTGGCACCTTAAAAAGACTAAATTGCTCTTTATTTGATCCATACTTTGTTGTGCATCTTGTAGCAAAACATTTTTTTGTCAAATGGTAACGGGTCGCGTTAGCGCCATTTTGTTTCCCAGTTACTTAGCCATGTCAACGCATCTCGTGCTCTCACCTATAGATACTACACCGTGACCAGAATGAAGTGATTAACAAGACAGAAAAAAGACACGTCTTTGCTTGTCATTTGGTTGGTAACCATAACACAAATAAATAAAAATAATAATAAAGTATACAACTGTCAATTTATCTGTCACTTTAAAATTTTAGACAACTGATCTGTCATTTTGAATTTTTAGAGAAACGAATGGAAATAATTCTTCTGAAAGTTAATAAAATCGGCTGATTAATAATTTCTCATTTTCAGGTTTCATATTAAAAATAAATTATATTGTAATTGTAATAAATTGTCATTAGGTATGTAAAAATTTCTTTTTCTTGACCCTCAGAATTGGCGATCTAAAATGTTAAGCTGCGTTATGGTTTAACGAACAACGAAGTCATAAACTATTTTAACTGAATTACATTATAATAAAGAGTTTTGTTTAAATATCGTGCCATCGAAAACCATTCAAAGTTTCAGTTGTGACTCTTGCTCGAATTATTTTAATTAAATATTTCTATTGATATCAAGCTGTGATACACAGACATATGATAAAAATTTAAAAAAATCAAATATTTCGTAATACAGTTGTATATTGTACTAAATATCAACTTGATATTTTTTATTATCATCCACGGTAATTTTTTTTGTTGTCCATTATATTTCCTTTAATTAGAAGTGCAACATATTCAAATGCTATTATAATTTTATTTTAGAAACAAAAGTTTAAATTTTAACGTCCGACTGGTATGTTATTATCATAACAACCCTGCTTTCAGGGTTGTGATATACCAAATAATACCCTAAAGCGTGTTATGAGTTATTGCTATGGTAATGTCAATAAATTTATATTCATACTGGGATAAAGCATAAAAAACAAGCAAAAGCATTCATAACCTACCTACTCCGCAAATTTTATTAAAACTTTCTTATCTGTAATCCGTATAATATTAAAAATTATAGTCGGACGTTAAACGTTGATCGCATCACGGGAGTTAAACGGAGAATAATGCCTTCAGCCAACGTACACATCTCGAGCCAGAGGCCCTCGAAAAGTACACTGTTGACTTCAGGCATTATTGTTCTTATAACTCCCTTGATACGTTAATTACTATAAAGGCGTATATTGAATGACGTTAAAATATACAGTTTTAACACCTAAATTTAACACGCATGTTATAATTTTAACATAATTGATAGTTACAGAATAGAAAATATATTTTAACAGCAAATTTATTTTTAACATACTGTTTAAAATTAACAGTTTGCTTACAGAATACATCCCAATAAACATGGATTTTAATTAATAATGTCTTTAATTTTTACACTTCATCTAAAATAAATAAACGTTACAATTCAATTTACTGTAAAATAAATATAACTTATCTCTGTTAATAGGTCGGTACGGTAATCGAACCTCGATCATTGGTTCAATATTTAAGCGTATTAACCATTTGGCTACAATACATTTTATTACATGATTTTTTAGATTTGGCAGTATACATAAGGCGAGCGGAAATAAATATTTTGATATAACAATATTTGCATAAGAGTTCAGCAAATATTGTTTTTATATTTGTAAATATTGAGCGAGTACTAATATCGAAGCCAATTTCGAATTCCGTTGTATAAAAATAGAGAAGCTCCCCTACAAGTGTTCTTTTTTACAGGTGTCGAGCAAGTCCTGACACACGAATCAATATACCGTGCGCTATGTGCGGTTCTTCACCTGACGAGCTGCACACCTGTAAAATCAGAACGCGCGACACGTCTGTCTGATATCTGATTGAAAACGCCTCGTACTCAATGTCTGCTCAGGCTGAAGGTAATGCGATAAGAAAAGAACTGGGAAATATGCGCTGTTGAACGGATTCCTCCACTGAAGACGGTTTCCAAAAAGGAACTTTTTTAAAATTTCACTCGTATGTGTGAGTGGAAATCTATCTAACTGATTACTTTGGTATTACGACTTAACGATGTAAACTTCTTATAATATTAAAATCTTATGTAGTGATGGGTGCTTAAACTACGTCACGCTCATTATGCAAATATACATATTTACAAAGTGTATTCTATAAGCGTTGTCATTATATTACGATTCGTTAAAGCGTTGCAATAATAATGAAATTCATTAAATAATCTATTCCGTAAATGTTCATTATGACATAACGTATTATTAACGTTATTTTAATGAAATTTATTAGTCATATGTTTAAGCAATCATGTGGTAACTCCACGTACAATATTTATCGTAAAATCAATATTTTCTTCGAAAAATCATTCGCTACACATGATGTTATTAAAATGTTTCACTAAACGCACAGGCAATTAAAAAAATATATTTGATATAGTTATTATTAAATCTATGTACAGGTATAAACTTGTTTTCGAAAATGGTGCACTTCAGAATCAGCCAATAAAGCGAGTTGTATAGGTACTATACTTTATACGAGGGTTACTATATATATATATATATATATATATATATATATATATATATATATATATATATATATATATATAAACTATTATTCACGAAAGATGACTATTCAAGGTCATTTGTGAGCCGTCTGATATAATATTTCTTGCAGATAACTTCATTGCATTTCGTTTGCATAGGCGTGCAACATGAAATATTTATGGAAACATTTTAACTGAAAAAATAAGAGTAATTCATTTGAAAATTATTTTTCTTTCTAAATAATGTCTTTTTGAAAGATTTATGTTCTTCACCTATGTTTTTGCAAAATA
The DNA here is from genome assembly GCA_963082715.1 of Harpalus rubripes. Classification (NCBI taxonomy): domain Eukaryota; kingdom Metazoa; phylum Arthropoda; class Insecta; order Coleoptera; family Carabidae; genus Harpalus; species Harpalus rubripes. The sequence continues at coordinate 72,146,376 of OY720448.1, read as the reverse complement.
CAAAAACATAGACTTAACTTATAAACCAAGGAATAATAATGTGATTTAAACGTCAACGCCACTGGGTAAATGTTAGCACAGAGGGCAGTGTAGTAGATAATTAGGTGTCTGTAATTCTACGACATATGTCATTATTATTTATAGTGTGTTAGAAAGTAATGCCACTATTTACGTATATCTGTCACACCACATAAATTAAATAGACATAGGTCAAATAATCTTTCTCTTTCTAACACAAAATGTTACTAAGCTACTGCTATAAAGTTATGTGTATTTTTCTTCAAACAAATGACCTTGAATAGTCATCTTTCGTGAATAATAGTGTATATATATATATATATATATATATATATATATATATATATATATATATACGGATGATTCAGTCCCCCGTCCCAGGCCTTTTTCTCGGAACTACGACGTTCTAGAGGTTCAGGAAAAAACTAACATAACATAATCCTATCTGAAGAATTTCATGGTAGTAGTCTCGATTTCCGGAATTTACCAGAAGTGGGCGTAACTACTCTCAAGTTCAAAATTTCAAATGGGGACCTAGGTCATGTGTGATATCGTTGGATGTGTATTCTCAAAACAAACAACTTTTGTAGGAAACATTTTTTTATTATTACATATTATTTACGAAATAAATGCAAAAAATTGTTTAAGTGTTCGAAGTGCCTGCCACCTTGATCGATGAATTTTTGTAGCCGAATTCGGACATTGTTGACTACGCGTAACACTTGAAATTTTGAACTTGAGTGTAGTTACGCCTACTTCCGGTAAATTCCGGAAATCGAGCCTACTACCATGAAATTCTTCAGATAGGATTATGTTATGCCAGTTTTTTTCCTGAACCTCTAGGACGTCGTAGTTCCGAGAAAAAGGCCTGAGACGAGTGGTCTGAATCACCCTGTATATACACGGTGTAAATGAAATAAGTACATTAAATTTAACCAGTAATATAACTCGGCGAGAGCAACAATATTTCTTAATAACTTTTTCTCGAAATCGCATATTTTTTTAATCATTTTTACCACCCCGTAAATTGACGAGTCGTTCCAAATATTTTTGTGATAATTGAATGCATTAGCAATAGCTATGAAAAATTTTGTTTTAGCAATTAACAGTCCTGTCAATTGTTGCAATTAAATTTTGACATTAGTAATAAACTTGTTAATAAGGTAAAATTCTGTCAAAATGCGAGTACACAGACATTGTAATTACTTACCAATGGTTTATTTATTTATTTATTTTTTTATTCGTATCTATACTATATTTTACTTGACATCACGGTTGACATAAAGACAGTGTCATGGAGTTGCCAACGCATTTACACGGAGCGTTTCCAAATCATCACCAAATCATTCTGTTCTTAATATTCGCACATTTGTTAATCTTGTACATCTTTATCAAATCACAATACGGAGTGTCACATATGACAATTTAAAAAAAGCAACAGTTATATCCATAACATGTGCAAAAAGTTCTATGTTTTCAGCACATAACAGACTTCAATTTTGGGAAAGTCTCATAATGTTCAATAATGAGACTGAATTTACTTGGGAAGGTGTATTTATTATGCACAATACACATCTCGACAGACGAAAATGCTGTAAAAATTTTCATTAAAACATATTTGAGCGGAAACAATAAATGGACGACTAATTATTGGTACTCCAGTACCTCGTTTAGATGGACAAAAGTTTGTACTTACATTTTTTGAGTAACGTATTTAAACTATTATGATTTATCGACGATAAATAATCATCTCATAACCTAATAACTATGCTTTTGATCTTCCTCTCGTTACCTCGCCCCTCCTTGTCTTCCACTATTCACGGGTGATTAAAAGCCTGGTTCAATACACAACTTTATAATTTTGTTATCCAAAATTATATTTATTTATTTTAAAAATTTCACTATTACGAATTAATAAATAATAAATGTTATTTCCGTTGATTCATTTATTAATTACTGTGACTGCAAGTGTAACCGATAACCGACAATTTTTGAGCTGTTTGTATCTCACTTGATTACGACAGCAGCCATTTGTTCTCCATGGGCGCGCGCCGGAATATGCAGTAAATCTTTAAAGAATTTTAACTCAAAATCTAAAAGATTTAGAAAAAAAAGTTAGTAAGAAATATTGTTGCTCTCGTCGAGTTACATTACTGTTTAAATTTAATGCACTTATTTCATTTACACCCTGTATATATATATATATATATATATATATATATATATATATATATATATATATATATATATATATATATATGATTTCTCTCTTTTAACCATTAAAATATATAGCCGGAATGGAAGTTCTGGTATTTAATCCGTTGTTGCGGAAGAAGTCGTAAGGCATGGATAGTGAGTGTCTGGTCGCGAATCTGGGGAACCGGGTTCAATCCCGACCGACGCCAAATATTTCCAATCTTAAAATGGCACTAAATTGGCTCCTGTGGTGCACTCTCCACGCCAGCAATGAGTGCCCGTGAGGTGACGCCTGGTAAACGCCCGCACGGTACAAATATGTCATCATCATTACCGATATCTGCGTACAAAGCAGATTGGCACAACCAGCAATTTATATATATATATATATATATATATATATATATATATATTATGGCCAGTTGCCCCAACGTAACTTAAACATGAAAATGGCTTAAATGAACAATATTGCATCGAAATATGGTAAATGAATTGTAACATGTTTCTGTCAAAATATCTATTCGCATTTTTTGTTTCCTCTAGCTTAAAATTTAAGCCTTGTTGCAAATGGGCATTTATTGTCTCTACTATAATAGCCTTTGAAATATTGTTTTCAGAACAACAGCAATAGTTTATTGTTTATCTGTCAATCAAAGTACTCGTACCAACCTTAATTATTCTAGTTTTAATCATTTACAAGTTGTATTCATTCGAAGTAAAAGTTTGGTAAAGGTTTTAGGAAATGTAGAAAAACGAACGTCTTGCTGTCATTAACCCTAGACAGGTACACTAAATTTTAGTTCGCTAATTCTTTGTGCCACTTTATACTCTACTTATTGTTACTGCATGTAAATTCACTCCAGTGTACGCCAAGGTTGTACACAGCATCGACGCCTGGGGCCATTTGTCAGAAGAAGAATTAGCCGTTATTGCTAATATACTGACGTCGAAATTTTATAAATGCTTTGTAATCTACTATAGCTATTTTGCTCTCTCTACTGATAATCAGTTTATTACGTTAAAATGAATTTTTAAAAATTTACACATTACGTGTACCTATATTATTTGATACTTGCTATCATAAAAACAACAAAAATTTATAGAAAAATTTCTCATTGTATTAATATTTTTTAATACAGGTACCGGGTTATAATGACCCTGGTGTACCACTATCGTAACTTGTAAGGGTATAGCTAGAGTTAAATTGTGAGCTTAAGGAAGGTTTAAAAGCTTGCTGTTACTTTCACGGTGACGTAAGCTTGTCCGCGACGAGAAAGACGATGACGGCAGTGGGTTGGATCGGCAAGTACCCCTATTTCTACGAGTATATACGACTGTTTACAAAATATTGAAGGGAGACAGGCTACAGGCTAGCACTTTCACTATCCATGCCTTACGACTTCTTCCGCAACAACGGATTAAATACCAGAACTTCCATTCCGGCTATATATTTTAGAGGTTAAAAGAGAGAAATCATAGACGTTTTTCTCTAAAACAAAATAACCATGTTTTTTATTATTAAAATTAAATTAAAATTTAAATAAAAGCTGCCTATGGCTTATAGCAGGAAATTTTTTTTGATTATTATACAATGCAGTATATAATCACAAGATTGAATATGATTTTTTGACTACAAGTACCATTTTTTAATAAAGATAAAATCGTCAGGTGTATAGTTCTCAAAAATTATAGTATTTGTGTTTTTTTTCATTTTTTACAAGGATTTTCAGATCAACGCGCTGTTCATTTTAAAAATTATACATGATTCGGGCAAAACGATCAAATACTTGTATTTGTATGCCAAATATCAACATTTTATTATTAATAATAATGTCACAGTACTAGTCTGAAAAAAATTAATTTCGAGAAGCAACCTTTTTACAGTTCAGGTAAAATCAAGTAACCTTAGCCTCAGAAAATAGAATATAAAGAAATAAAATCGAAATCTGTTTATAATTTTTGTTATTTATCTTATAGGTAAATTTTTCTGTTAATTAATAAAAAAAAAATGGAAAAGGGTCGTGCTGGTAAATAAGCAGATTTGGTGTTTCTTTAAGGATATTGTAACGGTACTGGTATAGTTGTGCGTCCAGGAAATGTTGACGTCTATGTATATCCAAGAATGAATTTGATTAGTAACTAGTTTTACCTACTTTTTATAATATTGGAAACATATTTTTTTAAAATTCAAATACCTTTATCAAATTTTAGCAAGAGTACCTTTTTGTGTATTTTTGTATTTTTTGTAATATTGTATTAGTAAAAATGAAAAAATATTAATAGGTAAAAAATAACAATGTAAGTCGCCTCTGGTTGAGATACAGAAACAAAAGAATGTATAAACATGCACCTAAATAAGTAGTAATCTAATATCAAGTTTCAAAATTTTAGTGCGACTAGTACAAAAACTATTAACAAAAATGTGTCTGTTGAGGTGCCCCTTCAAAGGGCTGCAACTCTATAACGCCAACATTTCCGTACATGTGTTTTCGCTTTCTGTTGATCTGTTGTATCATTCATTAAAAAAATAAGAAAATCGTAAACACCCAGTATATTTTGGAAAATGTATAAAATTGAGATAAATGCAGAATCTAAAACTTTTACTACTTTCTGTGAAGGAAGCATGGAAAAAAGTATCATCCCGCTAAACCAATCACATAATAGACGATGAAAGGGCGACGTACCCGTCCGTGAATGGTTTGCGAGAGACATCTAGTAACGGAACTACACACCGAAAGTTTAATTTCATTATAATACAGTAATCAATTATTTTCCAAATTTAAATCTTTTTAAACAGCATATATTAATAACTTATTGAATCACATTTCAAAATTTCGTAATCTATACCATAAAAAATGTACTTTAAAATTAAAAATTTTAAACTTAATTTATTTTGTAATAATAAAACACATATGGTTTTGTAGCAAACTTTTTACAGGTATGCTTATATAGTGTGCAAAAATAGAACGAAATCGGTACAATAATACAGTCTCCACACTGTTACGAAATTAGTAAATATCGTCAAATTGACCTATTATAATACCATATTATTCATTTAATTTAAATTATTAAAAAAGTTTCTGTCGCGAATAATGTCAACCTTCATTATTCATCAAGCCAAATTTTAATAATTTATTATTTACAATAAAGTCACAGGTCTAGTGAGAAAAAGTCGCATTTCGAGCAGCAGCCTATTTGCCTCTTAACACCAAAAGCAATTTATGAATATGAATATATAGTTAGTGTATTTCAGGATGATGCTCCTTCATATCAAATAGTAAATAATTGGTTTCGGGAGTTTAGATGTGGAAAAACAACTTGTTAACTGTTAACTAGCAAAAGGTACTGATCGGCCGCAAGCTGTATGTACTGAAGAAAATGTTGATTGTGTATGTGACCTAATCAAAGGAGATCGTCGGTTAATTATTCGATGTTTAATAGAAATAACGTACATTACAAATGGTACTAGTGGAACCATATTTAATTGCTCTTAGCGACTTCATGAGTTGTCCGCAAGACGGGTACCAGGAAAACCCGAAATATTATAGTTTCTTTAATTTTCGAAGAAAATAATATATGATAAGCGTCCTAAATTTTCTACAAACTGCAGCACTAGCCGCTAAGAACCTACTAGAAGTTTTGTTGTGATATTAAATTATTTTTTGCATGTCCTCAAACTTTAACTATAATTTATATATTTAACCCACGGTTTTATAAGGGAGAAAATAAATTTATTTCCTTACATTAAATTTATTCAAACTAACAAATTAGAATTAATTTTATCCATTTTGTGGCACTTATAACATTACTGTCGTTCATTTGAAGGAGTAAATTTATTTGTCGTTTATAAAACCGGCCATTAGTAATAAAAAAATAACTTAATTTCATACATGTGTGCAGTGCTAGTATAATATAACAATCCATCAGAATGTAAATAACCTACGAAGAAAGATTTGTAGAAAATTAATTTTTGTTCAACATGCCCGAAAATTGATCTTTTTCGTGCCTGTTTTGCTTGCGCAAAGTGGTTAATTTTTTACAGTGCGACAGGTTGTGCACACTGCTCTTTTACTTTGCGCACGGCCTGTTCGTACTGTTAAGAGCAATATTTACCCCTGGCGTCTGAGCAGAAAAAAGGGGTACAGAATATAAATTTTTTCTCGGGATTCATAAAGTATATCAATTTCAAATAAAAAATGTATTTAGTCAAAGAATGTATCTAGGTCTGATTTGTGTTAAATTTTCCATTTTTTGGTTATTATACTAAAAAAATTAGTTAAAACAGCTTATCCTTCAATAAAAATTTGACTGTGATAAATATAAAAACTTAAAATTTCAACACAACTCAAACATAGATTTGACTTTGGAAAATACATTATAATTTTTAAATTTGTTTTATTACCCCAAAGAAGAAAAAATCTATGTAATAATCTAAACCTCTGTATACTGTATTTTTGTAGCAAAATGCTTGTCATACAGTGCCGCTGTGCAGTGTTCTTAAATGGATCTTTGATGAAAATCTGGTCACTATAATTTTGCAGTCAGAAATTAACATAGGTAATCGATAAGCTTGTTAGTGGAGTATAATGGTAAATGTTTCCCAGAATTTTGGTTCGACCTGTCTACATTTACGCATAGATTAGACGCCTCGTTAAAAGCGTTATACTCGAAAATTACAAGAGAAGCTTCCTTCGGATAAAATATGCTTCTTTTTCATTTGTCAGTATTTTTAAAAAAAATTATTTACATAAATATTTAAAAAAGACAAATTACTGTGGACCTATAACATTACTCAAGATAGAAAACAGAATTCATATTAGTGAGGTTTGATGATTGAATATTTTGCATTGTTTAAAAAAATAGTTCAATAATTCCAAATTTTGAAAAGATTTTCAAAAAATGAGACGCAGTGGGCTATAGATGAAAGAAAGATGAAACTTATGTGCGTTTTTTTTTTTTACTAACCAAAGAGTTGGGAAGTGACTTGTTTACTTCATTTCCCATTACATTACAAAAGGCAACCTATTCTAGCACGAATTTGAAATTCGAACACAAGTACTTGAATAGCCTTCGGTAACGAGGGTTTTATACTAGTTTCGGCTTTCATTTACAATATTCTTTATAAAAATAATTGATAATTGTTGGTGATAATAATTTGTGTTTTTTGTGTTGTTCGATGCCTAGATATTTTATGTATTTAAAGCAGTAATAACAAACCAATATACACCCATGTGGATTAGTGAATTATTTGTCCACAATAATATCCATTACGTATGGGCTACAACTGATGGTGTAGTACTCGTAGATCCTGATGTCGTCAAATCAAAGAAAATGACGTTTCGGGAATTTAATCCAGAAGCAAATTCGCATTTTATTAATATAAATTATAACTATCAAATTACATGTAACTTGAGATTTTCAACAGGAATTAGTGTATTTTTGTTATAACTAGCAAGGAAAAAACTTCTATTAAGAAGAGAGTAAGTATATTCAAAAAGATAAACAATGGCTAAAATGCTCGCCAAATTTTTATTTAGAATTACCTATATTGACAGAGGTGATTGTTCTCAGTTTGCAAGAAATATGCCAATTATGGAACAGGAAACAATGAATTTTTGAGCTGTGGACGGGTAATGAAAAAAATCCAATTAGAATAGAATATATTCAAAAAGGTAAAAGCTTTTGGGAAATGTTGCACCCCAAAGTGCAGACGTTCTATTTATAAACTATACTCCTAAAATTAGCTGATCCTCGTTTTACAATACATATGCGAATTATGGAATCTAATGTTATAAAAAATGTCAGCAACAAAAAGAGAACTTCAACAAAATGTGCAAAAAAAATTATTTAAAATTTTATTTGTATATTACTAACATGTATTATTTTTATTTTCTCTTACTTTTTTTTCTAAATAATTGTATATTGAAAGACAAGTATTACAATGCTTCTTTTTGTAATACAAGTACAGGCTACGTAATAGAGCCGTAGGCGAATTCCGGAAAGTACAAGTATTACAAGTTGACATTATAATACGTGTTATATTCATACTATTTTTCCTATTTCGCATTAATTTACTTTGATTTCCGTCTGATATGCCCATATCAATGTATCGAAATATCAAAAGTAGCACTTCTGGTGTTGTATTAAAATTTTATTTTTCTACTCCTGTTTTAATATACCTATTATGTATGTGTCATCTGTATTTGAATGATACTCATTACGATAAAGATTTTTATTTCCATGCAAATTATCATTATGATACAAATTCTTTTTTATTTCGATACAAATTTTCATTTTAATACAGTTTTCCTTTTCATTTCGATACAAATTATCACTATGATAGAAATGAATTTTATAACCAATTTATTGGTTTATAGTTTACTTTTTTAAATATTATGAATAATCGTAGAAAAAATAGTGTATTCAACTCGTGTATAATGATTATTAATACACTCGCATGAATTACGGCACAAGCAATGGCTACTTCATGTATTAATAACTATCATTATAAACTCGTTGCATAATGTACTATTTTTATATTTGTCATAGTGAAATTTTCGTTCAAAAATAAACTATTGACCGTTTTTTTACTGTAATAAACAAAAAATTGAAAAATTGCCACAACTCAAACTTAGATACATTCTTAGAGTTTTTAATTGAAATAGATATCTTTAATGGTTCCAGAGAAAAAACGTATTTTCTGTACCTGACTCTTTAACTACTCTGATACCCGATATTATATTGCTCTGAATTGTAGTAGGTAATTTTTTTTATAAATAATGTCCCTGTAAGGAGTAATATTTGTTGATTATATGTAATACTCATATTTTAATAGTTTATTGGAATTGTATAAATATTATTTAATAATAATAATAATAATAATAACAATAATATGTAAAATTATTGAAATATGTACAGAACCTTGTTTAATTTTTGTATAAATTCTGCAGCACTTATGTACATACCTAAATATAACTCTATATAACAAATCAAGCAAGGTAGTCTTACTTTGGTCAGTTTCCTGTAAACTGCAAACTACAAATGGTCAATTGATCCATTCGACCCTAGCTCCGCCCAGGTAGCGCACGTGGCTACATCCCCCTTATACCGACCCCGGAGCGCACCACTAGCACAAAGAGTAAATACTGCTTAAGAAATTAACCACTTTTGCGTACGCAAAACAGCTACTTTTTGGGCATGTTGGATAAACTTTTTTGCTATTTTTGGGTGTACGTCATAAAATTTTACTATAGCTATTCTCAAGTTATAAACAAATAAAAAATGTAACTCCATCTTCACGCTAGAGTTACAACTAACTTAAATCAAAAATGTTTTCGTACTGCCACGTTTTGCTAATTTTTTGCTGCATAGCATGAATTTTTTGCTTAATCCATTCTTAAGTTATAAACAAATAAAAAATGCAACTTCATCTTCACGCTGGAGTTACAACTAACTTAAATCAAAAATGTTATGGTACTGCCATATTTTGCTAATTTTTTGCAGTATAACATGCATTTTTTGCTTAATCCATTTTTAAGTTGTAAAGAAATTTAAAATGTAACTTCATCTGCACATCGGTGTTACCCACTGTTACAACTAATAAATCAAAAATATTTTACTCGCATTATTTTATCTTCAATTTTTGCTGTTTAATTTGAACTTTTGGGAATGCATACGAACTCCTAAATACACACATATTAATCAGTAAATTTCTGGGCATATACATTTTTCTGTCGTACAAATATATCACTTGAAGTTATATTGCCCTGTACATTTCTCGCCATGTATATTTGTCACTGTGTACAAATCTATACCATGAAATTGCTGCGCTTCATAGAATTCAAACTTGGCGCGTTAACTGCATCTCGAATTACACTTCAAAAACAAATCCTATTTTAATAAAACTTATATAATATTTGCATTATGTTTAAGGCTAACTTTACGTTTATATTTTTTATTAAAAGGAATAAAATACATTTTATTTTCGAAGTGTACTTCGAGATGAGATAACGCGCCAAGTTCGAATTCTCAGATGGGCAACTTCATGGCATAGATTTGTACTGTCACGAATGTGCAAGGTGAAAAATGTAGAGGGCAATATGTAACTTTAAAGGATATATTTGTACGTTAGGAAAATATATGTACATGTCAAGATATGTATAGAGTGATAATTGTGCAGTTCGGAATCCGTACTCCAATACAAAATATACTAATATAAAATCGTTGATTTGGTAGTAATATAATGTAATGTAATATAATATATATATATATATATATATATATATATATATATATATATATATACATTGTACATGCATATGCGTAGGTTGTGTTTCTTTCGGCTCCTCATCTTTGTTTAATTTGAGTGGTTATTTTTCTCTTCATTATACTGATTCTGATATTATCCTATTCGTAAAGTGATCATCTATTAATCGATAATATTATTTTTGTCATATCTAAGCCTATGGTGGTGAGTTTTTTTGTTTTATTACTTTTTTGCACTTGATTTTTGCATGCGTACATCACTTCAGTACAGCGGTGATCGTCCGAACCTGTTTGAACAGCTAATTAACTAACACTTGGCATACAAAACTTGTCATCTATATATACTGGGAGTTTTCTCTACTTTTAGTATACAGGCTGTTTGCTTTACTTTCCAATTTTGTTTTCGATTCTTAATAAAATGAGTAGTTCAGCTTGTTTCTGCTGTAATAAAATGACGGAAGTTCACCAACTTGTTGTATGTTTTATTTGTAAGAAAGGTTACAACATAGATTGTAGAAATATCACTTCTTCCGAAGCTCGCAAAATTCATAACTCCACATCTGTTATAAAGTTTACTTGTCCCGATTGTATTAAACTGGGTATTGATGTAGATAGTCTTAAGGCTTGTATAGTTAGTCTGCAGAATAATATAACCGAACTTAAAAAAATCAATAATGTTGCTGCCTCCCCAGTGCCGTCTTCGTCCCTAACACTAGCTGAAAACATCATTACGGAAATAGCTGAAAGAGAAAAATGGTCTCACAACATTATGATATTTAATTGTACTGAAAGCAAAACACTTTCAATGAAGCAACAGTCTAATACAGACTTCTTATTAGCAAATAATCTTTTATCAGATGTAGGAGTTCAATCTACAATATTAAGTCTCCCGTTTGGGTCGATCTGATACTACCGAATCTAAAAGTCGTCCTATAAAAATTCAATTATCATCAAAAGATGTCATTAAAATTTTCCAAAATGTATATAAAATAAAATCAAATAAAAAATGGAACAATATTATTATCTCCAGGGATAGAATGCAAAACACAATATATAAATCAGTCAAAGATGACTTAAATTATCGTAAAGCGGTTGGAGAGACTAATATCGCCATAAAGTACGTCAAAGGGATTCCAACAATTGAGAGTTCGGAAAACTAATCTTACCCAATAGCTGTCCAGTTTCACTTAGTTTTTACTATCAAAATACAAAAGGTCTCAATACTAAAAGTCATAAGTTTTATATTAATTATTGTAATGTGTCCTATGATGTCAGTGTGTTGTCTGAAACTTGGCTACACAATTCCTTTAACGATGCCGAGATATTTCGCGCCCTGTACTATATTATTAGGGATGATCGAAATTTTTCTACCGTTGGTCGTTCTAGAGGTAGAGGTGTTATAATAGCCTTATCCAATTACATTCATTATAATTTACTAGATACCTCAAATATGCTTAATGCTGTCCCTTTAATAGATTTTATTGCAAGTAAATGTTACTTTGGCAATTCAACTTTGATTATAAGTGCTCTTTATATACCTCCAGATATCAATGCAAATGAACTAGAAACATTTACTGATGCACTCGAACCCCTTCTTATAAATGAAGACGTTCTTCTTGTAGGTGACTTCAATCTACCATATTTAAATAACTCACTTAATACTACGGGTAATTGCACCAAATCATCAAATTTTCGTATTTTTTGCAACATCCTAAACTTAAATCAATACCATCACTAATATCAATAACAATATGCTTGATCTTATATTATCTAACAGACCTGCAGATATTAAAGTACAAAAATCTGATTGCCCGCTGGATTTGCAGGATTTACATCATCCAGCATTAATTTTCAATTTCGAGATTTCCACCTGTAAGTCTATTAACTTTCCTTCAGCAAATAACACTCGGTATAATTTTTATAAAGCTGACTACAATCAGTTATATAATAATATCTGTAACGTAGATTGGTCTAGTTTGTCTCAATGTCATCAAGTTTATGATGCCATCTGCAAGTTTTACAATTTGTTCTATGAAACTTTTGATATATCCACCATGGGTTACGTCCGAAATTAAATATAACATTAAAACCAAAGTGTATTACAGGAAAAAATGGACTAAATCAAAGAAACTAATTTATCTCAACGAATTCAAACGTTTAAGATCAGATATTAAATCTCAAATTAACGAAGAATACACCAGCTACTTTTGTAATGTGGAAAATAATATAAAATCTAATCCCGCAGATCTTTGAAAATATGTCCACCTAAAGAAAGGTACTACTCGCATTCTTGGTCAACTCCATGATGATGTGTCTGAATATAATACACCTATCGACGTTGTAAACTCTTTCGCAGATTTTTTTTTTTTTTTTGTTTCTATTCCATTAGTTTGCCATATACTGGTATAGATAAATATTCCAATCACTCTCCTGTCGATGAACATAATCTAGTCTCTATAATGGCAACTTTTTTCTAATAAATTAACAGCTAGTGAAGATCAAATCACTTGCTTTTTAGTCAAAAACGGTAGATTTATATTTGCTACACCCTTATCAATAACTATCAATACCGCAATTAGGACATCTACGTTTCCTGAACGCTGGAAAAGAACAAGAATAATCACTGTCCTTGAGTCATTATATTTTGCGTATGTTTTGAGCAAACTTGAATATGCAGGCCTTATCTGATATACATTCTATAAATATCAGTGTGCTGCTTTAGACCGTATACATCGGAGGTTTTTAAAATTTCTTTCTTTCAAAATAGATAAGGTTTATCCAGATAGAGGAATAGAGCAAAATACGCTTCTTGAGAGACATTCCATGCTATCTTTAGCTGCCAGAAGAGAGCTATCTAGTGTCAGGTTCCTCTGGATGTTACTGCACAACAAGATTGACGTTCCTTAACTTCTATCCCGAGTGTCGTTCCATGTGCCGAGATTGGCAACATCCAACACTGATGTTTTGCAGCGATCTTCCAGACATACATTATGTGCCAATGCGGAGAAAGTTTTTGCTGATATTTTTTTGTATTTTTTTTTATGCTATACTTATTACACTTTTTATGTATTTATTAATTATTTGTATATGTATGTCAATTATTTTATTCATTCTTGTAAATGGACCTCTGTTGCGCAAATAAATTTATTATTTTTATTTTTATTATTATTATTATTATTATTATTATTATTATTATTATTATTAATATTATTATTATTATTATTATTATTATTATTATTATTATTAATATTATTATTATTATTATTATTATTATTATTATTATTATTAATATTATTATTATTATTATTATTATTATTATTATTATTATTATTATTATTATTAACTAATACACAATTTAGAGATGCTGGTGTTGCTTTAGCCAGGTCTTCTCTCGTGCATTCCTTTTGTAAGTTGGTGCCAATGAGCAGGTGAGCAATTGTTTGTTTGTAACGTCACCTAATGCACAGAACTCACTTTAGGAAATTCGGGGAGGTTACTATTGATGAGTTCCGTGCGTTAGGTGACGTAATTGATGGTATTTTTTTAATGTAAGTAAATAGTTACATGAAAATGAAGTGATTTTTGTCCAGGTGGTGGAAAACTTTCAAATTACACTATGAGGCGCCGCTTCATGAAGTGAATGTCCTTTTCGTAAAATGTATAATTACATCTTCTGGATTCAATATATACATTATATAAAATTTTAAAATAAAATGTTCTTCTGTTTAATATTATATAAATAATAATATAATAATAATAATAAATATACATTATTATATATTTTATCAAAACAAAAATAATTTTATATTTCATTACTGGCCAGTAGCACCGCTTATAGTTAATGCTTTACGGATAGGTACAGAAAAAGTGCATATCAAAATTTTGACAGTAATATTTAACAAATCAGTCATTTCGTTTCGATACGATATTGCCAATTTAACCAAGAGTTAAAATTCAATTACAAGCAGTGCAAGTGCAACTGGCTATACAAATTTTATGTTAATCTTAAATAAAATTTTGTAATATGAATAAATAATGATAATCTACTAAATGATTTTTGTAAATACTACAAATATATTTGTTTATATTTTCTTATTTATTTATTTATCTATTACATTTTATTTCATGTCTCTGTTAACTAGCAAAAAACAATTTTATTTTAAATGTATAATTTAAATTTTATTTACATACATAAGTAATCATCAGTTTTAAGTTCTATTATATATACTATATGTTCTGCGATTACAAATGTTCCGGATTTGAAAAATTGACTCATTTAGGGACAGTTACACCGCTTGAAGTTAAATATTAACTATTGCTTAAATTAACAATATCGTATATAAACGAAATGTCAAATGTGTAGTTAAATATATTAGTATATTTTGTATTTTTAATGACTATGTTGTGTATGGTTTGATATGTATATGGGTCCCTCTTCCGTAGCTATTCTCATTACTTTAGTTATCATTATGTTTATTCTCATTTTTCATTCTTCACCTTTTATCCAAATATGAATTTAACAAGATATTAATAGCGGCAAGTTTCTATTTAAGTTAGTTTGATATGAAGTTGGAGTTAGAAACATTTTTTTTATTCATTTGAGATTAACTACAGTAAAAAATTCGGCTTAGAATACGAATTCCAAACTATACGATTATCACTCTATACATATCTTGGCATATACATATATTTTCCTAGCGTACAAATATATCCTTTAAAGTTATATTGCCCTCTACATTTTTCGCCTTGTACATTCGTGACTGTTCAAATCTATAGCATGAAGTTTCCCATTAGAGAATTCGAACTTGGCGTTTTATATCATCTCGGAGCACACTTCGAAAATAAAATGTATTTTATTCCTTTTAATAAAAAAATATAAACGTAAAGTTAGCCTAAAACATAATGCAAATATTACACATGTTTTTATTAAAATACGAATTGTTTTTGAAGTGTAATTCGAGATGCAGTTAACGCGCCAAGTTTGAATTCCTTGAAGCGCAGCAACTTCATGGTATAGATTTATACACAGTGACAAATGTACAGTGCGAGAAATGTACACGGCAATATAACTTCAAGTGACATATTTGTACGATAGAAAATTGTATATGTTAAGACATGTACTGATTGATATGTGTGTATTCAGGAGTTTGTGTGCATTCCCAAAACTCTTGCGTGAAGATGGAGTTACATTTTTAATTTTTTTATAACTTAAAAAATCATGCTGTAAGGGAAAAATAGCAAAAAATGAGCTAAACACGACAGTATCAAAACATTTTAGATTTAAGTTAGTTGTAACTCTACCGTGAAGATAGAGTTACATTTTTAATTTTTTTATAACTTAAGAATGGATTAAGCAAAAAATTCATGCAATACAGCAAAAAATAAGAAAAAATGGGCAAAAATGGCAGTGCCAAAGCATTTTTGATACACTGAGAAAAATGACCGGTTTTTAGCAAATAAATATTCATAATTAAGGGGTACTTCATTCATTCAATTATTGCAACTTTGGAACAAATAAAATTTAATCTTTAATATGAAATGTATTTTATTCATTCAGTTATATTATTTATTTGACCGTCATTTATTTCATTTAAATTAAATTAAATTTTCTCAAATAAACTAATATATTTATGTTTAGCATTGAAAATTGAGATTTTTAATAAATAAATTTATAATTTTCTGAAATATTTATTTGTTTCTTACAAATATGTAATTGTTTAGAATTAAATTCATAATATATTTGTGTAAACTTTATCTTAATTACAATGAAAAATAGTTTTTATTGTATGAATCTATATTTATTTGTGACAAATAAATATTATTTGTGGCAAAATAATATTTCCATTGAGTGAACAATGTTCTATTTGTTAAATGACGATTTTAAGTGAAGTGTGACTTGTATGGACTTGTTCATTTGTTGTACGTTGCATCTTGTTTATAGTAGTGCTCATTTGTGACAGTGTTCATTTCTGGCGATTTGTTTTTCATTCGTGTGCTAAAAAGTAGTGAATATGGGTGACGAAACAGTGAAAAATATACTACTTGGGTGGAGTTTTGGATATTTGCTTTTCATTCAGTGTATCTTTTATACCAAGGCACATGCATCGGTATCTGTACAGATTGCGTATTTATACTTTTATAATTTTTTATTATATGTACATTAATATACTTAAGGATTAAATTTGTGTGTTAATAAAAATATGGTGTACGAATAAATTAAATGTACTAGTCTTTATTTAATTATTTTCCTTCAATTTTAATCTGTTTAGAGTGGACAGGTTATAAGAGGTAGATATTTAAATTTGGTTCAAATAAATTATTATATATCCAATAATAATGAAATAAATTTGGAGCAATTAAAATAATTTTTAACGTAAATAAATGCATAGTTCTAATGAAATAGAAGATATAATTGATCTCTATATATATTTATTTGAGGCAAATAAATTCTTCAAATAAATAATTACATTGCTTCAATTGTAGATATATTTGGATCTATTCAAGCTTAGGATTTATTTGTAACAAATAAATTTACAGTTCACGTAATTATATCTTTTTCTCAGTGTATAAGTTAGTTGTAACACCAGCGTGAAGATTTATTTGTTTATAACTTGAGAATAGCTGTAGTAAAAATTTCATGATGTACAGGAAAAATAGCAAAAAATGAGCAAAATATTACCATCTGAAGCAAGATGTAGCATTGTGATGTAACTCCAACTTCACGGACCCGTGTATCACGTGTGGAAAGTCATTAGCGCCCGACTGAGTTGCAGCCCTTGGGCCACTTCGGCTCGTGCTGTAACTCGCCTCGCGCGAATCGCTTATTTGGCCCACTTGTTGTACATTATACTTTTAATTAATTGAATGGTTCACGATTCTGGATGTTAAATAAGTGTATAATACAATATTCAATATATATAATTATTCTTTATAAAATTAACAGCAATCTGAGTCGCTAGATTTACCATATTGCAAGAAAATTCAACGTTGTTTTTATCTTCCGTCGCCTCTAGGTAAGGAAGGTATTGTCTTTGGTCAAAAAATTCGATGATAAGTTTTTAATGAATAAGTACGTTTTATGATCCAGAATTACGATTTTACTATTTTTAAGATGTCTGTATGTATATATGGATGGATATGTGTTTATAACAATTCTTTTGGATCGCATAACTCTAATACCACCTTTCCAAAGATAATAATTTTTGCGTATTACTTGACTTATCATGCATGTGAAGTCATTACATTTTGGTTATTATTGTCCAACCGGAAGTAAACACATTTAAAGATTTTGACAGTTTTTTTTTTTGAAAAACGCTGTTAAATATAATTTTTTCACATTGAATGTTTTTATGAATATAAAAAAATATTTTATTCTCTATAAGATTTGATTGCATTTTATACTTCCTATTTTATGGTATAGAGTTAAAAATTATAAATTAAATTTCATAAAACAGTTAACTATGATATAACAGTGGAAACTATATAAAGAAAATTCTGATTGACAGATGTAAGTGTTAAGTGCAATTATTGACATAGTGTTTGTGTTATAATTATATTGGAAATATAAAATGGAATTTATACAAAATACATAGAAATGACGAAAGGTAATGTGCTGGCCATATCAGATTTTTATAAAATACAAAAATAACGGATGTTGCAAAGTACAAATATCGAATTTTATAGTATCGATTTCGTTATGAAAACGATTTGTTAAGTAAGCATATGAAAACAACATCGAATAGGTAGTAAAATAGTATTCTAAAGACCTGAAAACGTGCTTATTCAATAAAACGCAATCCAATCCTGTAAATTTAATAAAAACGTGATCTTATTTCATAAAATAATTCTAGAAATATTTAAACTTGTATACCTACATAGTTTAACATATAAAATGAGAATACCAGTATCTTTAATTTTAACAACATTAAATAAACATGAACTATGTTTTGTAAACAAACAGTAGTTCCACAGTAATAAATGCTGCAAAATAAACTCAACTTCAAACAAGTTAGATAGGTAGATAGGTACTGCAATTTAAATTTAGTTTTTAATTTAGTTCATTTTTTATTTATAATTTTTAAAATGGTATATAAAATAAACTTTAAATTTCGGACACATAAAAGTAATTTGAAATATCTTCTTCATGTCAAGTTTAAAACTATTTCACCCAGGACATTTCATATTCATTTTGCGTGGCGTGGAGCTATTTTCTGCACTCGCAAAGAAATGTTGAGAGCGGTGACTCAGCACTGACAACTGTCCGCTACATTTCTCTACAAGATTGATAGTGTTTGATTCCTAAGTGCATTCAATTTTTTCTGGTCCTGACCTTTTGGCTGCCTTTATGTCTCGAATCGATGGACCAACAAAACATATCAAATTGCCAAAATTTACCACTGTCTAAAGTTCTATATCACACGAATATTATATTTTTTACTAGATTATATTATACTGAGTTGAATTCAATCACTGTCATAAAGCCACAAGAAAATATATAAAAGCTGAATACATATTACGAGAGCACAAGATAATATTTGTGGTAATGATTAAAATTTATTGAATTATTATGTACGCACCTACATGGTGCTATAGTAAATAGGAAATAAATTACAATTATGATTTTTTTAGGAATAATTGCCGAAAGGAAAAAATTAGTACATATTCCTTTCGCGTTAAACGCGATCATTCGCCCCAAGGTAGTTGGGACGTGGAACATGACAAGAGAGCCGGGCGTCTTATTATATCAACAAACCACCGATGAAAATGCGGGAAAAATTTAAGATATTGTGCCTAGTAATCGCAGAATCTCTTTAAGGGACGTTGCTGAAGAAGTAGGTATTTCATACGCCTTCAATGCACCGTCTCACAGTTCACTCCCATTTGTGAAATCACAGCTAAGGCGCACCCCAAACTTAGCCTTCTGTGACTCTTTTCTCTGGTTAAAGAAAACATTGAAAGAAGAGGTTTTGCGATTAGAAAGGAGCTAAAGAATATCCTAGTGCTTTTCACAAAAATGTTTTGCAGATACAAAACTCGTGACGAGTAATGGCGAGCTGCGCGCATACCAGGCTATGCCTTGCTTAAACATATTTAGTGCGAGAAATTTCAGTAGCGTGCAAGATATTTAGAGTGCAAACATAAAAATGATTAATACGCCACTGACTCGAAGCTAACTTTGTCCTTAGCCATCTAGAGTAAGGGTAAGATTGCAATTTGTCTTCCGCGCGTATATTCCTCTTGCCATCACTCGTTACGAGCACTGAAACGTTGGCTAAGTGCATAATATTAAATGAGTAATATTTTAAAGAAAACAATATTAATATTGATAAATAAATTATTACATTTAGAAACAAATGAAAATTATAGTTATTTTTATTTCCTTGTACAAAGTAAAGGAAGTATTGTAATCGCGAAAAATTTCGGTTTTCAGATTTCAACGCAAATATCCATTTTGACCATCCCTGCATCCATTTTGACTAATTTCGTCGTGACGTCTGTACGTACGTACGTACGTGTCTCTCATAACTCAAAAACAGTAAGGCGTAGAAAGTTGAAATTTTGTATTTAGGACTGCTATAACATCTTGTTGTGCACCTCCCAATTTGGTCATACATAATTTCCAGAAATGGTACTTTATTTGAAGCCTATAATAGATTTTAATGAAAAACTATTATAAAATATAATCCAAAACTTTTAAAATTTGGTATAATAATATAAGACTTTTATGTCAATTGGAATAACATAGTAGATTTTGGTTAAAACAGGCTAACCGGAAGTGATATATTACCTGAAGTTGTTAACAGTTTTTTTTGAATAAAATAGTTTCATTTTGATTTTAGAAATAAATGCTTCAAATAAGAGTCAAGTATTATTAAATTAGCCCTTTGTATAAGCAAGATATGTAAATTTAAAACATATATTTTTTGGTTTTTGTATTGAAGCTTGCTATGGATTAGGACAAAAATAACAACAAAATAAAAAAATAGATGTTAATGTCAAATTACGTCAAATACGTGCAATTTTATAATAGGGTCTATACTTCATATTGGTCTTGCGTACAATTAAGTCGTGTGGTACCCACATCAGATTTTTTTTATATAATTTCGAATAATGTTCGTACCCACACATTCACCCCGATTTGTAAGAAATCCGTTATTTCGTAACAACATTGCTATAGCAAATAACCAATAATAATTGTGAACATTAAATGAGATATAAAAATGACAGGATTCACATTTATTTCTATTGGTTAAAATTTTTAGCAAAAAAAGGAAAGAGGGCTGAATTTGATTTATTTTAATAAATAAATGTCCATTGGATTATTTAACTTCACATGCCAATTTAGTACTAAAATCAATCGCAAAATTCGTCGTATGTGTATCGCATATAAATCTAGTCAATTAAATACCAGAACATTCTTCCGTCTCCCATTTGTAAGCTTGGAGGTACCAGAACTTTCTTATTCAGACATAATTATTACCGATCGTTGTCACTCCACTTTAAATATGTAATTTGCTTAACTATCTCCACTCATCTTTAGTCACAATCGGGCCCGTTCCGTGCACTTCCTGAAAATATATCCATCCACATACAAATATGTAAAAATAAGCAGTATTAATGATTTTTATTTTCGCTAATAGCACTAAAAACATTAACGCATTTAAATTGCTCTTTTCTAGGCAGAACTGAAAAAAGTAAAAATTAGGATTAAAGGTAGTTTATAGTAGAATCTAGAAAAAATAGACGCATAGTCATAGTATTTCCGAGCACCTAGTCACACACGCCGGCGCTAGTGACAGAGAGTCAACGTCGGGCGAGAGCCACCTTTGATTTTCATTACGGCGCGCAGTCGACCACGCGCTGTCATCAGTAATTAAAAATGAACAGAAAAAACACACCTCTACTTCGTGTGCGCTGTGGCATAATTAAATTACCTCGCTGATTGGATCACCGACGTTTGTTGTTGGATTCAACAACAGGTAGGATTGACAGAAAGGTTTATCGCAAATATTTCCACCCACTATACTGGTTGTTTCAGGAGGAATAGTAAATATTTTAATACGTGATAGTATGGACTATATTTAATAAAAAAAACGTTCATATAAAAATATGTCCAATTCACAATGGTTACTGAGGTACAGCTGATTGAATGTTACAAAATAAAAATACTTATAAAATGTGATAATAATATGAAATGACTTTTTGTAATTATTAATTTAATATAAAACACACGAATAATATGCAATAGTTCCAAATTGATACTTAAAATACCCACCAACGACCTCAATAGACTTTCGAACTTTCTTTATTAGGTATAGCTTTTCTGAGGTTTCTTAGAAATAAAGAGTTATCTCAAAGAAAATGACCAAACCAACCTTACACATTCATCCCTACTGAACATATTACTTTAATGACACACCCTTCAACCAGTCACCACAAGAATTCCCATTTTTCAGATTTTTCTTCTTAATGTATTAGTAGACTTTTTCATTCAATCACATGACACATATTCTCAAGAAACACGATCTAAATTTTTAATGTTTATGTTCACAATATTATTATACCTACATTTAATGTAGAATTTTCTTTTAGTGTACACCATCCTGTAGATTGTAGGTAGTATCACTAGAAAATTGTAACTCGTATGTATAAAATTCTAAGTCTCTTGTTCTCCGGTGAATAATTTATCACAGAACAGGGTGGTTAAGAAATTTGATTTTTATTTGAAAAACACCCTTTCTTTCTAATATTTCACGTCACACTTGGGTCCCCTTCTTTATTATTTTCTGAGGTTGCTGCAAACACAAGTAAGTGTAAACACTGTTAAATCTTATAGCTATGCGGTGAGGAAATCTTCCACGCAGAAATGGGCGTGTAGATTACTTCATGTCGACAATGTAATAGTTTACGTGTCAAGAATGTGACGTAGACGTATACAATGTAGAGAATGTAGATAATACAATTTGGAATTTGGAACATATGCAATATCACTAGATTATTATATAAACCTACAAATAGTATAGTAAAAATAAAAAAATGTAGTCCAACATAAAATACTTGATCTCGAAAATGGTTCAAATATCCCTAATATTAGGGATTAGATCCCTAGTCAACACATTGACATAGGCAATTAAAGTTGACGCGTGGACGTCCATCTCTGTGGCCCACTTTACCAACTGCAAGATAATTTTTATTTTTACAAAACTAGCAAATCTAGTATTAGTTCACCGTAATTCCGTAGCCATTGGGAATTGGGCGGTTATTTACATTTACTTTTATCCTCAGAATAGCCCATACTTCCACCTTCTAAAATATTACCAGCATGAAGTGGCGTCAAGTATCAGCAAATAAATCAAAATAGATACATTATCTTGGAAATTTTAAGTCAGAACCGAGCAGGTCTGGTTTTACCACGAAGCGAATGAAATGTCGAATATTTATTACTTATATTTATTATTTATATTTTTCTGAAGTAATTAGATTAAATCAAGGTTATTCAATCTAAGGAATGCAATACCGGCCGAAAAATTGAATACCGGTTTTTCGGTATTTTTATATGAAAAACGGGAATACCGGTATTAATACCGGTATTTATAAAATTATTGAAAATAGAACAAAATAGAAATTTATTTGTATGGTATATGATTAAGTTAAAGTCTGTCAATCAAAAATAATCATTTTATTTTTATAATTATTACCCAGCAATGGGTAATAAGCCGTGATGATATATATATATATATATATATATATATATATATATATATATATATATATATATATATATATAATTTATTATTAGTAGTTTTAGGTTTGTGATACTCATGCGGCATACTGTGAACATCTCATGGCGTGCATATGCGTGTTTTAGCTGTAGAGATGTATTACCAAATATTTTAAAGAGTAAGCTCATTTTATTTGTTAAATAATACTGAGAGTGTGTCCTAGGTTTATTCTTGTCTCGTTTTGTGTGCCAACTTCACAGACAGACTCTAAAATGTTGGTACATACCTTACCTACTGAGTGCTAACACTGCCCTGTTTTACTAGTATAATTCTATTTTGAAATACTGTAAGAATTAATATTATATGTAAAAGTTGCAAAAGTTAATTAAGAATTGATATTTGACACTAAATATTAGCAATAGTTATTAGGTTGCGTATCTATTCAATGTTCACATAAAATTGACTATACTAACAACAGTTTGCAATTGTGCGAAAATTTATAATGAAATAATAAAATAAAACACGTTAGTTATAAATAAAATTATATATTGACTTGCAAACTAACTTTTTTCTAATATGCGTTTATGAATGTTTCAGTAATGAAATGGATGTAACATATCTGCCACGTCAGCTAATAGATGTCTGGAGCAGCTGGGATGAATTTACGAAAACGCGTTAATAGATCACTGTACCCAATAAATTATTTATCGCACCCTTCATAGAAGTCGATGAATATAATTCTTTTTTTACTTTATTGTTGTTATAAACTACCGTATTTACTCTTTTCATATTTTTGATTCCAGTTACTTATATAAAAGTAATCTAAATAATAATACTTTTCCACGATATCGTACCAAATAGATAAAAGAAACTTTTATAATTTTGCAGTACTTACAAATCTAATACTAAATGCGGCTAGTTTTGTTAATAATTGTTTATTTCTTTTGAAAATGAAATATTACACTTTACATAATGTATTATATATGTAATACATAGTCATAGTCCGCCTCGGAAGTTTTCGAATATTTTTAGTAAAACTCATACTGTATACTTATAATTATAAATTTTTACTGAAAATTATTTAAAATACATTCCTTTCGAGGAAATACATTGTTATACAGCGGTCATAAAATCGTAAAAAAATCATAAAACTAAGCATTAACGATGCTTTCTGCTTAGCTTCATTTTTTGTTTGGAGACCAAGAAATAGTCGCATGATGGCAAATTTCATGAATAAGAGGAGGGGGGATGATCAAAGTCTTGCAATTTTAAAGTAAGAATCTTTGATCGAAATACGCTAAATTGATGTTTTAATACTAATTCTGGTAGTACCGTCGATTAACTTTAAGGACATGTAACGGTCCGGCTTGAGAAGAACACGATTTTTTAGACATTTTCTTCTGTACCACTGGTAGATGGTCCTCGCTGCGCTTGCTACTATAGCGACCCATACAACTCGCACACAGCCGCCGCGACTTGAGAAAATGACATCGTTACTAGGAAAAAGGAAACATGAGAAGATACGTCAAGCTGTCAACATTTCATGATATTTTTGTATGTTTAAATTTGAGCTAGTGTGGCGACCCAGACAACTCGCACACAGCCGCGGCGACTTGAGAAAATGACATCGTTACTAGCAAAAAGGAAACAGGAGACGATACGTCAAGCTGTCAATATTTGATGATATTTTTGTATGTTTAATTTTGAATAAAGTTATACTACACTACCATCCAGCAATTTCCTAGAGTCCAAAAATTTCATGAACCACTCGTAAGTTGATGTTCCAGAATCCAGATTATGTTTGATTGCCATAAACCGCTCGTAGCATTTACAACACTACGTGAAATTTACCCAATTTTATACAAAATTTAATGTTCGTTTTTTGCTCTATGTTATGTCGACGAGAGCTACAAACACAATATTGTTTCCCCTTTTATTATAAAGTAGTTTTTCGAATGATCTCGAATCTGTAGCTAATACTTTAACAAAGATAGTGTAATCTTAGTTACATAGCTGGCGTGGCGCCAGCTATGTAACTAAGTGGCTTGTACGGTGGCTACGAAGAAGTTCGGAAACTTCTGGGACAGAATGTGTAGATGGTTTATTTAAATAATAAGTACCGTAAATAAATATAACCAAATACTTGTAAATAAAATATTTGTAATAATAATAATATATGCTAAAGATGCTAATTATTATTATACATGGCTTTTCATGGATAATTCGTAAATAAACTATCCTCCACATTCCGTTTAAACTATAATTTTCGTGGTCGAAAATGTGAAAATAAGAGTAATGATATATTTAATTATAAAACTAAATTTTACTTGTAATATAAATATATATATATATATATATATATATATATATATATATATATATATATATATATATATATATATATATATATATTATTCTACATGTATTCACTAATTATAATAATTTTGCTACATTTTACAGGAAAAAACTTATAGATGCAATTATAGATCAGTTAAATAGTAGAAAACTGAGCTATTGGTATATAACATTAATATTTTGTTTATAAATTTGTTTTTTACTATACCTTTATCATAATAATTGTTCTATTTCAAATTATATTTTACCCTGAAATGCTATCGTGGAGTAATTCGACACCTCAGCGACTATTATTATTATTATTATTATTATTATTATTATTATTATTATTATTGTTAATATTATTATTATTATTATTATTATTATTATTATTATTATTATTATTATTATTATTGTAAGATTCACTTTTCGACTAGGCGGCACTGGTTTAGACAACCCCCGACCCTGGAATGGTTAGGGAGGGCTAATTACTTGCTGTGTGCTAGCAGTCATATGCGGATGTGGGTGTAACTAAATAGTATCAATAAAGAAAAGACGAGATGCTTGCAGTAATTATAGGTGAGTGGTAGAACTCGCTGTCTTTCTAATTATTATACAGGTATAGAGTGGTGTGGATCACTAGATGCTTGATTGATATGTTATACACTGCTCGTGTATTTGATATGCATGGTATATGGAGATATACATTTGTATTATTTGTTTGTGGCCGCAAACATGTAGTCGTTTCCTAATTATCCGAAGAGTTGTCTGGGACAACTCTGGGTCCATGGAGCTATATGCTCCGAGGCGTGAGAGACACCACTTGAGAGGCTGAGATACACGAGAACTTCTGGGACGTAAAGGATAAACCTGGGGTTTATCATGATAGGTCTGGGACCTACACACGTGTGATCGTAAGCTAAACTCTCATAATGGGTCTGGGACCCATTGATCTCTGGGAGGTCGGGTTCTGGGAACTCAACATGTCTGGGACATAAGTATGTGGCTACGGTACCGCTAGTGGATAAGAAATGACTATTCACTCAGAGAAAAATGACTGGTTTCTAGCAAATAAATATTCATAGTTAAGGGGTACTTCATTCATTCAATTATTGCAACCTTGCAACAAATACAATTTAATCTTTAATATGAAATATATTTTATTCATTCAGTTATATTATTTATTTGACCGTGATTTATTTCATTTAAATTTAATTTAATTTTCTCAAATAAACTAATATATTTATGCTTAGTATTTTAAATTGGAATTTTTAATAAATAAATTTATAATTTTCTGAAATTTTTACTTGTTTCCTACAAACATGTAATTGTTTTGATTAATGTCAAAATATATTTCTGTAAACTTTATATTTATTACAATGAAAAATAGTTTTTATTGTGTGAATCCACATTTATTTGTCACAAATAAATATATGGCAAAATTCTATGGACTTGTTCATTTGTTGTACTTTTCATCTTGTTTATGGTGGTGTTCATTTCTGACAGTGTTTATTTTTGGTGATTTGCTTTTCATTGTGTGTGAAAAAGTAGTGCATATGTGTGACGGAAAGTTAATAAAGTATGGTGTACGTAAAAATTAAATATATTGTTTTTTTTTTAATTGTTTTCCTTCAATTTTAATCTTTTTAGAGAGTACAGGTTAAGAGAGGTATATAGGTATATAAATTTGGTTCAAATATTTTTTTTTTATATATCTATCCAATAGTAATGCAATAAATTTAGCGCAATGAAAATAACTCTTAACGTAAATAAATGCATAGTTCTCATGAAATACAAGATGTAATTGATCTCAAAATATATTTATTTGCCCGTGTGGGGTTGGTAATCCCCCATCGGGCGTCTCCCCAGGTGGCGGATAGGGGTACGTCCATCAGATATGATGGATATCGGGGAAATAAAATACTCGGGGCGGACCAAAATTAGCACTGCTGCCTTGCAGGGAGGATTTGGATCTCCACAGGCTAAGGAACACAACCTAAAACAAATTACCTGGCCCTCCAAGTTGGTGGTTGTGCAATGGGCCAACAACCCATTCACGTTAAACCACTAAGTTACGAAACCGCAAGCTATACCTCGGAAAGGACGGACATACGGCAACGAAATAACTAGTTTGATGATGAATGCAGAGAAGCCATTCGGAGAAAGAATGAAGACAGAAAACGAATGCTACAACGTAAAACAAAATCAAATGAGGAAGCGTATAAGGAGAGTAGAACAGAATGTAATAAAATACTAAGAAAGAAAAAAAGAGAAGAAATAAACATGCAAGTAAACAGGATGGAAGGGCATGGAACCAAAGGAAATTTGAGAAAATTCTACCAGTCAATCAAATGCAGCAACTTCAACAGAAAACTAAGTAACAGACTGATAGAAGACAAAGAAGGTAAGGTAATAGTCAACAAAGAGAAAACACTAGAAAGATGGAGCGAATACTTCCAAGATCTACTAAGCAACAATGAGATAAATGAGAACGAAAACCAGTTAAACGATAGAAACAATCCTGAACCAAACATGGAAGAACCAACACAGGAAGAAGTAAATAATGCAATCAAGAAATTCAAAACGCATAAAGCAGCTAGAGTGGATGAACTACTAGCTGAACTAATTAAAGCAGGCGGTGAAAAACTAGTTAAACAAATATATGAACTAATAATAAACATATGAAAGGAAGAAAAGATACCACAAGAGTGGAACACAGGAATAATAGTACCCATATTTAAAAAGGGCCATATATTTGATTGCAACAACTGTAGAGGCATCAGCCTACTATGTACTGCATACAAGATACTAGCAACCATACTATACGAAAGAATAAAACCCTACGCTGAAGACGTTATAGGTATAAATATCAATGTGGCTTTAGGAAAAACAGAAGCACGATAGATCACATATTCACCATAAAACAAATACTAAAGAAGAACTGGGAACATAACATAGCAACATACTACCTGTTTATCGATTTCAAGAAAGCGTAAGACTCAATCAAACGAAGTAAACTCTGGAAAGCTATGAAAGATTTTAAAATACCGGGAAAACTCATAAGCTTAACGAAGTTAACAGCAAACAGCACCTTAAACAAAGTTAAAATAGGACAAGACAAGTCAGACATATTTGAAACTAAAGATGGTATTAGGCAAGGAGATGCTCTGGCACCACTGCTATTCAATCTCGCACTGGAAAGAACAGTAAACGAAGCAAGAATAAATATAAATGGAAATATATTCGTAAACGCACATCAAATACTTGCATTTGCAAATGATGTGGTGATCATCACAAGAAGTAAAGAAGAACTGGAAGGAACGTTTGGAAGCCTAGAAAAAGCAACAAGAAATGTCGGATTGCAAATAAACGAAGACAAAAGTAAGATACTAATAACAGGGAAAAGACAACAGACAGAAAACAATGCCTTGGATATTGATACCTACACATTCCAGCAAGTAAGCAACTTTGTCTATCTAGGCTCAATATTAAACAAGGACAACAACACCTCAGAAGAAATACAAAGAAGAATAATACTGGCAACTAAGAGCTACTATGCAAATATAAAACTAATGAAGTCGAAAGTAGTCTCACAAAATAAGAAACTAAAAATTTACGAGACATTAACTAAACCAGTGACAACATACGGAAGTGAATCATGGACCATAATTAAAGTAGATGAAAGAATACTCCAAACCTTTGAAAGGAAAATACTGAGGAAAATATACGGTCCAACGGAAGAAGCAGACGGCTGGAGAATAAAATATAACTTTGAGTCATACTAACTATACAACAGGCCTAATATATTTGCAACAATAAAAGCCAACAGAATAAAATGGTTTGGACACACCAAAAGAGTGAAAGAGCATAGAATACCGAGAAAACTATTACAAAGTAAACCTAGGGGAACAAGAAGCAGGGATAGACCACGGAACAGGTGGGAAGACCAAAAACTACAGGATATTAAGAAATTAGGTGTAACAAATTGGACGAGAGCCGTGCAGAACAGAGCGGAATGGAAGAAAATAGCGGAAGATGCTAAGCTTTGATTAGGAGCGTAATGCAGAGAGTGATGATGATATATTTATTTGAGACAAATAAATGCTTCAAATAAATTATTACATTGCTTCAATTGTAGATATATTTGGATCTATTCAAGCTTAGGATTTATTTGTAACAAATAAATTTACAGTTCATGTAATCATATCTTTTTCTCAGTGCACGAGAGCCGCATCCCAGCACTTCGTCCATGCACTGGGTGTCTACTTTTGCGGATAGGGGTACCGGAATCCACGAGGTGTTAGGCCGCATTTAATATGCTGGGCACCTGCCCAAGTCAATGACAATGTGTATTTTATCCCACTTAGGGGAAAGCGTCGTAGAGGGCCAGTCCGTCGCTGACGCGTGTGGAAGAGGACACCAATAACAGGACAAAAAGGAATGTGAATTGTATATATTAGATTAATGCATGTATTATCGCCCTTATATTCCAGTTAAAAAATAAATGGAAAAGATTAATAAAAAATCTGATGTGGCCAGCACATTACCTTCCGTCAGTTCTATGTATTTTGTATAAATGTCATACAGAAAGTTCCTTGCAAAATATTATATTTCTTGTACATTACCTTAAGGCAGTTGTATGTATTTTGTACTAATTCCATACAGAAAGTTTCTAACAAAAGATCCTATATTTCCAGTAAAATTATAACATAAACATACTGTCAACTGCACTTGACACTGACACCTTTCAATCAGAATTTTCTTAATGTATCGCAGCTGTTTCCAGAGTTATAGCAAAGCTGACTAATATATATGATAATTAATTTCTTTATATTTTTTTAACTCTATATCCATTTAATATGAAGTATGAAATGCATTCAAATCGTATAGAGAATAAATAATTCTTTAATATTTATAATAACATTAAATGTAAAAAAATGATATTTAACATCGTTTTTTCAAGAAAAACTGTTAAAATCTTCAAATGAGGGTACTTCCGGTTGACCAATTATAACCAAAATCTAATCAGCTCTTCACATGGATGTAACGAAGAGGAATACGAAAGAATTATAATTTTTGGAATTGTAGTATTAGAGTTATCGCATTAGAAAATTTTGTCACACACAGACACACACACACACACACACACATACATACACACACACACACATACAGACATCATCGTAAAAATAGTAAAATCGTATTCTAGGGGCCCTAAAACGTGCTTATTCGTCAAAAACTCACCACCGAATTTACAATACCTTCCTTACCTAAAGGTGACGGAAGGTAAAAAACTATATCTTTTATTATTATTATTATTATTATTATTATTATTATTATTATTATTATTATTATTATTACTATTATTATTATTATTGTTATTATTATTATTATTATTATTATTATTATTATATTATAATATATGTTTTAATAATATAGTCATTTGTCGACTAGGAACAGCAATATAAACTGACAACTGTAATAATACAGTTAAATATTTAAATTAAAATGATATTTACATAAATTAAATATCCCATGATTAATAAACTGGATCCATTGACAATAAAATTATACAATTATGGAAAATAATTAAATAATTTAAAGCTATTACCATTTCACAACAAACACCAACAGTAAATTAATGCATTTGTATTGCGCTAGTTATTAAATTGTCAATTATAAATACACATTAGTATATTACGTTAGTCAGGTTCAAAGATGAAAACTATGATTACTAGAAAAATTCTATTTATCTAAGTATAAATGTAAAACGAAGAAATTTGCATTGAAAAAATTTAATTCCAATAGAGCCGAAGAAAACTTCCTCGTCAGATAGCGCTTTACTACTTAGTTGAAGTAAATTTTTTTAATAAAAGTTATTTAAATACCGTAAAAGATATTGATGTTTAGTTTTAAAATATATGTATGTTTTTTAATAATAATTAAAGAATAAATGAAAACCACATTTTACATTAGTTATTTAAATTTTTTATTTATTTTATGTATTTATTGGAATTCGGACTTAAATAAAGACACACTCGAGTACAAAAACTATGAATTCATTTATCAAACATATAAGGAACACTATAAATAACAATTAAATGAACATACATTAATACAGATATCTACTTAAGGAACATTGAAAGATGAACAATGATGTGGAATACGTATCCGGAAAATTGAATTTAGTATTTACTTTCTTAATGCCCAGTTTTTTTAATCGGCTTTTTTTTCACATAACTACATTTGGATATATTAAGTATTAATTTA
Source organism: Harpalus rubripes (assembly GCA_963082715.1). Classification (NCBI taxonomy): domain Eukaryota; kingdom Metazoa; phylum Arthropoda; class Insecta; order Coleoptera; family Carabidae; genus Harpalus; species Harpalus rubripes. The sequence goes on along the minus strand of OY720448.1, from coordinate 72,114,571 downwards.
TGATTGTTGATTGTTACAATATTCCACGAATATGTTAAGATCATCTTGCATAGCTTCAAGGCCATTAGCACTTTCAATTGAATGATAAATTTTTTAGTCATCGGCATAAATGATAAATTTAGCAAATTTAAAACATTGTGAAATATTGTTAATGAAAGATTGAAAAGTAGGGGTCCAAGATGAAAACCTTGCGGTACATCTGATGTAATGAGAACATCGTTAGATTTGAATCCCTTCAAAACAACACGTTGTTGCCTGTTCTACCGATAAGAGATGAACCATTTCAACAAATCTCCACCTACACCAACTTCAGAAAATCTGGAAATGAGTAAATTATGATGTATTTTATCAAACGCCTTACTGAAATCCGTGTAGATAACAACAATTTCTAATTGATTATCCATTGCTTGTAGCAGATTGGCACACCGAGCAATGGGTAATAAGCCATGATGATATATTTATTTATATCCTGTAATATATAATCGCAATATTCTAAAAAGTTTGTTTCTATGGATCGGCCGGAAACGAAACCATGTTTTTGGGGAATGATGTATTGTTTAAATGTAACATATAACTCTTTATAGACATTTTTTTCAAAAAATTTCTCGAAAATGCAATGTTTAGAAATTGGTCTATAATAGTAGCACATTTTTTAAAAATAAAAAAGGCAGGAATATTATCTTCACCCGCAGCTTTGTTCACATCAAGATTTAGTAGAGTATTTAGGACCATGCATCGTTAATTTCTATACAATTTAACTGAGGGAATGAATTGTTATGAACAAGATTACAAGGATTATTGTTTACATCACTAGAGACAAGTACGGATGTTCCCCTTGACATATACCATATACTGACTAATTCACAATATTATGGAAAATATGAAAATTAAATTTAATTGCATCTACTTATTTAATACTATACTTTGAAATATTTATAATGAACTATAAAGTGTAATATTCTTATATTAACGCAAAAAGTTACGAATAATTTCCTTTGAAATCCCAGTTATTCACATAGATTGAAACTAAAATAGAACGGACTTGGTACAAAGACTTGCAATATTGCCACCATTAGCTCTATCAATTTTTATATAGTTACTTGATTCCCTTTGTCTTTATATGAACTGTAATCGAATGCATGCAATTATGTTATCGCATACCGGTACCTGCATTAACTCTACGAGATAAAAGGATAATTTACATAACATTTAAATGACGGTAGATCTTTATAGGTTTTTCATTCGTTTTTCTAGTTGTATTAGGACTTGAATTTATTTTAATTTTTTACTAAAATACCAGATTTACAGCAAAGGGAGCCGAAGCGGCAAATCTGTGTTTGGTGCCGTTTATAAAACACTATTTTTTTCAGACATGGGTAGTAATGTAATATAAGTAATAGCATTGTATAATTTCATTACATTTTATTCTAATAAGTAATTTTATAATGCTATTTTCATGAAAAATCTGAAGCAACTTCTGTGTGTGAAAACAAAGTGTGCAAAGTGAAACTTTCATTGCTAAATGATCAAATAAAGTTAATGGAAAAATTGATATATAGTTATGAAAAGCGTCTCAATGACAAAGAATTCATAATTACTTTCCTCAAAAATCCGCAAAGTCAAACGCAGAACACAATCATGCCACAAAATAAAACTTCTACTGACACCTACCAAAGTAATAAGAAACCAATTGATTCTAAGAATAATAAGAAAGTGCTGGTTAATTCGTAGCAAGCGACATACGCTTCAACTTTAGAAAAACAAGTATCAACAAATAATTTGTCAAATATACAAGCAAAGGGAATAACTGCCGAAGCTAGCGAGAATAAAGAGAAAGAAAGGCAGCAAGTACAATCAAATCAAAGGAGAAACCGCAGCCGAAACCGAAATATATAAAGTGCTACAAAGTTTATTAGTTTCCATGTTTATAGACTAGATCCCAATTTAACAGCAGACGAACTTGTAAAATATCTTAAAAAGAAATTCTCTCAATATGTCGCATGTGTAAAAATGACCTCAAAACATCCTGATGAATATTGCTCTTTCAAGGTGACCGTTCCAGTGGAAGATAAAGAGATTATTTTGGATCCAGCCACATGGCCAAAATATACGTGTTTTAGTTATTTTTTAGCCAGACTCCAAATAAAAATAAATCTACATAACAGACAATAATCATAAAAATAATAAATTAAAAATAATCAATCAAAACATTCAATGCATAGCTAATAAGATAGATATATTGGATATATTTATACATGAAAATTGTATCGATGTATTAGTTATTACAGAACACTGGCAAACCACTGAAAGTATCTGCAATTTTAAACTAAATAATATGCATTTAACATCTTTTTTTTGTAGGTCTAGTAAAAAAGAATGGTGGAGTAGGAATTTTTTGTTAGAATAATATAAATGCGTACGAAATTAACTTTATTAAAAATTTATCATAGAATGTTGTGCTGTACAAATCATTAATCCACAAGTTACTATTGTAGGCATTTATAGACCACATCAGGTGATTTTGGAATTTTTCTTGAAGGAATTACAGATATTAAAAAGAGTTTATATTATATAAACAAATGCATCATTATAGCTGGAGATTTTAACATTAAATTTGATATTCAGAATAATGAACTTGCACGACTGAAAGATTTGTTGGATAGTTACGGCATAAGTGTTCTTTTTAAAAAACTCTCAAGAGTAACTAGTACTAGTGCTAACTGCATTGACAATGTTTTTATATATATAGAATAGACTGCTCTGATTTATATACTGAAACCATAAAATCTATTATGTCAGACCACTTTTCGCAGCTGCTGTCAATACCTGTAAACGTTTTAGAGGACAAAAATAAGTAGAAAACGCGTTGTTTTAATGAGCACAATATTATTACATTCACGAATTATGTAAAGCAAGAAACCTGGAACGATTTATTTAATATTGCTACCCCAGATAATTCATTTAATTTTTTTATGAATACAATTTCATACTACTTTGAGTTGTCTTTTCCTCTCACAGTTAACATCAATAATAATAAAACGAATTTACCGTAGTATACTTCAGAGTTAAAAGCGATGAAAAATATATTATGTATGTATGCTAATTTGAGTCAACATTCAGACCACTTTAAGCAATCATTTAAAAATTATAACAAAATATATCAAAATGCTTTAGCGAACGCTAAGAAAAATTATTTTAATACTAAATTACAATTTTCTGAAAACATCTCTAAAACTAGTTGGCATATTATTAATAATAATAATCTGAATTATCGTGCAAAAAACAATTTTTACACTGGCACTCCAGCGGCTAACTTATTAAATGATTACTTTGCAACAGTTAGTGAGAAAACTATTAAGAATATCACTAATCATATTGATGATTGCATAACAGATAGCGTCCCATTATTTAATAAAACGTTTACTTTATTCCCCATTAATTACATTGAAATTGAAAATATTATAGATAAACTTAAAAATTCACATTCTGCAGGATGTGATAACATTTCAAATTTCTTGTATATAATAACAATAACAAAACTTGTCGACTCTAGAGATAAAAATAAAATTATAGTTGGTATTTTCATAGATTTTACTAAAGCATTTAATTGTATGCATCACAAAATTTTGATAAATGAATTAGAAAGATATGGTATTCGTCGTATACTTCTACAATGGTTTATATATTACATACTAGATCGTAACCAGAGGGGCTCGATTCTTAACATCGTTCGCTTTCGCGCGAATGCAAAGGCGAAACGAGAAGTACAACGCGATGCGTAAGCACGAAGCTTATTCTCAACTACCCTTCGCTTCGCCACACGCGCATTCGCATTTTAGACGAATGCTAATATTTAGCAACGTCGCATTGGACATTGGACGTGTTGCTAGTTGCATGACTGTTTTCGATGAATGGATGGTTAAGTGTTGTGTGAGTCGTCCATATTTTTTGAGTGATTAGCTTTTACTATAATAAATATGGAGGCAAACATTGCCAAAATATCTGAGAATGAAAGACCAATGCATATTGAATTAAATAAGAAAAACTTTAAATTAGTAAGTTGTAAATATACAACATCTAAAAATGCGCAAGCTAAATGGAAGGAAATATCCAATGTTTTAAATTGTATTCTAAAAGCTAGAAAAAATTGGAAAAAATGTAAAAATATTTTTTTCTAAATGTTAAAAATGTCAAATACTTTTAATTTTTAATATCGGAAAACAACTTATAACTGATTATGCAATATATTATTACAGTTTACCAATATGTATTTCAGACATGGCAACATATAAGAAACCGAACTAAATCGAAATATACCAATTAATTTTTGTAAAACTAGCATTATTGCACTATTTGTCAATATTTATTTTATGTATATTTTGTACCTACTCTTAATGGTATATTGATGTTTTAAAGCCAAGTTTTTTTTTAAATCGTACCGCTATAGAGTTTCTTCAATCGTACTAGTATTTGATCTACTAAAATATATATAGACAGAAATTATATACTATGTATTCTAAAAAATTGTTTATTATTCTTAATAATATATATATATATATATATATATATATATATATATATATATATATATATATATATATTATTTCATTATGTTTTCTTATTTTGTAAATTTGTCAAGTTATTAACAAAACAAATTCAAGTTCTAAAAACAAATATCATTATTTAACTAGGCAGTACGATTTAAGAGATAGGTTTACTAAAAGATATCTTTTACATTGTCTTATGAAGTCTGATTAATGTGTTATTTTAAAAAAAGCTGAACGTGTAAGGAGAAAGCATCACAAAATATAACTATAGGCAGAAATATAAATTTTCGTGCCAATCTACGCTAAATAATAAATAAAACAAAAACAATCTGTTAGGTATATAATAATTTTTTGAATGGTGTATCTGTTAGAACATGTACAGGATTTTCCATATCCCTGTTATTCATCTCTTCAATATATTCTTTAAAATATTATCATTATATCTAATTCTTCATTAACAATTTTTTTTAGCTCATTCATTAATAATATTACAATAATTTGCACTTTTACAACTGATTACACGTCAGTTTTAAAAGACAAGGCCCAAATAAACTCGACAACCGGTGAGACGAATGCTTTTACCCACTCGCTTTGAACACGAAAGCGATTGCACGAATTCGTAACGATGCGAAGAGTCGAGAATACCGTTTTACTGATTTCGTTCGCTATGCGTACGAACGCGCACGACTCTGACGATTACGAAGGGTCCAGTATACGGCCCCCGGTTGTTGCTATAGATAATGGTACTAGCCTAACCTCTGCTTCGCCGAGTTTACCCTAGGGCTCCGCCGATAGTGTTTTATAATAGTTTATACGTACATCCAATCTGTCTACGCACAATTTAAAACCAAAGTGCTAACGCCAACAGTCTTGTCAGATACCCAAGTTCCCCCTTCTATCAAACGAATTAACTTTATGCATAAAACAAATGCCAATGAACGTGTCAGAAATTTTTACACATGTATCTAACAGTCCTTAATTAGACCTCTCATTTGATACCAAACACGACATATTTCTAACATCTTTATGCACAAAACAAAAGCCGACTGAGATGTCTAATTGTTAACACTTCCATATCAGCAGACAAAATTTCAGTTGATCCCAATCACGACAGGGTTCAGACAAGTCTATGCGAAAAACAAAACCCAATCGAGTTGATGTCTAAATTATGGAAGTTCTATAATTTAGCCAGGCAGAAAACTTTTCATTTAATACCGAACAAAATATATTTCTGACAAACAACAAGAAATGTTTTGTCAAGGGCTATCATGGAGAAATGTCAAAAATACGACAGGTCAGTCGGCTACCGTTTTCTTGCAAAAAGTTGTCAATAATATTTCAGAAGTATAATCAAAAAATGCAGTTAAAATATAATTTTTCGACGTACCTACATACCGGGTGGCACTCCAAATCCGTTACATAGGCATTTAACATGGGAAAACAGTTTTACCTTGCGCGTTGCTTTCCAAATTATTTTTGAAAAAATACTTCAAATAAAAGTTGTAGATAATGAAATTCTGCATTTGATTAAAAAAAAAATAATTAATTGTGCATGCTTTGTAACGGCAGAAATTGCAAATGAAAATATCGAAAATCACGACAAAAATAGTGATAGCCATAAAATTAAAACAAACAGCATGACATATGTAATTACCTCTCGCTAAGAGAGGTATTGTATTCATGCTAAAAATCACATATCCAGATTTTAGTGAATAAGCACGTTTTAAGGTCCCTAGAATCCGATTATGACATTTTTACGATGATGTCCGTATAACATTAAATTATTTATTCGATAAATATAAATTCATTATTATATCTTCTATAGATTTAGAGATAAAGAAATGCATATAAAATAATTTGATGTAAAAATTCTTAGATCAAACTACTTCAAGGCAAGAAATTCAAATGTTTGTAATTCACACATAAATGTCACTGTCAAAAATATTTGTAAGCCACTGTCAAAAATATTTGTACATCATTATGAAGATTATGAAAATAAATAAAAAGTCAACAACGCAAAAGAATATACCCAAAAAAGAATATAAAAGGAATTTGCGAAAAAATGAATAATAGAAAAGGAAAGTAGAAAAAAAAATCAGGATATTGAATATAAAGAAAATGTATGTATTGTACATAATTTATATTAAAATAATTATTTTGTAGTGACACATGAATATATGTATTTGTATTTAAAAATATTTTTCGTTTTATGCGTACAACCAGGGTAAAATATCTGGCGAGAGGTTATGTGCTGGCCACATCAGTTTTTTTTTATATGATTGAAAAAGTCTCAATATTTGACAGTTAAAACATCAATCATTTGTTTGTCTGTTTGTTTTAATTCAATGGCTAGTGCTATTAAACTAAATTTTTCATATTTAATTTCTAGTGTTACTAATCATACGAAATGGATTTTGTTTATTAATATGAAAGTAGAATTTTATGCTCTACAACTTTTATTTGAATAATTTTTTTCTATAATAATTTGTTTTACCATGTTTAATGCTTATGTATACAAAGTGATTGGTAGGAACTGATAAAAACATATATTGAAATGAACAAATGCTGCGCGTTTTATGCGAGTAAACAGGACAAAATGTCTTAGTTACACGATAAATACAGTGTGTTCAAAGAAATTCCGAACTCAGAGTAGGCTATGTACAAAGAGACGTATGTCAATTAATTAAATGTCAATTTGACTTAAAATATTGTCAAAAATGTTTTGCAAAGAAATCAAAGCTTTTCAAATTAGAAAACGGCGAATGACAGTAAACTGTATCCTTTGACAACTTGACTTTTGAATTGAATATTGATCAAACATACGTTTCTCTGTTCATAGCCTACTCCGAGTTAGGTTTTTTTAACACACTGTATAAACATAATATTAATAACACGTATACCGTGTGTCTGTCTTAAAGGTGTACATAGGATATTAACATGGGAAATCAGTTTTTTGCAATTTCCTGCTCACGTAATTATTTTACGCAAAAACGCGTTAAATAAAAGTTTTAGGGCATAAAATTATGCATTCAAATCAATAAACAGAAATATTTTTACATGCTTTGTAACGACAGAAATTATTTATGAAAATGTCGAAAATTACGTTGAAAATATCGACAGCCATGGAATTGAACAAAAAATAAATAAATGCTTAACGTTTTATCTGTCACAACCTAAGTTAATTTATTTGACGTTTCTGACAATTTGATAAAACGTCAAGCATTTATTTATTTTTTGTTCAATTCCATGGCTGTCGATATTTTCAACGTAATTTTCGACATTTTCATAATTAATTTCTGTCGTTACAAAGCATGTAAAGGTAATTCTGTTTATTGATTTAGATACAGAATTTTCTGCTCTAAAACTTTTATTTGAAGCGTTTTAGCTTAAAATAATTAGGCGTGCAGGAAATTGCAAAAAACTAATTTCCCATGTTAATCTCCTATGTACACCTTTAAGACTTTAAGGTAAAAATAAATCAAACAAAACTCAAAAAATGTGATATTTTAATTTTAAAGTAAACAATTATGTAGTTACAAACTGTAGAAAAGTAAGTAGTTACATTACATTAATAAAGTTTGGATTGTTATTAAAGAGGAAAAATGCAAGACTCATAGGTATACAAGATTACTTTTGTGGCTTATGCTGTAGGATTATAGCCCAGTTGCATAAAACATTGTTAACTTTAATCGCATTGTTAACTTTGACAAGATTTTTTAATATATGGCAATAAAAGAATTTTAAAATAGATAATTCTAAAAGTAATATAAGAAAATGAAATACAGATTTAAATCTGTACCGTTTTAAGATAGATATTGAATTATGGTGCACTCTCCACGCCAGCAATGAGTGCTCGTGAGGTGACGCCTGGTAAACGCACGCACGGTACAAATATGTCATCATCATTACCGATATCTGCGTACAAAGCAGATTGGCACACCCAGCAATGGGTAATATGCCGTGATGATATATTTATTTATTTATTTATTTATTGACTTATGTTTAATCTGAAGTAATTTTAAACGTAATGTAAGAAAATGAATTGCAAAAAAGAACAGATTTAAACAAACCATCTAAAATTATTGAATTGACTTGTTCCAAACATTAAGGCATAATTTATCGATTTTGATATTCATTATGTCTTTCTCAGCCTGACATTTTGTTAAATCTATTTACAAAATAAAATATATAAATTAACAATAAACATACGTCTTAAAATAGGTAAAATAGGTATAGCCTTGTACAGAGTTCCTTTATGGTGCTCTCCTTCCTTATTTTTATTTTTTATTCTGTAGTGTTTAATCCTTTGTCCTGTGTTTAGCACCAAATCTTTTTGGGTTTCATTTAAACACGTATATTCTGTTTTGCATGTTTACTTCCAGACTATGTTTTTAGTGTTGATACGACATGCATAATTTGTCATTAACATATCAAATATGACATGACAATGTTTATCTTTTTAATTTTGTATATAGATTGTGATATTATTCCTACCTTTCTGATCCTTTTCGACGTGTTTCCTTACACATTTTCCAAAATTCTATTTACAAAATAAAATATGTAACATAATAATAAACATGGCTTAAAATCATTACATATACCTACCTTGTGAAATTCATCATCTTTTCTTTAATTATTACATATTATTTAAACATTTTATTGCATTTAAAAGGAAGAAAACAGATACATAATTTGTCATCATTGACATTGACATAACAGCGTTTATCGTCTCAAATTTTCAAGGAAAACTGTGATCGTTACTGTGAAAAATATTGTTTAGTTAGGAATATTTGTTTTTTACCTAGTTACTTATGACATATTTGGCAACACTGTTCAAGTACATATGAAACGTCAAAATTTATAATTTTTAATTAAAATGTTTTAGGCCTTTTTTACCTGTGCGGATATAATTGCCCATTCTCAAAATTTATAATTATGAATTAAACTTCTTTCAAATTGTCTCCATTTCATAAATATTCCCATTGAAAGGTTCAAAATGACATGACAAACATGGCGTTCTTCGTCTTAAATTTTTCAAAGAGAACTGTGATCATTACAGTGACCTATTGTTTCTGTCCCAATTTTCAATCTTTAATAATTTTTTACTCCAAAACTATGCAACCTACAGAAATTCGTCCCATTAGAAGGGCCCTGAAGCCAATCATTTCCTACAATTTGATACAAATTTCATGAAAATCGGTCGCACCGTTTAAGCTGTAGCCTTGTCTAAAGTTTGGCGATCGGCTTTTTGATTAAAGAATATATAGAAAGATCCTCTAACTGTTTAGTATATAGGACTAGCGTAACCTCGGCTTCGCCGAGTTTTCCCTAGGGCTCTGCCGATAGTGGTTTATGATGCCCACGCAACATGCCCACCCAAACTGCCCACGCAACATGCCCACCCAAACTGCCCACGCAACATGCCCACTCAAACTGCCAACGCAACATGCCCACGCAACATGCCCACCCAAACTGCCAACGCAACATGCCCACGCAACATGCCCACCCAAACTGCCCACGCAACATGCCCACCCAAACTGCCCACGCAACATACCCACTCAAACTGCCCACGCAATATGCCCACGCAACATGCCCACCCAAACTGCCCACACAACATGCCCACCCAAACTGCCCACGCAACATGCCCACCCAAACTGCCCACGCAATAGCCCACTCAAACTGCCCACGCAATATGCCCACGCAACATGCCCACCCAAACTGCCCACGCAACATGCCCACCTAAACTGCCCACGCAACATGCCCACTCAAACTGCCCACGCAACATGCCCACCCAAACTGCCCACGCAACATGCCCACCCAAACTGCCCACGCAACATGCCCACTCAAACTGCTCACGCAACATGCCCACGCAACATGCTCACGCAAAATGCCCACCCAAACGGCCCACACGCTCTCTTTGACTTTTCTGTCTCATGCTGTATGATTATGTAATTTAAAAGATTAGTACGATTCAATAATTGGCACCCCCCGCAATGGCCTTGTGGATATATTTATTTATTTATTTATGAATGAATAAATAAATAAATAATTAAATAAATAAATAAAAAATAAATTAATAAATTAATAATTAATAAATAAATTAATTAATAATTAATAAATAAATTAATAAATAAATTAATAAATAAATTAATAAATAACTTAATAAATTAATAAATAAATTTATAAAAAAAAATCTGATGTGGCCAGCACATTACCTTCCGTCAGTTCTATGTATTTTATATAAATGCCATACATAAAGTTCTTTGCAAAAGATTATATTTCTTGTACATTACCTTAAGGCAGTTGCATGCATTTTATACAAATTCCATACAGAAAGTTTCTAACAAAAGATCCTATATTTCCAGTCAAATTATAACATAAACATACTGTCAACTGCACTTGACACTGACACCTTTCAATCAGAATTTTCTTAATGTAGCAGCTGTTTCCAGAGTTATAGCAAAGCTGACTAATATATATGATATTTAATTTCTTTATAATTTTTTAACTCTATGTCCATTTAATATGAAGTATAAAATGCATTAAAATCGTATAGAGAATAAATAATTCTTTAATATTTATAATAATATTAAATTTGAAAAAATGATATTTAACACCGTTTTTTCAAGAAAAACTGTTAAAATCTTCAAATGAAGGTACTTCCGGTTGACCAATTATAACCAAAACCTAATCAGCTCTTCACATGGATGTAACGAAGAGGAATACGAAAGAATTATAATTTTTAGAATTGTAGTATTAGAGTTATCGCATTAGAAAATTTTGTCACACACAGACACACACACACACACACACACACACACACACACACACACATACATACATACACACACACACACACACACACACACACACACACACACACACATACAGACATCATCGTAAAAATAGTAAAATCGTATTCTAGGGACCCTAAAACGTGCTTATTCATCAAAAACTCACCACCGAATTTTTTGACCAAAGACAATACCTTACTAAGGTAATTAATAAATTAATAAATTAATAAATTAATAAATTAATAAATTAATAAATTAATAAATTAATAAATTAATAAATTAATAAATTAATAAATTAATAAATTAATAAATTAATAAATTAATAAATTAATAAATTAATAAATTAATAAATTAATAAATTAATAAATTAATAAATTAATAAATTAATAAATTAATAAATTAATAAATTAATAAATTAATAAATTAATAAATTAATAAATTAATAAATTAATAAATTAATAAATTAATAAATTAATAAATTAATAAATTAATAAATTAATAAATTAATAAATTAATAAATTAATAAATTAATAAATTAATAAATTAATAAATTAATAAATTAATAAATTAATAAATTAATAAATTAATAAATTAATAAATTAATAAATTAATAAATTAATAAATTAATAAATTAATAAATTAATAAATTAATAAATAAATAAATTAATAAATTAATAAATTAATAAATTAATAAATTAATAAATTAATAAATTAATAAATTAATAAATTAATAAATTAATAAATTAATAAATTATTAAATTAATAAATTAATAAATTAATAAATTAATAAATTAATAAATTAATAAATTAATAAATTAATAAATTAATAAATTAATAAATTAATAAATTAATAAATTAATAAATTAATAAATTAATAAATTAATAAATTAATAAATTAATAAATTAATAAATTAATAAATTAATAAATTAATAAATTAATAAATTAATAAATTAATAAATTAATAAATTAATAAATTAATAAATTAATAAATTAATAAATTAATAAATTAATAAATTAATAAATTAATAAATTAATAAATTAATAAATTAATAAATTAATAAATTAATAAATTAATAAATTAATAAATTAATAAATTAATAAATTAATAAATTAATAAATTAATAAATTAATAAATTAATAAATTAATAAATTAATAAATTAATAAATTAATAAATTAATAAATTAATAAATTAATAAATTAATAAATTAATAAATTAATAAATTAATAAATTAATAAATTAATAAATTAATAAATTAATAAATTAATAAATTAATAAATTAATAAATTAATAAATTAATAAATTAATAAATTAATAAATTAATAAATTAATAAATTAATAAATTAATAAATTAATAAATTAATAAATTAATAAATTAATAAATTAATAAATTAATAAATTAATAAATTAATAAATTAATAAATTAATAAATTAATAAATTAATAAATTAATAAATTAATAAATTAATAAATTAATAAATTAATAAATTAATAAATTAATAAATTAATAAATTAATAAATTAATAAATTAATAAATTAATAAATTAATAAATTAATAAATTAATAAATTAATAAATTAATAAATTAATAAATTAATAAATTAATAAATTAATAAATTAATAAATTAATAAATTAATAAATTAATAAATTAATAAATTAATAAATTAATAAATTAATAAATTAATAAATTAATAAATTAATAAATTAATAAATTAATAAATTAATAAATTAATAAATTAATAAATTAATAAATTAATAAATTAATAAATTAATAAATTAATAAATTAATAAATTAATAAATTAATAAATTAATAAATTAATAAATTAATAAATTAATAAATTAATAAATTGATAAATTAATAAATTAATAAATTGATAAATTGATAAATTAATAAATTAATAAATTGATAAATTGATAAATTGATAAATTAATAAATTAATAAATTAATAAATTAATAAATTAATAAATTAATAAATTAATAAATTAATAAATTAATAAATTAATAAATTAATAAATTAATAAATTAATAAATTAATAAATTAATAAATTAATAAATTAATAAATTAATAAATTAATAAATTAATAAATTAATAAATTAATAAATTAATAAATTAATAAATTAATAAATTAATAAATTAATAAATTAATAAATTAATAAATTAATAAATTAATAAATTAATAAATTAATAAATTAATAAATTAATAAATTAATAAATTAATAAATTAATAAATTAATAAATTAATAAATTAATAAATTAATAAATTAATAAATTAATAAATTAATAAATTAATAAATTAATAAATTAATAAATTAATAAATTAATAAATTAATAAATTAATAAATTAATAAATTAATAAATTAATAAATTAATAAATTAATAAATTAATAAATTAATAAATTAATAAATTAATAAATTAATAAATTAATAAATTAATAAATTAATAAATTAATAAATTAATAAATTAATAAATTAATAAATTAATAAATTAATAAATTAATAAATTAATAAATTAATAAATTAATAAATTAATAAATTAATAAATTAATAAATTAATAAATTAATAAATTAATAAATTAATAAATTAATAAATTAATAAATTAATAAATTAATAAATTAATAAATTAATAAATTAATAAATTAATAAATTAATAAATTAATAAATTAATAAATTAATAAATTAATAAATTAATAAATTAATAAATTAATAAATTAATAAATTAATAAATTAATAAATTAATAAATTAATAAATTAATAAATTAATAAATTAATAAATTAATAACCCAAACTGTCCACGCAACATGCACACCCAAACTGCCCACGCAACATGCCCACCCAAACTACCCACGCAACATGCACACCCAAACTACCCACGCAACATGCCCACCCAAACTGCCCACGCAACATGCCCACCCAAATTACCCACGCAACATGCCCACGCAAACAGCCCACGCAACATGCCCACCCAAATTACCCACGCAACATGCCCACCCAAACTACCCACGCAACATGCCCACCCAAACTGCCCACGCAACATTCCCACCCAAACTACCCACGCAACATGCCCACCCAAACTACCCACGCAACATGCCCACCCAAACAGCCCACGCAACATGCCCACCCAAACTACCCACGCAACATGCCCACCCAAACTACCCACGCAACATGCCCACCCAAATTACCCACGCAACATGCCTACCCAAATTACCCACGCAACATGCCCACCCAAACTACCCACGCAACATGCCCACCCAAACGGCCCACGCAACATGCCCACCCAAACTACCCATGCAACATGCCCACCCAAACTACCCACGCAACATGCCCACCCAAATTGCCCACGCAACATGCCCACCCAAACAACCCACGCAACATGCCCACCCAAACTACCTACGCAACATGCCCACTTAAACTACCCACGCAACATGCCCACCCAAACTACCCACGCAACATGCCCACTCAAACTACCCACGCAACATGCCCACCCAAACTACCCACGCAACATGCCCACCCAAACTGCCTACGCAACATGCCCACCCAAACTACCCACGCAATCTCCCCTAAAGAGCCCCACACACTCCGTTATTTGTGTACGGTTTAGGTTTAGAACATACGGGTAAAGCCGTGCGAATAAAACACGCTGGACTGCCAACCTAAATACTACCAGTTTTGTCAGTTTTGTAAAATCTATTTACAAAATAAAATATAAATAAACATATCTTAAATTAATACACTGACCGGCACAGAAAACAATCCTTGACATTCTCTCTGTACACTGTACATTTTGTCCTCCCGGTCTTTCTTGTCGTTGATTCTTTTCCTACATTTCTCGTCCATTTCGTCGTTTAATAACCTCGAACATTTTCAACAATCTATTTACAAAATAAATTATAAAATAAGAATAAACATATCTTACATTCAAAGCGTACCTACCTTACGTCGTTTAATTCTCACATTCTTTTCTTCAATTTTAAACCGATTATTTTCTGTAGTTCAAATTTGTCATTAACATATCAAATGTGACAGAAGACATTATTTATCTTTTTAATTTTACACATGTATTCTTCGTTCGATTGTGAAACTCTTCTAGTCTTTATCAACGTTTTCGTAGTTTTTAGTAACTTCTGACATTTCGTAAAATCTATTTACAAAATAAAATCTAAATTAACAATAAATATTGCTTAAATTTATTACGTATACCTACCTCGTTTAATTCATATTCTTTTCTTCAATTTTACACAATATATTTATTTATATTTAGCATTGAAATGGTCGACAACCCATACGACTTTCATAATTTGTCATTATTGACAATGACATCATGCCGAATGTTACACATGACAGCATTTTTATCTTCTAAATTTTTACGTGTATTCTACGATCCACTGTTTCATTTTACGTTTAATAATTTTTTACCAGAAAACTATGCATCCTACAGAAATTCGTCCCATTAGAAGGGCCCTGAAGCCAATCATTTCCTACAGTTTGTTACAACTTTCATGAAAATCGGTCGCACCGTTTAAGCTGTAGCCTTGTCTAAAGTTGGGCGATCGTCGTGATTAAAGAAAATATATATAGATAGTGAATCTAACCTTTTAGTATTAAGGATAACTTCTTACATATCTACTGCTAACGTCGGCGTCCCTCAAGGCTCTGTTTTAGGTTCAATACTTTTCACTATTTACATAAATGATCTGTCCTCATTTATTAAAAATAATGAAATTTTACAAGTCTCTTATGCAGACGATACAAATATTTTAATTACAGACAATAGTATACGAATAGTATCTACTTAAAATATTGTGAAAGAAACCATAAGTAAAGTATTATGCTGGGTTAAACATAATCATCTTAGTATACATAAAGATAAAACACAATTAATTGTTTTCGGATGAACTCCTGATTTCGGAATCACTATTAATAATTCCACTTTTACAACTACTAATGCAATTAAAATTCTAGGTATATGGATTAAAAAAAATCTTTGATGGGTAACACAAATTAATCATTTATGTTCGAAAATTGCACGACTATGTTTTGCTCAACTAAATTTTGTAGTTTAGAAGTTACTAGGAATTTTTATTTTGCATGTATACATTCTGTTTTAAAATATGGAATAGTGCAATGGGGAGGATCATCTGACATTAAAAAAGTTTTTATAATGCAAAAAAAGCTCGGATATAGGTTGGAGCTTCGCAAAGAGATTCTTGTAAACAACTTTTTATTAGTTTAGAAATAATGACAGTTTACTCCATATATATTTATGAATTAATCTGTTATGTACATCAAAATTTTACTAAGTTCTCTCACAACCGCGAATTTCATATGTACGAAACAAGATTTAAAAAACAGTTATTACCACCACATCATCAAACTAAATTTTATCAAGAACATTTGTTCTACAATGGCTCTCGCTTCTACAATAGGCTTCCTGAAGATATAAAGAATATAAATAATCTTATTTCTTTCAAGAAAAAGCTAAAGTCCTTTTTAATCAAAAAATGTCTGTATTCGGTAGATGAATTTATGCAACTGTAATTATCTTGTTGACTTTGACGTTTGTATCTTAAGTGTTGTTCTTTGTTATTGTACTAAACTTTTGTTACAATATTTATTATTATTATTATTATTATTATTATTATTATTATTATTATTATTATTATTATTATTATTATTATTATTATTATTATTATTATTATTATTATTACTAGTATGTGCTAGTAATTTGTAAGGTATCGCATTACTTTTTCAAAGTTATTTAAAATATGCATGGGCATATCTTAGATAAGAAATATTGTTTCGACTTTTCCGATCGTAAACGATTTGGTACGAACAAGAAGTATAATATTTGCCAGGTACTGTCCATTAAAGTCATCCGTCCATAGTTTTCGTATTATTTTGTTTTCCTACTGTTGCGTTGTTTTTACAATTCTTCATATCTAGTTAAATGTTAAGCATCTATTATGTATACAACGTAAATTTTTGAATAATATTACTTTTTAAATAAATCGGATCACTAGGTTTGAGAAACAAAACAAATTTTACAATTCATTTAAAGGTAATATTTTATTAGATTTTTTATCTTGTTGCACATGGCAACTGCGCCATTGTATTTTAAATTTATAGACATACACAAAACCGTCATCATAATCACACTGATGCAACTAGCTGTTAGTTTTTAAAGAGGTAGAATTTTTTTTGTTCTAATACTTTAATTACACATATAAATATAAAATTCGTAAACAATAAAATCAAATTCCAATCATAAGTAATGTGTAATGGCATTACAAATAAGTTGTAATGGCAATTACATTATTTTTATCATAATTTAATAAAGTATCTGAGCCTGTTTCATAAAAATAATGTAATAGTAATGTAATTACAATGTGAAAGTAATGTACCCAGCTCTGATTTTTTTTGCCAAATTTTGAGTAATTATAATTAATTTATGAGTATTTTTAATACCTATTTTGAAAGTTATTGCTATCAAATTATGTTGCTATGCGTTTTTTGAGCGGTTGCTATGTAATAAGCACTAAAAATATTTTTACTGCCTAGGCAGCAAAAAGGATATTTTAGAGACTATTAGATGTCAAAAAATAGCACTTTTAATGTTATTGTTCAATGTAGGTATGTTATACAATACAACTTTTTTTTAATGTGATCCTTAAGAATTAATCATTTTTTATAATCGATAACTTTTAGAACCTGATTATACAGCATTCTTGCATCGTGTAACTTTTCCAATAAAATACATTTTCTCGGTCTACTTACACTGAAGTTGCAACGACGAGTATAAATCAAACGTAAGTAGGCGTGAATCAAAACTTGCCAGGGAAATATTATTGTCGGTCCTTCAGAGTTATATATGAACGCTTTTTAGTATATCCACGTATAAGAACCGTCGTCTTCACTGATTCATTGTTAAACTTATCCGAGGAACATTGTGTACTAATATTGCGTAGCATGCTTAACTATTTACTAAACTTGCGAAAATTACTACATATATAAATTATTTGTTCGTATTTGCCGAAATTATATTTTTTTACAAAAATGGTGAAATAATTTATTTATATGTTATTATATTTTTTCTATGATCATATAAAAACAGATATGGATTATTAAGATTAAAGTAAAACATTACTGCACAAGGTGCAAAGAATTATTGCAATTATAAATGTGCAATAAAATAGTTCTCTTAATTCAACCACTTTAGGAGATGGGGTGATTATGTAATTTCACTAAATAAATGAACAGCATCTACTGCATACTACATAGAAAAGTACTTTAACGTCATGTATAATTTATATATCTAGTCATCTAGGGACCTTTCTGCCTCCCGCTACCCTTGGCAAGGTAGGTAAAGGGATCGTGCTAAAAATCGCATATCGATATTTTGGTAAATGACCACGTTTTAAGGTCCCTAGAATCCAATTTTAACATTTTCACGATGATCTATGTGTGTGTTTGGATCCTCCAATCTAACTCAAATACTATCATTCAGAAAATTTTTATATCCTGTATTTCGAACTTTTTCTGTATTGGAAAGAGCCCATTAGATTTTGGTCATAATCGGATAACCGGAAATGGCACTTTACTAGAAGCTCAAAATAGTTTTTCTTCGAAAAATACATATAAATGTTATTTTTCGAGATTAATGTTATTATATGTCATCATCATTACCGAAATCTGCGTACAAAGCAGATTGGCACACCCAGCAATGGGTAATATGCCATGATGATATATTTATTTATTTTATTTAATGTTATTATAAAAATTAAAGATTATTAAATTTTCTATAGATTTGCATTAATGCTTTTTCTATATATTTTATGGATAAAGTTATAAAATTATCTATAATTTAAATCCCAGAGCTTACGCATTAAACAAACAAAATGCAGTTATTCAAATTTATGTAACTGACAGATAAATGTCACTATCAAAGAACTAATCATTTCAAAATAATATTACTAACGTTTTAAAAAGGAAAAAGTAAATAGAGCAATAGATAAGGAATTCAATACAGTTTCCACCATAAGTAAATATGTAGTTACGTATTTAGATTAATAAAAATTAACGATTCACAAAAATATTTAAGCTAATCCTCAATATTGGATTAGTGAATTCTATTCTATCCCGGTATTTAAAATTTAATTTTCATTTTATTATAGTTCCGGTGGCTCAATGGTTAGAGCAACGCCTCATATCATGAATGCCCTCGTAGCGCTGGGTTCGAATCCCACTAAGGCATGGATGTGTGTGAATGTGAACCCACTCTGTAATTGGGATTTAATCCTGTTGAGGGGTTTAAAAAAGGTAGTTGGATCAGTTTAGACTATATTTTAAGAAATAAACTGTTAAAATTAGAGTAAAATTCGCCAATCCAAAAAACTTAATGTTTTGTGACTCGGGCTGTAAATGGCGGGAGGTATTGTATTGGCCACACCAGATTTTTTGGGCTTAATTATTTTTCCCGGTACCCAAATTTAATTAATTGTGAAATATGGCGGAAAAATGGCAGTGAATTGATGCGCAATCAAACAAATAAAGAAAATTTAAATTTGAAAATGAATAAAAAACAAATTTAGGTACAATTCTGTAACATTTTATAAGAAAAACAAAGTTTCGACAGCGACCATCATCAAAAACAACACTATAATAGTGTAACGTGCCAGCACCGCCGCGCTGTGCAAGCGTCTAATTTAGTCGATGACGTAATCGTCGCGACCAAGTGGCGAAGTAAACAAACGTGTATCGAACTGTTTAATTACTTCCAGTCGCCTGAAGCTTTTGTTTTCCATTTCATTATTGGGTGGAATATTCAAGAGCTATCCAGAAGGTATTAGAGCAGCTTTGTGTAAAGGGCAGTTCAGTAAGTGAGCTCAATTGTGTTCTATTAGTGTAGTTCAGTTGTGTATATAGAGGCTGTGGATGCAGTTGAGTTTACAGATGCTGTGGAAGCAATTGAATACACAGAGGCTGTGGAAGCAGTTGAGTATACTAACGCAGTGGTAATCAATTAAGTATACAGAGGTTGTGAAAGTCAGTTGAGTATACAGACGCTGTGGAAGTCAGTTGAATATACAGAGGCCGTGGAAGTCAGTTGAGTATACGGAGGCTGTGGAAGTCAGTTGAAAATATAGAGCTGTGGAAGGTAGTTGTGTATACGGACAGTCAGTTAATTAGTATAGTTGAAGAGAGTTCAGAAAGAGAGTTAAAAAGAGTGACTTCTGTCCGGGCAGTTGAGTATACAGACCTTGTGGTGGTCGGAGGTCGGACAGATAAATGTGATGTAAATAAATAGTGACATAAATAACGTGAAAATAAATAGTAGTGGTAATTGTTTAAATAAATAAATAATCTTCTTGATTAGGTAGTTAATTATATTCTTAATGAAATTAGTATTTAAAACTAGCCTAACCTCGGCTTCGCCGAGTTTACCCTAGGGCTCCGCCGATAGTGTTTTATAATAGTTTATACGTATATCCAATCTGTCTACGCACAATTTAAAACCAAAGTGCTAACGCCAACAGTCTTGTCAGATACCCAAGTTCCCCCTTCTATCAAACGAATTAACTTTATGCATAAAACAAATGCCAATGAACGTGTCAGAAATTTTTACACATGTATCTAACAGTCCTTAATTAGACCTCTCATTTGATACCAAACACGACATATTTCTAACATCTTTATGCACAAAACAAAAGCCGACTGAGATGTCTAATTGTTAACACTTCCATATCAGCAGACAAAATTTCAGTTGATCCCAATCACGACAGGGTTCAGACAAGTCTATGCGAAAAACAAAACCCAATCGAGTTGATGTCTAAATTTTGGAAGTTCTATAACTTAGCCAGGCAGAAAACTTTTCATTTAATAGCGAACAAAATATATTTCTGACAAACAACAAGAAATTTTTTGTCAAGGGCTATCATGGAGAAATGTCAAAAATACGACAGCTCAGTCGGCTACCGTTTTCTTGCAAAAAGTTGTCAATAATATTTCAGAAGTATAATCAAAAAATGCAGTTAAAATATAATTTTTCGACGTACCTACATACCAGGTGGCACTCCAAATCCGTTACATAGGCATTTAACATGGGAAAACAGTTTTACCTTGCGCGTTGCTTTCCAAATTATTTTTGAAAAAATACTTCAAATAAAAGTTGTAGATAATGAAATTCTGCATTTGATTAAAAAAAAATAATTAATTGTGCATGCTTTGTAACGGCAGAAATTGCAAATGAAAATATCGAAAATCACGACAAAAATAGTGATAGCCATAAAATTAAAACAAACAGCATGACATATGTAATTACCTCTCGCTAAGAGAGGTATTGTATTTATGCTAAAAATCACATATCCAGATTTTAGTGAATAAGCACGTTTTAAGGTCCCTAGAATCCGATTATGACATTTTTACGATGATGTCCGTATAACATTAAATTCTTTATTCGATAAATATAAATTCATTATTATATCTTCTATAGATTTAGAGATAAAGAAATGCATATAAAATAATTTGATGTAAAAATTCTTAGATCAAACTACTTCAAGGCAAGAAATTCAAATGTTTGTAATTCACACATAAATGTCACTGTCAAAAATATTTGTAAGCCACTGTCAAAAATATTTGTACATCATTATGAAGATTATGAAAATAAATAAAAAGTCAACAACGCAAAAGAATATACCCAAAAAAGAATATAAAAGGAATTTGCGAAAAAATGAATAATAGAAAAGGAAAGTAGAAAAAAAATCAGGATATTGAATATAAAGAAAATGTATGTATTGTACATAATTTATATTAAAATAATTATTTTGTAGTGACACATGAATATATGTATTTGTATTTAAAAATATTTTTCGTTTTATGCGTACAACCAGGGTAAAATATCTGGCGAGAGGTTATGTGCTGGCCACATCAGTTTTTTTTATATGATTGAAAAAGTCTCAATATTTGACAGTTAAAACATCAATCATTTGTTTGTCTGTTTGTTTTAATTCAATGGCTAGTGCTATTAAACTAAATTTTTCATATTTAATTTCTAGTGTTACTAATCATACGAAATGGATTTTGTTTATTAATATGAAAGTAGAATTTTATGCTCTACAACTTTTATTTGAATAATTTTTTTCTATAATAATTTGTTTTACCATGTTTAATGCTTATGTATACAAAGTGATTGGTAGGAAGTGATAAAAACATATATTGAAATGAACAAATGCTGCGCGTTTTATGCGAGTAAACAGGACAAAATGTCTTAGTTACACGATAAATACAGTGTGTTCAAAGAAATTCCGAACTCAGAGTAGGCTATGTACAAAGAGACGTATGTCAATTAATTAAATGTCAATTTGACTTAAAATATTGTCAAAAATGTTTTGCAAAGAAATCAAAGCTTTTCAAATTAGAAAACGGCGAATGACGGTAAACTGTATCCTTTGACAACTTGACTTTTGAATTGAATATTGATCAAACATATGTTTCTCTGTTCATAGCCTACTCCGAGTTAGGTTTTTTTAACACACTGTATAAACATAATATTAATAACACGTATACCGTGTGTCTGTCTTAAAGGCGTACATAGGATATTAACATGGGAAATCAGTTTTTTGCAATTTCCTGCTCACGTAATTATTTTACGCAAAAACGCGTTAAATAAAAGTTTTAGGGCATAAAATTATGCATTCAAATCAATAAACAGAAATATTTTTACATGCTTTGTAACGACAGAAATTATTTATGAAAATGTCGAAAATTACGTTGAAAATATCGACAGCCATGGAATTGAATAAAAAATAAATAAATGCTTAACGTTTTATCTGTCACAACCTAAGTTAATTTATTTGACGTTTCTGACAATTTGATAAAACGTCAAGCATTTATTTATTTTTTGTTCAATTCCATGGCTGTCGATATTTTCAACGTAATTTTCGACATTTTCATAATTAATTTCTGTCGTTACAAAGCACGTAAAGGTAATTCTGTTTATTGATTTAGATACAGAATTTTCTGCTCTAAAACTTTTATTTGAAGCGTTTTAGCTTAAAATAATTCGGCGTGCAGGAAATTGCAAAAAACTAATTTCCCATGTTAATCTCCTATGTACACCTTTAAGACAGACACACGGTATGAGTACACAATACTTCCTTTATGGTGCTCTCCTTCCTTATTTTTATTTTTTATTCTGTAGTGTTTAATCCTTTGTCCTGTGTTTAGCACCAAATCTTTTTGGGTTTCATTTAAACACGTATATTCTGTTTTGCATGTTTACTTCCAGACTATGTTTTTAGTGTTGATACGACATGCATAATTTGTCATTAACATATCAAATATGACATGACAATGTTTATCTTTTTAATTTTGTATATAGATTGTGATATTATTCCTACCTTTCTGATCCTTTTCGACGTGTTTCCTTACACATTTTCCAAAATTCTATTTACAAAATAAAATATGTAACATAATAATAAACATGGCTTAAAATCATTACATATACCTACCTTGTGAAATTCATCATCTTTTCTTTAATTATTACATATTATTTAAACATTTTATTGCATTTAAAAGGAAGAAAACAGATACATAATTTGTCATCATTGACATTGACATAACAGCGTTTATCGTCTTAAATTTTCAAGGAAAACTGTGATCGTTACTGTGAAAAATATTGTTTAGTTAGGAATATTTGTTTTTTACCTAGTTACTTATGACATATTTGGCAACACTGTTCAAGTACATATGAAACGTCAAAATTTATAATTTTTAATTAAAATGTTTTAGGCCTTTTTTACCTGTGCGGATATAATTGCCCATTCTCAAAATTTATAATTATGAATTAAACTTCTTTCAAATTGTCTCCATTTCATAAATATTCCCATTGAAAGGTTCAAAATGACATGACAAACATGGCGTTCTTCGTCTTAAATTTTTCAAAGAGAACTGTGATCATTACAGTGACCTATTGTTTCTGTCCCAATTTTCAATCTTTAATAATTTTTTACTCCAAAACTATGCAACCTACAGAAATTCGTCGCATTAGAAGGGCCCTGAAGCCAATCATTTCCTACAATTTGATACAAATTTCATGAAAATCGGTCGCACCGTTTAAGCTGTAGCCTTGTCTAAAGTTTGGCATCGGCTTTTTGATTAAAGAATATATAGAAAGATCCTCTAACTGTTTAGTATATAGGACTAGCGTAACCTCGGCTTCGCCGAGTTTTCCCTAGGGCTCTGCCGATAGTGGTTTATGATGCCCACGCAACATGCCCACCCAAACTGCGCACGCAACATGCCCACCCAAACTGCCCACGCAACATGCCCACTCAAACTGCCAACGCAACATGCCCACCCAAACTGCCAACGCAACATGCCCACGCAACATGCCCACCCAAACTGCCCACGCAACATGCCCACCCAAACTGCCCACGCAACATACCCACTCAAACTGCCCACGCAATATGCCCACGCAACATGCCCACCCAAACTGCCCACACAACATGCCCACCCAAACTGCCCACGCAACATGCCCACCCAAACTGCCCACGCAATAGCCCACTCAAACTGCCCACGCAATATGCCCACGCAACATGCCCACCCAAACTGCCCACGCAACATGCCCACCTAAACTGCCCACGCAACATGCCCACTCAAACTGCCCACGCAACATGCCCACCCAAACTGCCCACGCAACATGCCCACCCAAACTGCCCACGCAACATGCCCACTCAAACTGCTCACGCAACATGCCCACGCAACATGCTCACGCAAAATGCCCACCCAAACTGCCCACACACTCTCTTTGACTTTTCTGTCTCATGCTGTATGATTATGTAATTTAAAAGATTAGTACGATTCAATAATTGGCACCCCCCGCAATGGCCTTGTGGATATATTTATTTATTTATTTATGAATGAATAAATAAATAAATAAATAAATAAATAAATAAAAAATAAATTAATAAATTAATAATTAATAAATAAATAAATTAATAATTAATAAATAAATTAATAAATAACTTAATAAATTAATAAATAAATTTATAAAAAAAAATCTGATGTGGCCAGCACATTACCTTCCGTCAGTTCTATGTATTTTATATAAATGCCATACATAAAGTTCTTTGCAAAAGATTATATTTCTTGTACATTACCTTAAGGCAGTTGCATGCATTTTATACAAATTCCATACAGAAAGTTTCTAACAAAAGATCCTATATTTCCAGTCAAATTATAACATAAACATACTGTCAACTGCACTTGACACTGACACCTTTCAATCAGAATTTTCTTAATGTAGCAGCTGTTTCCAGAGTTATAGCAAAGCTGACTAATATATATGATATTTAATTTCTTTATAATTTTTTAACTCTATGTCCATTTAATATGAAGTATAAAATGCATTAAAATCGTATAGAGAATAAATAATTCTTTAATATTTATAATAATATTAAATTTGAAAAAATGATATTTAACACCGTTTTTTCAAGAAAAACTGTTAAAATCTTCAAATGAAGGTACTTCCGGTTGACCAATTATAACCAAAATCTAATCAGCTCTTCACATGGATGTAACGAAGAGGAATACGAAAGAATTATAATTTTTAGAATTGTAGTATTAGAGTTATCGAATTAGAAAATTTTGTCACACACAGACACACACACACACACACACACACATACACACACACACACACACACACACACACACACACACACACACACACACACACACACACACACACACACACACACACACACACACATACAGACATCATCGTAAAAATAGTAAAATCGTATTCTAGGGACCCTAAAACGTGCTTATTCATCAAAAACTCACCACCGAATTTTTTGACCAAAGACAATACCTTACTAACCTAAAGGTGACGGAAGGTAATTAATAAATTAATAAATTAATAAATTAATAAATTAATAAATTAATAAATTAATAAATTAATAAATTAATAAATTAATAAATTAATAAATTAATAAATTAATAAATTAATAAATTAATAAATTAATAAATTAATAAATTAATAAATTAATAAATTAATAAATTAATAAATTAATAAATTAATAAATTAATAAATTAATAAATTAATAAATTAATAAATTAATAAATTAATAAATTAATAAATTAATAAATTAATAAATTAATAAATTAATAAATTAATAAATTAATAAATTAATAAATTAATAAATTAATAAATTAATAAATTAATAAATTAATAAATTAATAAATTAATAAATTAATAAATTAATAAATTAATAAATTAATAAATTAATAAATTAATAAATTAATAAATTAATAAATTAATAAATTAATAAATTAATAAATTAATAAATTAATAAATTAATAAATTAATAAATTAATAAATTAATAAATTAATAAATTAATAAATTAATAAATTAATAAATTAATAAATTAATAAATTAATAAATTAATAAATTAATAAATTAATAAATTAATAAATTAATAAATTAATAAATTAATAAATTAATAAATTAATAAATTAATAAATTAATAAATTAATAAATTAATAAATTAATAAATTAATAAATTAATAAATTAATAAATTAATAAATTAATAAATTAATAAATTAATAAATTAATAAATTAATAAATTAATAAATTAATAAATTAATAAATTAATAAATTAATAAATTGATAAATTAATAAATTAATAAATTGATAAATTAATAAATTAATAAATTGATAAATTAATAAATTAATAAATTGATAAATTAATAAATTAATAAATTGATAAATTAATAAATTAATAAATTGATAAATTAATAAATTGATAAATTAATAAATTGATAAATTAATAAATTGATAAATTGATAAATTAATAAATTGATAAATTAATAAATTAATAAATTGATAAATTAATAAATTGATAAATTAATAAATTAATAAATTAATAAATTGATAAATTAATAAATTGATAAATTAATAAATTAATAAATTAATAAATTAATAAATTAATAAATTAATAAATTAATAAATTAATAAATTAATAAATTAATAAATTAATAAATTAATAAATTAATAAATTAATAAATTAATAAATTAATAAATTAATAAATTAATAAATTAATAAGTTAATAAATTAATAAATTAATAAATTAATAAGTTAATAAATTAATAAATTAATAAATTAATAAGTTAATAAATTAATAAGTTAATAAATTAATAATTTAATAAGTTAATAAGTTAATAAGTTAATAAGTTAATAAGTTAATAAGTTAATAAATTAATAAATTAATAAATTAATAAATTAATAAATTAATAAATTAATAAATTAATAAATTAATAAATTAATAAATTAATAAATTAATAAATTAATAAATTAATAAATTAATAAATTAATAAATTAATAAATTAATAAATTAATAAATTAATAAATTAATAAATTAATAAATTAATAAATTAATAAATTAATAAATTAATAAATTAATAAATTAATAAATTAATAAATTAATAAATTAATAAATTAATAAATTAATAAATTAATAAATTAATAAATTAATAAATTAATAAATTAATAAATTAATAAATTAATAAATTAATAAATTAATAAATTAATAAATTAATAAATTAATAAATTAATAAATTAATAAATTAATAAATTAATAAATTAATAAATTAATAAATTAATAAATTAATAAATTAATAAATTAATAAATTAATAAATTAATAAATTAATAAATTAATAAATTAATAAATTAATAAATTAATAAATTAATAAATTAATAAATTAATAAATTAATAAATTAATAAATTAATAAATTAATAAATTAATAAATTAATAAATTAATAAATTAATAAATTAATAAATTAATAAATTAATAAATTAATAAATTAATAAATTAATAAATTAATAAATTAATAAATTAATAAATAAATAAATTAATAAATTAATAAATTAATAAATTAATAAATTAATAAATTAATAAATAAATAAATAAATAAATTAATAAATTAATAAATTAATAAATTAATAAATTAATAAATAAATAAATAAATAAATAAATAAATTAATAAATTAATAAATTAATAAATTAATAAATAAATAAATAAATAAATTAATAAATTAATAAATTAATAAATTAATAAATTAATAAATTAATAAATTAATAAATTAATAAATTAATAAATTAATAAATTAATAAATTAATAAATTAATAAATTAATAAATTAATAAATTAATAAATTAATAAATTAATAAATTAATAAATTAATAAATTAATAAATTAATAAATTAATAAATTAATAAATTAATAAATTAATAAATTAATAAATTAATAAATTAATAAATTAATAAATTAATAAATTAATAAATTAATAAATTAATAAATTAATAAATTAATAAATTAATAAATTAATAAATTAATAAATTAATAAATTAATAAATTAATAAATTAATAAATTAATAAATTAATAAATTAATAAATTAATAAATTAATAAATTAATAAATTAATAAATTAATAAATTAATAAATTAATAAATTAATAAATTAATAAATTAATAAATTAATAAATTAATAAATTAATAAATTAATAAATTAATAAATTAATAAATTAATAAATTAATAAATTAATAAATTAATAAATTAATAAATTAATAAATTAATAAATTAATAAATTAATAAATTAATAAATTAATAAATTAATAAATTAATAAATTAATAAATTAATAAATTAATAAATTAATAAATTAATAAATTAATAAATTAAGAAATTAAGAAATTAAGAAATTAAGAAATTAAGAAATTAAGAAATTAAGAAATTAAGAAATTAAGAAATTAAGAAATTAAGAAATTAAGAAATTAAGAAATTAAGAAATTAAGAAATTAATAAATTAATAAATTAAGAAATTAAGAAATTAAGAAATTAAGAAATTAAGAAATTAAGAAATTAAGAAATTAATAAATTAATAAATTAAGAAATTAATAAATTAATAAATTAATAAATTAATAAATTAATAAATTAATAAATTAATAAATTAATAAATTAATAAATTAATAAATTAATAAATTAATAAATTAATAAATTAATAAATTAATAAATTAATAAATTAATAAATTAATAAATTAATAAATTAATAAATTAATAAATTAATAAATTAATAAATTAATAAATTAATAAATTAATAAATTAATAAATTAATAAATTAATAAATTAATAAATTAATAAATTAATAAATTAATAAATTAATAAATTAATAAATTAATAAATTAATAAATTAATAAATTAATAAATTAATAAATTAATAAATTAATAAATTAATAAATTAATAAATTAATAAATTAATAAATTAATAAATTAATAAATTAATAAATTAATAAATTAATAAATTAATAAATTAATAAATTAATAAATTAATAAATTAATAAATTAATAAATTAATAAATTAATAAATTAATAAATTAATAAATTAATAAATTAATAAATTAATAAATTAATAAATTAATAAATTAATAAATTAATAAATTAATAAATTAATAAATTAATAAATTAATAAATTAATAAATTAATAAATTAATAAATTAATAAATTAATAAATTAATAAATTAATAAATTAATAAATTAATAAATTAATAAATTAATAAATTAATAAATTAATAAATTAATAAATTAATAAATTAATAAATTAATAAATTAATAAATTAATAAATTAATAAATTAATAAATTAATAAATTAATAAATTAATAAATTAATAAATTAATAAATTAATAAATTAATAAATTAATAAATTAATAAATTAATAAATTAATAAATTAATAAATTAATAAATTAATAAATTAATAAATTAATAAATTAATAAATTAATAAATTAATAAATTAATAAATTAATAAATTAATAAATTAATAAATTAATAAATTAATAAATTAATAAATTAATAAATTAATAAATTAATAAATTAATAAATTAATAAATTAATAAATTAATAAATTAATAAATTAATAAATTAATAAATTAATAAATTAATAAATTAATAAATTAATAAATTAATAAATTAATAAATTAATAAATTAATAAATTAATAAATTAATAAATTAATAAATTAATAAATTAATAAATTAATAAATTAATAAATTAATAAATTAATAAATTAATAAATTAATAAATTAATAAATTAATAAATTAATAAATTAATAAATTAATAAATTAATAAATTAATAAATTAATAAATTAATAAATTAATAAATTAATAAATTAATAAATTAATAAATTAATAAATTAATAAATTAATAAATTAATAAATTAATAAATTAATAAATTAATAAATTAATAAATTAATAAATTAATAAATTAATAAATTAATAAATTAATAAATTAATAAATTAATAAATTAATAAATTAATAAATTAATAAATTAATAAATTAATAAATTAATAAATTAATAAATTAATAAATTAATAAATTAATAAATTAATAAATTAATAAATTAATAAATTAATAAATTAATAAATTAATAAATTAATAAATTAATAAATTAATAAATTAATAAATTAATAAATTAATAAATTAATAAATTAATAAATTAATAAATTAATAAATTAATAAATTAATAAATTAATAAATTAATAAATTAATAAATTAATAAATTAATAAATTAATAAATTAATAAATTAATAAATTAATAAATTAATAAATTAATAAATTAATAAATTAATAAAATAATAAATTAATAAATTAATAAATTAATAAATTAATAAGTTAATAAGTTAATAAGTTAATAAGTTAATAAATTAATAAATTAATAAGTTAATAAGTTAATAAGTTAATAAGTTAATAAGTTAATAAGTTAATAAGTTAATAAGTTAATAAATTAATAAATTAATAAATTAATAAATTAATAAGTTAATAAGTTAATAAGTTAATAAATTAATAAATTAATAAAATAATAAATTAATAAATTAATAAATTAATAAATTAATAAATTAATAAATTAATAAATTAATAAATTAATAAATTAATAAATTAATAAATTAATAAATTAATAAATTAATAAATTAATAAATTAATAAATTAATAAATTAATAAATTAATAAATTAATAAATTAATAAATTAATAAATTAATAAATTAATAAATTAATAAATTAATAAATTAATAAATTAATAAATTAATAAATTAATAAATTAATAAATTAATAAATTAATAAATTAATAAATTCATAAATTCATAAATTCATAAATTAATAAATTAATAAATTAATAAATTAATAAATTAATAAATTAATAAATTAATAAATTAATAAATTAATAAATTAATAAACTAATAAACTAATAAATTAATAAACTAATAAATTAATAAATTAATAAATTAATAAATTAATAAATTAATAAATTAATAAATTAATAAATTAATAAATTAATAAATTAATAAATTAATAAATTAATAAATTAATAAATTAATAAATTAATAAATTAATAAATTAATAAATTAATAAATAAATTAATTAATAAATTAATTAATAAATTAATAAATTAATAAATTAATAAATTAATAAATTAATAAATTAATAAAT
The DNA here is from genome assembly GCA_963082715.1 of Harpalus rubripes. Taxonomy (NCBI): domain Eukaryota; kingdom Metazoa; phylum Arthropoda; class Insecta; order Coleoptera; family Carabidae; genus Harpalus; species Harpalus rubripes. Next base: position 72,082,687 of record OY720448.1, on the reverse strand, counting down.
TAATAAATTAATAAATTAATAAATTAATAAATTAATAAATTAATAAATTAATAAATTAATAAATTAATAAATTAATAAATTAATAAATTAATAAATTAATAAATTAATAAATTAATAAATTAATAAATTAATAAATTAATAAATTAATAAATTAATAAATTAATAAATTAATAAATTAATAAATTAATAAATTAATAAATTAATAAATTAATAAATTAATAAATTAATAAATTAATAAATTAATAAATTAATAAATTAATAAATTAATAAATTAATAAATTAATAAATTAATAAATTAATAAATTAATAAATTAATAAATTAATAAATTAATAAATTAATAAATTAATAAATTAATAAATTAATAAATTAATAAATTAATAAATTAATAAATTAATAAATTAATAAATTAATAAATTAATAAATTAATAAATTAATAAATTAATAAATTAATAAATTAATAAATTAATAAATTAATAAATTAATAAATTAATAAATTAATAAATTAATAAATTAATAAATTAATAAATTAATAAATTAATAAATTAATAAATTAATAAATTAATAAATTAATAAATTAATAAATTAATAAATTAATAAATTAATAAATTAATAAATTAATAAATTAATAAATTAATAAATTAATAAATTAATAAATTAATAAATTAATAAATTAAGTATACTTTTATGAATTTTAATGGTAATAGTACAATTGACCTTGCATGGGCAAACTTATTAGGCTGTCAAAATGTCTCAGAATTTTGCATTACACAAACGCTATATAAATCCCCACACTCTATTTGCTCAATATTAATTGGTGAGGATCTGGTAATCAATAATAATCGTAATTATAGTGATTTTACTACCACAAAATATGAGATATTGTTTGATTTTAACACTGGAAATTCGCAACTTTATTCAAACAGTATTAGTAATTCAGCTCGGATATATTTACATAGTGGCGACGTCAATAAACTGTCGGATAATTTAGATCATGCAATTAAAGAAGCCGCATGTGACTCGGGCATGTTAAAAATTAGGAAGAACAGTAATGAAAACAATTTTTACTTAAACAAAAAACCGTGGTTCAATTTGGAATGTAAGGAATCAAAGAATATATGTAAAACTAGTATTAAAAGTCTTCATAAAAATCCATCTAGTGAAAACATTAATATTTACTTGACAGCTAAGAAAAACTATAGAAAAATCACTGAGCGGGCTAAATGCATGTATTTTCAGCATATTAAAAATAATCTAGCTAATGTCAAAAATAGTGAGCAATTTTGGAATACTATTAAATTACTTAAAGTTAAAAACAAAAGCAAAAATGATATATCTATTGTAGAATGGGAAATATTCTATACAGAAATTTTTTCATTCAATTCTCTTACAATTACTAATTTTTTCGATTGTCTCCATCCACATTTTGACACCCCTATTAGTCTGCAAGAAATAAATAGAAGTCTAGCGAAATGCAAACTCAATAAAGCCCCAGGACACAACGGTCTTAACAATGAGTTCTATATCAATTTACCAGCAAACTGGCTGCACTACTTACACAATTTTTTCAATTTAATAATAGAATCAGAAACAATACCTACATCATGGACACGTATTCATACTTTCCTTAATTACAAAAAGGGGGATAGATCTAACCCGGCAAACTATCGGGGCATAGCTCTAGTTGTGTCGATATGTAAAATATTTACGCAAGTCCTATACTTTAGATTGCAAGATTATTGTGAGTATAATGATATTCTTCACAATAATCAATCAGGTTTTCGAAGTGGAAGAGGTACAATCAATAACATATTTTCTTTATCAATTATATCACATCTTCAATTAAGATTGAAAAAACACAATGCATTTGCGATCTTTATAGATTTTAGGCGGGCGTTTGACAGCTTAGATCATAACATTTTATGGAAAAAACTATATGATGTGGGAATATCCTCAAAATTCATAAGAATCCTACAAAGCTTATATAGTAATGCCGCGCTACAAATTAAAATAAATTGCACTTTATCAAAGCCCATTCCAATAACAAGGGGGGTTCTTCAGGGCGAAATACTTTCACCATTAATTTTCGCGCTTTTCATAAATGATATATGGTCATACTTCCGAAGCAAAAACCTGACAGGTATTAATATAGACGGACACAGTGAACTATTGCTAATGGCGTACGCAGATGATCTGGTAATACTGGGGAACTCTCCAGCAGATGTTAGACGAAAACTAAGAATACTACACGAGTACTGCGTTCAAAATGCCCTAGTTGTCAATACCGAAAAATCAAAAATACTAGAGTTTCATAATGGTCGTGCAAAAAAGGTGTCAAATCCATTCCTATACAACGATACACCAATTGAAGTAACAAATAAATTCAATTATTTAGGAATAGTATTCTCAGCATCCGGGAAATTTAATAATGCGGCTGAGGAAAATTACAAAAAATCTGTTATTGCGGCACATCAAGTAAAAAATATCTTAGTTAAGGGTAAATCAGAAGGGTGGGATCAAGTAAATAAACTACTTAGCTCAGTTATAAACGCTACAGCTTTATATGGTGCGGAAATTTGGGGTCTTCAACACGCCGATATTATTGAAAAAAGTAAATTGAAATTTATAAAAAGCATACTACAAATCCCGAAAACTACACCCAACCATTTTGTGAGACTGGAAACTGGTGCCGTGCATATTGGTTTAAGCGTCTGGAAACGGGCCCTGAGCTGGTGGGTCAAAATTCTTGCTATGCCTGACGATGAAACAAATAAAAAACTGTATAACAGACTGCTATCACTAGACAAATCAGCCTCGAATAAACCAAACTTAAACTGGTGTACACAAATAAAAATGTTTTTGATTGATTTAGGCTTCGAAAGAGTGTGGTTAAACCAAGTAACTAGCAAAAAAGAAATTGAAGACATCATGATCGCATATGCAAATAAACTCAAAAACAAAGATCTTGAACTTTTACAAAACTCCACTTATAATCTTTTCTATAATATAATTAAAGTGACTCCTGAAACCGAGGACTATCTAAAGTATAAAATGCCCATAATAAAAGCCAGAATCATTGCTCAACTAAGGTTATCTAGTAAAAGAAATTTCAGAATCCTTTATAAAGGTATAAAATATGAACTTAACAGTTCAGAGTTATGTTCCATTTGTTGTATGAACAAAATAGATAATTTATACCACTTCTTCATTGAATGTCCTATTCTGAAACCCATAAGGGTGAATTATTTAGCAAAATACAATATATTTACACTAGGTGAATTAGAATTGGGCCATTTCTTCCAAAATTTCTCTATAGAAAAAATAAACGATATTTTTTATTTCATTATCTCTGCCTTCAAACTAAGAAGTTTCTTCCTGAATGATTAATTTAAGGGTAATATTTATTCACTTCATAATTGGGTTATTATTATGTGAGGCTAGTGATAATTATGTAATAGCTCTATACTTATGTAAAAGGTCAACTTAGTAATCAAAAACCTAAACTAAAGAAGTCCCTTTTATTTTGCCTCTATTCTTATTATTAAAGAATTATACTATTGTATGTTTTATTATGTATTCTATTATATCATTTTATATATATATGGTATTGCTGATTATTGTATAGGAGGCTACTCCTGAAACAATTATATTAATAAATAAATAATAAATAAAATAAATAAATTAATAAATTAATAAATTAATAAATTAATAAATTAATAAATTAATAAATTAATAAATTAATAAATTAATAAATTAATAAATTAATAAATTAATTAATTAATTAATTAATAAATTAATAAATTAATAAATTAATAAATTAATAAATTAATAAATTAATTAATTAATTAATTAATAAATTAATAAATTAATAAATTAATAAATTAATAAATTAATAAATTAATAAATTAATTAATTAATAAATTAATAAATTAATAAATTAATAAATTAATAAATTAATAAATTAATAAATTAATAAATTAATAAATTAATAAATTAATAAATTAATAAATTAATAAATTAATAAATTAATAAATTAATAAATTAATAAATTAATAAATTAATAAATTAATAAATTAATAAATTAATAAATTAATAAATTAATAAATTAATAAATTAATAAATTAATAAATTAATAAATTAATAAATTAATAAATTAATAAATTAATAAATTAATAAATTAATAAATTAATAAATTAATAAATTAATAAATTAATAAATTAATAAATTAATAAATTAATAAATTAATAAATTAATAAATTAATAAATTAATAAATTAATAAATTAATAAATTAATAAATTAATAAATTAATAAATTAATAAATTAATAAATTAATAAATTAATAAATTAATAAATTAATAAATTAATAAATTAATAAATTAATAAATTAATAAATTAATAAATTAATAAATTAATAAATTAATAAATTAATAAATTAATAAATTAATAAATTAATAAATTAATAAATTAATAAATTAATAAATTAATAAATTAATAAATTAATAAATTAATAAATTAATAAATTAATAAATTAATAAATTAATAAATTAATAAATTAATAAATTAATAAATTAATAAATTAATAAATTAATAAATTAATAAATTAATAAATTAATAAATTAATAAATTAATAAATTAATAAATTAATAAATTCATAAATTCATAAATTAATAAATTAATAAATTAATAAATTAATAAATTAATAAATTAATAAATTAATAAATTAATAAATTAATAAATTAATAAATTAATAAATTAATAAATTAATAAATTAATAAATTAATAAATTAATAAATTAATAAATTAATAAATTAATAAATTAATAAATTAATAAATTAATAAATTAATAAATTAATAAATTAATAAATTAATAAATTAATAAATTAATAAATTAATAAATTAATAAATTAATAAATTAATAAATTAATAAATTAATAAATTAATAAATTAATAAATTAATAAATTAATAAATTAATAAATTAATAAATTAATAAATTAATAAATTAATAAATTAATAAATTAATAAATTAATAAATTAATAAATTAATAAATTAATAAATTAATAAATTAATAAATTAATAAATTAATAAATTAATAAATTAATAAATTAATAAATTAATAAATTAATAAATTAATAAATTAATAAATTAATAAATTAATAAATTAATAAATTAATAAATTAATAAATTAATAAATTAATAAATTAATAAATTAATAAATTAATAAATTAATAAATTAATAAATTAATAAATTAATAAATTAATAAATTAATAAATTAATAAATTAATAAATTAATAAATTAATAAATTAATAAATTAATAAATTAATAAATTAATAAATTAATAAATTAATAAATTAATAAATTAATAAATTAATAAATTAATAAATTAATAAATTAATAAATTAATAAATTAATAAATTAATAAATTAATAAATTAATAAATTAATAAATTAATAAATTAATAAATTAATAAATTAATAAATTAATAAATTAATAAATTAATAAATTAATAAATTAATAAATTAATAAATTAATAAATTAATAAATTAATAAATTAATAAATTAATAAATTAATAAATTAATAAATTAATAAATTAATAAATTAATAAATTAATAAATTAATAAATTAATAAATTAATAAATTAATAAATTAATAAATTAATAAATTAATAAATTAATAAATTAATAAATTAATAAATTAATAAATTAATAAATTAATAAATTAATAAATTAATAAATTAATAAATTAATAAATTAATAAATTAATAAATTAATAAATTAATAAATTAATAAATTAATAAATTAATAAATTAATAAATTAATAAATTAATAAATTAATAAATTAATAAATTAATAAATTAATAAATTAATAAATTAATAAATTAATAAATTAATAAATTAATAAATTAATAAATTAATAAATTAATAAATTAATAAATTAATAAATTAATAAATTAATAAATTAATAAATTAATAAATTAATAAATTAATAAATTAATAAATTAATAAATTAATAAATTAATAAATTAATAAATTAATAAATTAATAAATTAATAAATTAATAAATTAATAAATTAATAAATTAATAAATTAATAAATTAATAAATTAATAAATTAATAAATTAATAAATTAATAAATTAATAAATTAATAAATTAATAAATTAATAAATTAATAAATTAATAAATTAATAAATTAATAAATTAATAAATTAATAAATTAATAAATTAATAAATTAATAAATTAATAAATTAATAAATTAATAAATTAATAAATTAATAAATTAATAAATTAATAAATTAATAAATTAATAAATTAATAAATTAATAAATTAATAAATTAATAAATTAATAAATTAATAAATTAATAAATTAATAAATTAATAAATTAATAAATTAATAAATTAATAAATTAATAAATTAATAAATTAATAAATTAATAAATTAATAAATTAATAAATTAATAAATTAATAAATTAATAAATTAATAAATTAATAAATTAATAAATTAATAAATTAATAAATTAATAAATTAATAAATTAATAAATTAATAAATTAATAAATTAATAAATTAATTATGGGGTCTCGTGGCCGCGTGCCTGAGTGTCAGGTCGCGAATCTGGGGAACCGGGTTCGATCCCGACCGACGCCAATTATTTCCAATTTTAAATGGCACAAAATTAACCCCTGTGGTGCACTCTCCACGCCAGCAATGAGTGCCCGTGAGGTGACGCCTGGTAAGCGCCCGCACGGTGCAAATATTTCATCATTACCGCATCTGTGTACAAAGCAGATTGGCACACCCAGCAATGGGTAATAAGCCGTGATGATATATTTATTTTATTTATTTATAAATTAATAAGTTAATAAATTAATAAATTAATAAATTAATAAATTAATAAATTAATAAATTAATAAGTTAATAAGTTAATAAATTAATAAATTAATAAATTAATAAATTAATAAGTTAATAAGTTAATAAATTAATAAGTTAATAAATTAATAAGTTAATAAGTTAATAAGTTAATAAATTAATAAGTTAATAAATTAATAAATTAATAAATTAATAAATTAATAAATTAATAAATTAATAAATTAATAAATTAATAAATTAATAAATTAATAAATTAATAAATTAATAAATTAATAAATTAATAAATTAATAAATTAATAAATTAATAAATTAATAAATTAATAAATTAATAAATTAATAAATTAATAAATTCATAAATTAATAAATTAATAAATTAATAAATTAATAAATTCATAAATTAATAAATTAATAAATTAATAAATTAATAAATTAATAAATTAATAAATTATTAAATTAATAAATTAATAAATTAATAAATTAATAAATTAATAAATTAATAAATTAATAAATTAATAAATTAATAAATTAATAAATTAATAAATTAATAAATTAATAAATTAATAAATTAATAAATTAATAAATTAATAAATTAATAAATTAATAAATTAATAAATTAATAAATTAATAAATTAATAAATTAATAAATTAATAAATTAATAAATTAATAAATTAATAAATTAATAAATTAATAAATTAATAAATTAATAAATTAATAAATTAATAAATTAATAAATTAATAAATTAATAAATTAATAAATTAATAAATTAATAAATTAATAAATTAATAAATTAATAAATTAATTAATTAGGTCTCCCTCTTTTCTTTTTGCCGCTAGGAGTTTACTGTGGTATTTGTTTTGCCATTACTCATTCGCTGTACGTGACCTTACCATCTTAATTAATTTGTTTTTATATCATCGCTTATAGTAATTTTAATGTCCATAATAACTCTTATTCTTTCGTTTCCTATCTTTTCTCCTTTTGACTTTACTGCTGCCCTCCTCCAATAATCCATTTCCGTAGCTAGGAGCATTCCTGCAGCCTTTATCTTTAGGGGCCACACTTTGCTATTGCAGGTAACTATGCTTTTTATAATGGTTTTATAAATTCTTTTTTAATTTCTTTTGAAATAATGTAGTTTGATCCAATAATATGCAATTTAGTAGAGGTATAGCCTTTCTTCCTTGTGTACAGAGTTCCTTTATGGTGCCCCCATATTTTTGTACTTTTACTTCCACGATTTCAATGCTTTTTTACATATACCTAATTCGTTTAATTCTTACGTTCTTTTTTTCAATTTTACATATTTTTTAAATGTTTTTAGTATTGAAAAGGACATTCGATACGACATGCATAATTTGTCATTAATATATCAAATATGACAGATGACAATGTTTATCTTTTTAATTTTGTACATGTAGTCCTTGATTGATTGTGATATTAATCCTACCTTGTTGAATATGAACTTTTTCTTTCGCTTTTCTATAAGCAATCCTTGATTATTGTTTTTTTCAGTTGTTCATACTTTTGATTGATTGATTGTCAAGTTTTGAATATTTTTCGTGTATTTTGTAAAATAAAAAGATTATTTTACGTATTAACTATATTTATTCAGTAGAATAATTATTCTTCTAGAGAGTAAAATTCATCAGGTTATGGGTTCAGAACGATTCTACTGAGAAATTCATTGTCTATTTTTGTTATATTTGGTGTCTAAAATTGGCTGTTCTTATTCATTATGGAATCCAAGTGGAACATTAAACCATTGGAAGGGAAGACGAACTGGGCTACATGGAAATTTAGAATAACTATACTACTAAAAATGCATGAAGGCGCCCTTGAAGTTGTTGAAAGGAAACTTGTCAGGCCAGCGAAGCCAGAACAAGGAGCGACTGCAAAAGCATTAGAAGAGTATAACACCAAATTACTAGCATTTTCCAAGGGAGAGAATAATGCTATGATGATACTATCCAACAGTATGACAGAAGAGATTTTACGCCAAGTGATGAGATTTACCAGCGCACTTGACATCTGGTTAGAGTTACATAGACTGTTTGATGGCATGTCGGAGGATAAGGCGTATACCCTGTGTATGCAGTTTTTTGGTTATACGGCCGCATCGGGTCAGAGTATGGCTTCCATGATCTCCGAGTTGAAGACAATTTTTACAGATTTACAATGTGAAATTGCAACATCAGCAGAAGCAACGAAACTGCCAGATTTATTACTAATATGCAAAATTTTGGATACGCTTGGTGAAGAATATTTTTCTTTTAAGTCAAGTTGGATGTTGCTTAGTAAAACCGAACGAACCGTTGACAATTTAACGACTCAACTCTGCGCATATGAACGTTCGTTAGTAGCGAGAGATATTCGAGAACAGGAGGCATTGCTGACAAAGACAGAATCGAAGCAATCAGCATTACAAGTTTATCGTGGACAACCTAAAGGAAAATTGAAGAAGAATTACGAGTGTCACTACTGTAAGGTGAAGGGACACTTCGTTCGCAACTGCAGAAAGTGGATTGTGGATGGGAAACCAGATTTTTTGAGGACTTCCAAAAAGGGGACAGAAATGAAAAAAGATAGTGACGGAAAGAAATCTGTGAATGTCCCAGAGAAGATGTTTGCTACGGTATCATCAGTAGATGCTACTGGAAGAGGACAATCAGCTGATGAAAGTTGGTATGCAGACAATGGTGCTACAAGTCACGTCACGAGTCATAGAGAATGGTTCACTAATTTTACGACGTTTCATAAACAAAATGGGGTTTCTACCGCTTTTGGGAATAGCGAATCAGCCATAGGCAAGGGATCCATCGACGTAGAAGTTTCCATTGATGGAAAATGGGAGGCAGCCACTCTGAGCAACGTGTGGTATGTTCCTGGGATCAAGAGTAATTTGTTTTCAATACTTGCTGCTCAAGATTTGATCAAAGGAAGCAAATTTGAATCCAAGTCTGAAATGTGCACCCTACAGGACTCATCAGGAAATCCTCTATTGCATGGATTTAGAAAGAAAGATGGTGGCCTTTATAAACTAGCACTACGAGTTCGCGAACCTAACAAAAGGCGAATGGAGGTCAACGCAATATTAAGTGGGAACCAACTACAGTTATGGCATGAACGATTGGGTCACCAGAACAAGAAACACGTTCAGAAATTCGTGGAACGTGAATATGGCATTCGACTTCCTGAAGATGGAGAATTTTGTGAAGGCTGTGCGTACGGCAAAAGCCACCGACTGAAGTTTGGTGATCGTACTGCTTATCGAGCATCGCAAACAGGCCAGCTGATCCACGCGGATGTGTGTGGGCCATTTAAAAACTCAACCGGTGGATCAAGGTATTTTGTATAGTTCAAAGATGACTACTCAAAATATCGCACTGTCTACTTTATGAAGAACAAATCGGAAGTTCCGGAGAAACTTCAGCAGTTTATCAATGAAGCGAAAACAACTGGTCATACACTCAAAGAACTGAGGTGTGATGGAGGCGGAGAGTTTGACAACGCCGAAGTACGACGAATACTAAGTAAATCAGGGATACAACAGCGAATCACAATGCCATATACTCCCGAACAGAACGGGTGTGCGGAACGAGAAAACCGTACTATTGTAGAGTCAGCGAGGTCGATGTTATACGCGCACGGAAATCTTCCTCAAGGACTTTGGGCTGAAATGGTGAACACTGCCGGATATGTGTTGAATCGGACTGCAAAATCAATGGTTGCAGAAAAGACACCATTTGAAGTATGGTTCGGCCGCAAACCATCAACGAAGCACTTTCGTGTGATTGGTACTATCTGTTACGCCCATATTCCTAAAGAGAAAAGACGGAAAATGGACAAGAAGGCAGTAAAATGTATTCTTATGGGCTATGATGCTGATGACGGTTATAGATTATGGTCAAAGGAAGGATCAAAACTTATCCGATCTAGAGATGTAATCTTCCAAGAAGAACTTATCATCGAGTCGCCTGTCAGCTTTGAGCCAACGATGGAGTCAAACCATGAAACCGAAGACAAAAGTGTTGATGTCGATGATGAGGAATCGAAATCTGGGGAAGTACAGAGTCCTGTAGAAACTGATCGACAGTTAAGAGACCGATCAAAACTTCAATTACCGACACGTTTGAGGGAAGATTATGTGATGGCAGTTTTTCCAGAGGTCCAAGATCCAGAGTCGTATGAGGAAGCGGTCAGTTCATCCAATCAAGCTCACTGGAAAGCGGCAATGGATGCCGAATACAAGTCATTGTTGGAGAATTCGACCTGGACATTAATGAAGCTACCAAAAGGTCGCAAAGCCATCAGGAGTAAATGGGTCTTCAAGGTTAAAACTCATCCTGACGGATCAGTTGATAGATATAAGGCGAGGCTGGTTATCAAGGGATTTTCACAACGCAAAGGAGTGGACTATAATCAGACGTTCAGTCCAGTTGCAAAGGCACCTACTATTAGAAGTTTAATTGCCATGGCAGCAAGTGAAGTGATAAAGTTGACACAGTTCGATGTCTCTACCGCCTTCCTCTATGGTAATTTGGATGAAGAAATTTTTATGGTGCAGCCACAGGGCTACGAGGATGGGACTGATCTGGTGTGCAAACTCAATCGGAGTTTGTATGGTCTCAAGCAAGCTCCACGGTGCTGGAACAGGAGATTCGGAGAGTTTCTTGTCAAACTTGGGTTTGTTAGAAGCGATGACGACCCATGCTTGTTCATTCGTCGAGAGGGTAACCGAAAGACAGTTTTGGCCCTATATGTGGACGATGGACTAGTCGCGACCACTAATGAAGAAGATGCCAGACTGTTTATAGAAGAATTGACACAAGAATTCAAGATAACAGTTAAACCAGCTGACTATTTCCTGGGACTGGAAATTCAACAGCGTAATGATGGATCTATTGCGGTTGGACAGGCAGGCTATACTGCCAAGATACTTCAGCGATTCAATATGGCGGGTTGCAATCCTGCTCCTACTCCGATTACAAGTGACGTAGCAGGGGAAGCTAATAATTCACCTGATCAAGATCGAGAGTATCCCTACAGAGCAGCTGTGGGAGCACTGATGTATCTCATGACCAATACAAGACCAGATATCGCATATGCAGTTGGTGTGGCATCTAGGACACTTGAGAACCCGACGTACAATGATTGGTGTAAAGTTAAGAGAATTTTTCGCTACTTAAAAGGAACTCAAGATTACACATTAGTCTACAAGCCTAGATATAAATCAGGTATATTGGAAAGCTACAGTGACGCAGATTTTGGTGGAGACAAAGAAACTGGTCGCTCAACAACTGGCGTAGTAACACTGTATGCAGGGGGAGCTGTCTCCTGGCTGAGTCAACGTCAGACTTCGGTGATGTTAGCTACAACTGGCGCAGAAATTGTGGCTGCAAGCGAAGCTGCAAGAGATGTGGTATGGCTGAAAAGACTACTTGAAAGCATGGTGGAACTTCAAAAGTTGCCAATAGTTCGAGTGGATAATGAAGCTGCCATTCGTCTTGCACAAAACCCAGAATATCATCGGAGGACCAAACACATTGCACTGAGACATTTCTTTATTCGTGAATGTGTCACAGAAGGAATTTTAGATATCGAGAGAGTCCCTACGGAAGATCAGTTGGCTGACATGCTTACGAAGCCTCTGCATGGACCGCGGTTGAAGACTCTAGTCTACAATATTGGACTTCTTGCAAATAAGTAAGAAAAGTTTAGAAAAAGGGGAAGTGTTGAATATGAACTTTTTCTTTCGCTTTTCTATAAGCAATCCTTGATTATTGTTTTTTTCAGTTGTTCATACTTTTGATTGATTGATTGTCAAGTTTTGAATATTTTTCGTGTATTTTGTAAAATAAAAAGATTATTTTACGTATTAACTATATTTATTCAGTAGAATAATTATTCTTCTAGAGAGTAAAATTCATCATACCTTTCTGATCCTTTTCGACGTGTTTCCTTATACATTTTCCAAAATTCTATTTACAAAATAAAATATGTAACATAATAATAAACATGGCTTAAAATCATTACATATACCTACCTACCTCGTTAAATTCATCATCTTATCTTTAATGTTACATATTATTGAAAGATTTCTTTGCATTTAAAAGTATGAAAACCGATAATTTGTAATCATTGACATTGACATACTAAATGACATAACAGCGTTTATCTTTTTAAAATTTTCAAGGAAAACTGTGATCACACACTTGTGTACGAACTTCACATTAATCTAGTTAGGAATATTTGTTTTTTACCTAGTTACTTATGACATATTTGGCAACATTTTCCAAGTGCATATGAACCGTCAAAATTTATAATTTTTAATTATAATGTTTTAGGCCATTTTACCTGTGCAGATATAATTGCCCATTCTCATAAATTATGATTATGAAATAAACTTCTTTCAAATTATCCTCATTTCATAAATATTTCAATTTAAAGGTTCAAAATGACATGTCAAACATGGCGTTCTTCGTCTTAAATTTTTCCATGTTTTCTTTGATCCATTGTTTCACTTATCCAATTTTCAACATTTATGAATTTTTTACACGAAAACGATGCATCCTACAGAAATTCGTCCCATTAGAAGGGCCCTGAAGCCAATCATTTTCTACAACTTGGTACAAATTTCATGAAAATCGGTCGCTCCGTTTAAGCTGTAGCCTTGGCTAAAGTTTGGCGATCGTCGTGATTAAAGAAAATATATAATTATAGTGAATCTAATCGTTTAGTATTAGGACTAGCCTAAGCTCGGCTTCGCCGAGTTTACCCTAGGGCTCCGCCGATAGTGTTTTATAATAGTTTATACGTACATCCAATCTGTCTACACACAATTTAAAACCAAAGTGGTAACGTCAACAGTCTTGTCAGATACCCAAGTTCCCCCTTCTATCAAACGAATTAACTTTATGCATAAAACAAAAGCCAATCAACCTGTCATAAATTTCCACACTTGTGTCTAAAAGTTCGTAACCAGACCTCTCATTTGATACCAAACACGACATATTTCTAGCACCTTTATACAAAAACAAAAGCCAACCGAGATGTCTATTTGTTGACACTTCTATGTTACAGCCCTGCAGAAAAAAATTCACATGATCCTAATCACTACATGGTTCTGACAACTTTATGTAAAAAACAAAAGCCGGTCAAGTTGATGTCAAAATTTTGAAAGTTCTATAGTTTAGCCATGCAGAAAACTTTTCATTTAATACAGGTGTTTCATATAAGAGTTCAAGGCTTTGGAGTATGAATTCTGATACCAAAAGGGGGAAAAATCCCAATAAACATTGATGCTATAACGCTTTCTAACAGAGATAGGTACCCAGGATTTTATTAAAATAAAAAAAAAAAAAAAACAGGAAACAGGTTATTTTTATTTATTTTTGTATTGGGTCATAAATAATTATTTATAAAAAGAATCCCAGAGCAAGTGTTTAAAATGAAAGGCATTACATTCAATAAATAAATCATTATTATTTAAAAATACTACGGTAAATTACTAAAATATTACATTTTCATTAAATAAAGAAAGCTTGGCAATACTTTTTTGTATTAGAAATATTAAATAACAGGTGTAATAATTAAATAATTATCGGATTGAAATAAGTGGAATTTTTAATTAATTAAATCTCATTTAAATTTTAAATGAATTAAACAAATTCCATCAGCCAACTATTTTCTGCTATTTCAGTATTATTCTTCATTTAAGATAAATCCTCGGTATCTCTGTTATGAAGCGTTCTAGCACCAATGTTTATTGGGATTTACATGAAACACCCTGTATTTCTGACAAATTTATACGAAAAACAAGAAATGTTTTCTCATGGACTGTCATAGAGAATTGTCAAAAATACGACAGCTCGATCGGCTATTCTTTTTTGCATAAAATTGTCAATAATATTTCGGAAGTGTAGTATTTATAGCTGAGTGCACGATGTATAATGTATTACAAAGAATGGCTAAATAACCGGGTTAGTTCATACAGTATGCCGCTAGATGTCAGGTTTTTTGCGACCCGGTTTTTACAAAAATATTTGAAATAGTAAATTATTCCTATATATCGCACAATATTTTATATTTTCAATACATTACCTTTTATCTTTTGTCAGTTCTATGTATGTATTTTATACAAATTCCATACAACAGGCTTCTATAATTTCAGTCAAATTATAAAATAAACATAATGTCGTGTACTTGACACTGACATCTTTCAATCAGAATTTTCTAAATCGTAGTACCTGTTTCTATGGTTATATCATGGCTGGCTGCTACAAAATCGCACATTTTGGCACCTTAAAAAGACTATGGTCCGTATTCTTACATCTTAAAGTAGCGCTACTTCCGAAAAATCGCTACTTCAACTGTCAAATGTCAACTTTAAAAACTTTATTAAAATGAGAGATATAAAAATAAATTAAATTGTAAAAAGCATTTATTTCTCATGTCATAGGTTTCATTTACAAAAATATGAAACCTATTCTTATCTACTCATAAAATTATATAAATAAAAAATCGAAATAGCGCTACTTCCGAAGTAACGTTACTTCAAGAGGTGAAAATTCGGGTCTATATCTCTTTATTTGATCCATACCCTGTTGTACATCCTATATTACAACATTTTCTATTTAAACGCGAACTTATTTTAACCGCAACCGACACACTGCGGCACACCAACTGCCAAACGCCTGTCAAATGGTAACGGGTCGCGTTAGCTTCTTTTTTACCAGCTAGTTATGTCAACTCATCTTGTAATCTCACCTATAGATACTACACCGTGGTAGGAACTGATGAAAACATATAATGAAATGAACAAATGCTGCGCATTTTATGCGAGCAAACAGGACAAAATTACAGGATAAGTATAAACTTAATACAAGGTGCCCATTTTATATGTTACCGCCTGAAATTTTAAGAGTAAGCAAAACCATATACATTTTATAAGCCACATGGTGAATATTAGTACTTTAAATCGAATAATCACAGTAGGTATAAGAGCAAAACAAAATTTTAAAAACCAAGTCACTTATGAAATGTATCATGGATTGCCTAATCATGAATTTTCAGGCGGGAACTTTTAAAATGCGGACCCTGTATTAGTAACATGTATATGAGTACACAATACTAAATTTAAAGATAAAAATAAATCAAACAAAATTAAAAGATGTGTTATTTTAATTCTAGAGTAAACAGTTAGTTACAAACTGCAGAAAAGTAAGTGCTTACATTACATTAGATCTGAACTTTTACAACGAATTTGAAAATATATCAATAAAGTTTGGATTGTTAAAAATGATAGGTATTAAAAATTACTTTTCTGGCTCATGCTGTATGATTATGTAATTTAAAATATTTTTTATTAGTACGATACAATAATTGGGAATAAAAGAATTTTAATATAGATAATTTTAACGTAATATAAGAAAATAAAATACAGATTAAATTCTGTACCGTTTTAAGATAGATATCGAATTATGTATAATCTGAAATAATTTTAAACGTAATGTAAGAAAATGAATTACAAAAAAAGAACAGATTAAAACATACTATCTAAAATTATTGAATTGTCTTGTTCCAGACTATGCTTTTCCTGTACACGTCTTAAAATCATTACATATACCTATATATACAATCGGTTTATAACGTTGTACTGTGTCTTCCGATGCGACGTCTCCACTGGTCTTACCATAGATCTCCATTCTCTCTTATTTCTTCTTGGATTCCTGCAACCCAATTCCTTCTAGGTCTCCCTCTTTTCTTTTTGCCGCTAGGAGTTTACTGTGGTATGTGTTTTGCCATTACTCATTTGCTGTACGTGATCGTACCATCTTAATTGACTTGTTTTTATATCATCGGTTATAGTAATTGATACATGCATAATTTGTCATTAACATATCAAATATGACATGACAATGTTTATCTTTTTAATTTTGTACATCGATTGTGATATTATTCCTACCTTTCTGATCCTTTTCGACGTGTTTCCTTATACATTTTCCAAAATTCTATTTACAAAATAAAATGTGTAACATAATAATAAACATGGCTTAAAATCATTACATATACCTACCTTGTTAAATTCATCATCTTTTCTTTAATTATTACATATTATTTAAACATTTTATTGCATTTAAAAGGAAGAAAACTGATAATTTGTCATCATTGACATTGACATAACAGCGTTTATCGTCTTAAATTTTCAAGGAAAACTGTGATCGTTACTGTGAAAAATATTGTTTAGTTAGAAATATTTGTTTTTTACCTAGTTACTTATGACACATTTGGTAACACTGTCCAAGTACATATGAACCGTCAAATTTTATAATTTTTAATTAAAATCTTTTTGGCCTTTTTTACCTGTGCGGATATAATTGCCCATTCTCAAAATTTATAATTATGATTTAAACTTCTTTCAAAATTGTCTCCATTTCATAAATATTTCCATTTAAAGGTTCAAAATGACATGACAAACATGGCGTTCTTCGTCTTAAAATTTTCACGGAGAACTGTGATCATTACAGTGACCTATTGTTTCTGTCCCAATTTTCAATCTTTAATAATGTTTTACACAAAAACTATGCATCCTACAGAAATTTGATCCATTAGAAGGGAGCTGAAGCCAATCATTTCCTACAACTTGGTACAAATTTTACGAAAATCGGTCGCTCCGTTTGAGCTGTAGCCTTGTCTAAAGTTTGGCGATTGGCTTTTTGATTAAAATATATATAGAGAGTGAATCATGCCTTTTAGTATTAAGGATTTGTTTAAGCATAGTAATGGCCATTGCTATTATCTTTTAATACACATCTATTTCATTAATAATAATTCTTCGATTTTTACAATTTAACCAAATACCACCTGAAAAATAATAATTATGGTGATATTTGTGAAAACATGTATTTTTTTGTTCATAGAGTGTACTGATCTTAAATATAAGAATTAAAACTGAAATTCTTATTTTAACAATAGTCTATGGGCGAATAAATTACAATCAACATGCGCCAAATGTGTTCGTACCAACAAATAATTATATAATATTATTATCTAAATTTAAATTAAAAACGAGTTGCACCGCCCTACGCTTTAATAACTACCTGCATTCTTATGTCCTGTGTATTATATAATTTTTGACACTGTTCAGGTGTTATAGAGTGCCAAATATTTTGTATATAACTTTTTAACAATGTCTTAGTACGCGGGCGATGTTTGCGCAATTGTTTTTTTATTATACCCCATAGGTTTTCTATAGGGCTTAGGTCAGGGCTGCCGTATGGCAGCTAGCTACATCTTCGGGAAATTCCGTCTATAAAATATAAATTTCCGTAAGTATTAGTTCAGCTTTTGCCTAACAAAATTAAATTAATTTTTAAAAATGACGAATAAAAGAAAAAGAAAAGAAGTAGAAAAAAAATTCAAGATATTGAATATAAAGAAAATGTATGTATTGTACATAATTTATATTAAAATAATTATTTTGTAGTGAGACATAAATATATGTATTTGTATTTAAAAATATTTTTCGTTTTATGCGTACAACCAGGTAAAATATCTGGCGAGAGGTTATGTGCTGGCCACATCAGATTTTTTACTTTAAAATGACTTGCTGTTCAGTACTTTTCGGTAAATAATAATTTGTTGCGATAAATTCGTAAGATTTTAATTTTTATGGCACCCAATAATACTACTTCTTAAATCTTCTCTTAAAGCTCGTCCCCAAACCATTATGAAAATATTTGTGACAGTGTTATTTATAAAATACAAGGTAAATGCATCTGACATTATATTAAATTTTTGCTATTTTGCTTTTTACTTTAATAAAAATATTTCTCTCTCCACGCCAGCAATGAGTGCACGTGAAGTTGACACCTGGTAAGGTGCAAATATTTCATCATTACCGATATCTATGTACAAAACAGATTGGCACACCCAGCAATGGGTAATAAGCCGTGATGATATATTTATTTATTTATAAAAATATTTGCATAGATGTGTTTATTTACTAAACTACGAAAACATTTTGCGCAAACAGACAATCACTGGACAATGACACATTGCACATAAATTGTTATTAAAGTAAGCAACTTTATTATAAACAGTTCATTCAAGTTCTATACACTCTATACACATTGTATAAAAAATTGTTTTAATATATTAATAATCATAGCATTAACAAGTACATTTGTTCTTGCTTGTAATATATTTTTCAGTGGTACGAATACATATGGGGCTGGGCTCGTATATATATATATATATATATATATATATATATATATATATATATATATATATATATATATATATATATATATATATATATATATATATATATATATATTATTATTATTATTATTATTAAAATGAAGTAATATAAATCTGCGTTAGGTATATGAACTAACAAACAATTATTGTTACTATAATATACCAAATAACCATTCAAATAGAGTTATTTTCACGCGAATTTACACAAAGAGGACAAATTATGCTGTAATATGTAAGTGCGAGTGAGAAGGAACGATTTTCCCTATCTGCGCACTACACTACTGCCGGTGAGCCAAGCGGTGACTTAGCCTGCCTCGTTCCGAGTAGATTGCACTGCAAGCGCTACAACAGAAAATACTTGCTTCAAACAAGCATATTTATATTATCTCAATTAGTTTTTGTAAAAACGATTTAATAATTAGTATATATTGTTAATGTTATTTTTTGTTTTTATAAAACTATGGTTTATTTCTATTTTAATTGTATTGGTATTTGTTACAGTGTTGTATACTTAACATTTATAAACAATGTATAGCTGCTAATAAATCATGAATTGTAGAATAGTACAAATACCAACAACAAAGAAGAGACAAATTTAACAACAGTACGACCTATTTACAAGATTGGGAATAATTTAACTGGACTGATATATTTTAAGAAAACAATTATATAAATAAATTATTACAGTAATTACTTATACAACTAATATTTCCCTTAGTAGTTCTATTGAATTATATAAGTATAAAAAATATAATGTTACAAGCGCAAAATAAAAGCATCGAAATAAGTACAGTCAAAGCTGCCTAAGCCGGAATCGTGTGGGACCAAAATATCGTTCCGGCTGCAGCAGGTTTCCGGCTTGTACAGAAACCTCTATAAAACAGAAAATAAACCTTCATAAAACGGAAATAATAATTATTTTACATTTTAAATATATGTACCAATAATATTATTTATACGTAGAGTAGAATTCTAATAACATAATGTAATGTGCAAATGTCTATTTTTAGCGTTGACGCAGTAGTCACGGAGGGTCGTGCGTTGTCAACAAACTTGTCTGAACCTGCTTAATTACTCGGGTGATGTAATCTATTGTGTTTGAGTTTTTATCTGGAATAGTGTTCTAGTAATTTCTCGAAAACAAACGCCGGGGTATATAAGCACTGTTAGGGAAGGCATTGGAGAGTCTGATATAAATAAGCGTCGGGAAACGAATAGTTGGTGATATAAACAGATAGTCGACAAGTGGTGAACATAAATAAATATACTTGTATAAATAAATGAGTTATATATTGTTTAAATAAATAATTTTAGTGTTTAAGTGTTTTATAATGTGCTTAGTCTTAATTAGTGTTTAATATTTGTTTAATCGTAGTGTTCGTTATATTTATCATCTTTTAATTATATTTAATATCTATTTATCGTTATGTTAAAATTTTATTTTAATTAATAATAATTGTCTAATATTTACACTTTACCCAAATAAATAAAAACGTTACAACAATAATTTAATTCGTACACATGCATATTAATTACATATTATTGTAGCGGTTCAACCTCAGGACCAACTATTTCAAACATTCATCAATTGTTTATTGTTGTGTTTTTAGCGGTGGTGCTTTTTTTTATTATAGTTCCTAACTGAAAAAGATTTTAGAGCATTGATATGCATTGCACTCGTGCAGCGTACTCTACCAGAGCAGTGACCATTTTGAAGGCATCCGAAAAACAAGTAATTTTTTCAGCAACATCAATATCCATTGCTAAAATATGTAAATAAATACATACAAATATTAAGAAAAGAACAGTGAACATTTACACGCTGACGACTTTTTTTAACTACAAAAAATATTATTTACACAACAGCGATGCAGTTTGACCAATCATCGTCGCTCATATACCAGGTAACTCTTATATGGAGACTCTGGCTTCCGTTTTATACGGGTTTGTTTTTACTGGCGCGATCCTAAAATGTATTCCGCGTCCGCGTTACGCAGATTCCGGCTTACACAAATCACAATACATAGTTTTCAAAGATTTCACCATAAGCAGGATTCCATCTTATTGAGAGTCCGGTTTGGACAGGTTCGATATATAATGTAATAGTATAATGTACGCCAGGATGGGAATTTATCGTCCTCGGTTGAGTGGTAGGGAGAACTAAGAATGGCTGGGCTACACGCTGCACTGTCTAGCGTATAGCCTGCCATTCGGGTTTCGTCAGCCGTCAGCGTTATAGTCTTTCGTTCTTCAACAGATTTTCTAATATGAAAGAACGCCGGATTGATTGAATGTACAAATGAATACTATATTTTTATTTTCGTACCTTTACAATAGGTATAGGTAATATCTAATTATGTGTAGCTTATTTAAATAGCATTCAAAAATATTTGGACTTGAGCCGAAAAAGATTTTTTTAATATTTGGCCTCATATCACTTTAAATTTACGCACCGCCACTGCTTGTGAGTACCTTAAATACACTTTTCGTCTGAGGTACTTCTAGTTATTAAATTATTAAAATATGCAGCAATTTGTAGCAGTATCAGTTTTGTATAACTATTCTAAGTCGCAATTGTTCGACAATCCTACCAAAATTAAAACAGATTGAAATTTTTAAGTTCCATTATCATTATTATTCGGTGAACAAAATCTTATGCCATATAAATAAATGATTTAGAACTAAAGTGAAATTTTAAATATCATATTAAAGTTCTAGGATTTTGAAATTTCACTTTTTGTTTTATTAGGCCCAGGCGACGTTTTTTTAACTCCTTATTAACTAAAATCAACTGTGAAGCCTGTAAAATTTTGCGTCACATGCTCGAGCTTCGTGGGCTTGTAGGTTAATACGCCACTATATAATTCGTTACTTTAGAAACTAGTATGACATAATTATATCAGTAGTTAACAAGACTACATTTTTATGAAATTATTGGCAAAATGGATCAAAGTTTTAAAAAAGAAACAAATGACGTTGGCAAAAAATTATTAACGGACAACATGTAACCACGACTTTTGAAGATCGAAGAAAGCTTTTTTCAGTTTTTAAAAATGTATATGTATCTATCTCTTTCGCTCTTTTGTTTGTATTATTTGTACAAGTAACGTCATAAAATTTTAATGCTGTTTTCCTCGAATTCTACTAATATTTAATATATTTTTTTAAAACACGAGTATTCTATTTTTAACTTTGTATTGATATTCCTCTACGTAATTTGATCATGTTCACATACCTTTTCATGGTACAAACCAGGCGATTCAGTCCGTTTCCGAGTCAGACCGGGTGTATTGTACCTTTTATTCGTCGCAGATCAGGTCAGATTCGTAACATGTATTACGTAAAGTATTTGAATACAAACGGTAACTAAGCTAACATGTAACCTTTTATTAGATAGAGTACGTTGAAACGCTAGCGCTAGGTGACAACTTCTAACGCTATGTATTTGAACGTATTGCTAGGCATCTGTTTCCAGTTAGTTCGAACAAAATCTAGCGTGGAGTTTAGCGCTATATTTTCCACTATGTAGACAGCGCTATTTTTGGATAATTTATTTTACAAAACAAACTGACATAATGTCATTTACTTGCGTTTTTGTTTTATTGTGACAAGCGAATATGTATTAATATGCTTCTTTGAGTACTATGGAACAACTTATCAAAAAAGTTTCCCACATACAGACTGTTCATTTTTAAGTGACTACCATTGCTATCTCGAGGTCTATAAAAGATACGAAGTTGGTTAAATTAGTGAAGAATATCTATTTTACGTAAGCATTTCAATAACAAACTGAAAAAAAATCAACCAGTGGTTCTTAAACTATGGAAACCATTTTTTTATTTTTAAATGTAAACATATACTTTTTATTTGCTCATTCAATAGAACTCTTTATTCTGAATCCAACGATATACAATTTGCATAACCTTACATAACAAAATTTTTGAGAAAAATATTTATAAGGTTTTGAATTAATTTCCTTAAAATATAATAATAAGAGCGCTATGATTGAAAAAAGTGTATATATGTAAAAAAGAACTTTTCGTCGTATGTGAATTGATCCATTTTTATTAAAAATGATAGGAAGAGAAAAATTTCTCATTTGACAGAATCAGCAATAAACAAAATAATCACTTTTTTCAATCTTGGCACTCTTCTTAATATCATATTTTGGAGGGAATTAATTAAAAATTTTATAAATTTTTTTCTTAAATATTTTGTCATGTAAGGTTATGAAAATTGTATATCGTTGAATACAAAATAATGAGCTCTATTGAATGACAAATAAGAAGTACATGTTTCTATTTAAAATTTTAAAAAAGTTGGTATCCATATTTTGAGAACCATTGGTTGAAAATTATTTCTGTTTATCATTAAATACCCGTGTACAATAGAGATTTTTGCTAATTTAATCAACTTCTTATCTCTTACAGTTCTCGAGATCACAAAGGTAGCCACTTAAAAATGAACACCCTGTATATTGATTATATTGTTGTTAATAAAATTAATATTACAGTTTTTCATTGTAGAGGCCGCTAATATAATTTCGTTGCAAATATTTTTTTCACGCATTATCTTAAACAAAAGAGCGTTCGCCATTTTACTGTTGAAACAAATGTCAAAAATTGAAGCATTCGACTAAATCTTTTTGATTGATATCTAGCACTAGCATTTCTTAGCGCTAGTTCGCATTAAACGTTGTGAAATTGTGCTTAATAATAAACCCAAAATATTTTCTAGTAATTTTGTATACTTTATGTCAAAAACAAATTATTTATGCAACATTTGCAAAAATCATATTTATTTCATGTCACAAATTGTTTACTTAATATCTAATGCAATAAATGCAATTTTACCCACTTGCTACAAAAATAATATTATATATTAAATTATCACACTAAGTTACAGTTCACAGTTAGACATACTCTAATAATGTTAATAGGGTAAGTTGAACCTATAAAGTCTAAAATTAGTGATAATCATATGAAATCACTGTATTACCTAAAGACATTTAAAACAATGCATATTAATGTTAACAATAATGTATGCTTGCATTTACGTTCATGAATATTGCTTGTACATATTTCTGTGTACATATATCATACCAATAAATAATATATTAGCAATCTGGAGTAGAAGGGAATTATTAAATTATTAAATGGAACAATTTGAACTGTTTTAAAGTTTAAGTATAAATTTTAAGTAGGTACAGCTTAACATGAAAGTTTTGTTTTAAAAGTTATGGGATTTTTTTGTAAATATTCTGTATTACAATAAAATATAAAAGTTTAAAGTAAGAATCAAAAATTATTAAAATTTTCTAATTATTGATCCACCTTTTCTTTATTACTTTTTGATTAATAGAGACCTGAAGGGAAACATGAAAGACCGCGAGTTGTAAGTATGTGAAAAGAAATAGGTTTTGCAAGATCGATTAAGACATGCACTTGATCAATATAATGTCAGTGTGAACGATGACGGTGTTTTTTGCGAATGGATGAAAATCTGTTTCAGAATTTAGTCGCATTAGATTCTCATTAATTAAAAACAAGATACAGTGTTGAGGGAGGCCACTCTACCTGAAGACCATCTACTCCAGATCACGGGTTTACAAGAACTGACATGATATTGCAAAATATACCCTTCAAACGTGCAATAAATATTAACTTAAATGGTTTTATTTTTTTCAATATCTTTTCCGTCTATATTATTGCATCAATATACCCCTCAAAAATTCACCGCAAATAAGAAACTTATAACTTAATTTTGACAGCTACCACAGAATGATTTGAAACAAACTGGAGATCAACAATGCAAAAATTGGGTATCAATTAAAAAATAACACAAACACTACCTTAAGCCACGAAATAGATAAATATCGCTTAAAAAAAGAAATGAAGGATGAGCTGACTCCCTTAATAGAAACAGAGATAAAAACGAATAACGAACTACAAAAAAGTTATACAATAATTTTTCCGACAAAAGCATAAGCTCGCCGAAAATTTCGAAGGAAACAACCAATTTATTACAAACAAAGTATAAATGAATTATATACATAGACATATTATTAAACCAAAGATCTACATAAAATACTGTACACAGACCAAAAATTAATTAAACTAAAACAACTCACTACAAACAATGAAACAACCTCCTTCACATAAATTTTATTTATAGCAACAAAATTCTACAAACAACAACATAGAGCAATCTACATTCATAGACGAACGTAATTAGATAGTTAAAATTATGACGGAGGAAATAAAGTAAGCACTGAAAAATTGGAAGAAAGAAATAAGTTCAGGTAACGAAATGCTGAAAGAATTGCTTATTACTAAAACATGAAACAAATGTTACATTCCAGAACAAAAAGAAATTTTCAAAATAATAGTACTATTCAAGAAAGGCGACCCAGTCAACATTGAAAACTTCAGACCTATATCGTTAATTTGCATTATCTACAAACTCTTTGCAGCCATAATTTAAATACACTAAAACAAACGTTCGAATATTAGCAGTATTGAACCAAGCAGGTTTTCGAAAAAGAATCTCTACAGTAAACCACCTACATACAATAAATAATCAGCTAATTAAATAGGTAAAGGAATACAATCCAACAGTATATACAAGCAAATAAAACTACAGAAAGAAGGTCAACCATTTAAGACCACAAGTGGCATGAGACAGGGAGAACCTCTATCTCTAATTTTATTGAACAGTGTTCTAGAGTCTACGTTCAGAGAAATTGATTAAGAAAAAGGCATATATTATACCGATGAAAAAATACTAAACAACATGAAGTTTGCGAATGATGTAGTGATAGTGATAAGCAGTGCTGAAAAACTACAAATAATTTATTTATTTATTAATATTTGGGAAGCACACAGTTTGCCAGTTAAGGGCTTCCACGAAGTTACAAAAAATCATGAATACAATACTTGCATAGTAGTGCAGGCGCCAAGAAACATTCCGTTTGAAAAAACCGGTGGATTCATTCTGATTGATGATTTAGGTTCAGAAAGACATAAAGAATGAAATTCTGAATGTTGCCGGACAAAGTCAGTGGTCATTTTTTTTTATAGAGGGTATAAGAATTTTTGATAAAATCACATGTAACGGTCAAGAAAACGTTGTTTATTACTACTAAAAAGTTGTTTCTGTATGGTATGAAATTAAAAACATCACGAATATTATAAAATACACTAAAAAGTTGTTTCTGTATGGTATGAAATTAAAAACATCACGAATATTATAAAATACAAATTTAATATGGTAAAAATGCCGCGTGCCTGAGTGTTTGGTCGCGAATCTGGGGAACCGGGTTCGATCCCGACCGATGCCATAAAGAAATATTTCGAATTTAAATGGCACAAAAGTTACCCTTGTGGTGCACTCTTCACACATTAATAAGTGCCCGTGAGGTGACACCTGGTAAACGCCTGCACGGTTGCCGGATACGACCGATGGTTGTTTACTTTGTTTCCCTCTCTGCAGCAGTTTATACCAGCTCAAAAGTGTTGCAGTGGGCCATATTGTACCCGACACGGTTTAGACGTTTTAGTTATAAAAGAGTTTTCACATAACGTCAAACTAGATAGTGTGATAGCTTATTTTGAATGCTGAGTTAACAAATTTAAGTGAGAAAGATTTCAAGATGCCTCAATTTTTAGTAAATTGTCACACAAACAACATTTAAAATAGAAATATTTATTACAATCTGGTGCCCTACGGAGTGACTCCTAAAGCTTGTGTTCACTAGAAAACAGTGAATTTTGTCATACTATACTCCAAACAGACCGTGAAAAGTTCAAATCAGATGTAAAAACTGTTTTGAAACATGTCTCCAAATCACTTGAAAAGACATTTTCTAAGCGAAATACGTGTTTTTAGAGTGTTTTGCAATAACTTCCATAGTTCAAACTGGTACTTTAGCTGCGCGGGCGAGTGCTCTACGGAGTGACTCCAAAAGCTAGTATTCACTAAAAAAAAAGTGTATTTTGTCATACTATACCCAAAACAACCAAGTACTACCGAAACTACAGGTAGAATATATGTTCAAAGAGTAGATGCAAATCGGTTGTTTCAGACAGTGAAACTGGTTGCGACACGACAAGCGGGGTAGTAGCTAAGAAACAATGTCTGTATGTTGCACCACAAGTATTTGCTCAAGATGCTCTCTCTACTTTTAGACCCAGAAACTTCGATGCACTTTCTTCAGGTTGAAGAAGTCTGCACTTATTTGTTTGCCAAACAAAGAACCACATCAGATGAATTACGCTACAAGTTGATTACCCGTAATATTGGGTTCAATTTAAATTTAACCAAAATTATTTGTACTTCTGATGCTTTCTTTTTACATTGTTTAAGAGCTGCATCCCAAACATATTTATGGAAAAAATCATTACAAACACTGTTCGAGCCTCTGAACTTCCTCCAATTCGGCTATGAATTACGAAATTCCAAGTCACACCCGACGAAAATGATAAAACCTCCTCTGCCTGAGACTTTAATTAACCCTTGCAAATGTAATTCAGAATGCAGAACAATGTCTTGTAGTTGTAAAAAAAAATGATTTAAACTGTATCTCTCTCTGTAAATGTGTTCATAACGATTATCTTTTTAAGGTAGTATCTTTTTTATTCTTCTTATTCTTAAGGGTCGCTGTTCCTTACTCTTCTCCTCCAATCATTCCTGTTCAACACATCTTCACACTGTCCTTTCTCACTGAAATATTTTGCGTCACAGTCCTTCCTCCTTCTCTTTGCCCTTTCTCATACTCCCGACAGGGTAGTCCTAACTGACTTGGCACAGGGATCAGGCGAGGCTACAACTGCATGTCACTTGCAAGGAACACCCTAGCCCTTATCCCACTTTCCGATCCTACACTTTCCGTTTTTGGTTACGGTCGGATACCTTTCCTACCACCAACCCTCACCATTTACTCGGGCTTGGAACCGGCGCCAAATTGAGCTGGCTTACTCCCTCAGTGGCTGGTTATTGCACAGAAAAATAATATTTACATATTTTCTTATTAGTAAAAATCGATTGACCATCTCAAATTTGAGATAAATGCAATCAAAGAGAGCTCTTTTTGTATATGTTTTCTGTATCAAGCAATAGTAAATGTCATATTTTTCACTGTATAGCTTCAAAACAGTGCTCCCTATTTTATTGGAAAACATCTCAGTTTATAGAAATATATAAATGACAAATATTAAAATAAAAATAACTTTTCGGCCATATTGTTTAAGAGATACAGCTTAATAAAGTACGAATTTTTTTACTAATACAGGGACGGATGGGGTCAAAAGGCTATGATCTGGCAACACAGGCTTGTTGAAATGTAATATACTTGGCCTCTAACTGAGAAAATTTTATCATCAATCTGCTTTTTCTGGAACAACTATTAAAATTTGCACTTAAATTTGTTAATTCAGATATCAAAATAAGCTGCCACACTATCTAGTTTGACGTTATGTGAAAACTCTTTTATAACTAAACCGTCTAAACCGTGTCGGGTACAATATGGCCCGCTACAATACTTTGGAGCTGGTATAAACTGCTGCGGAGAGAGAAACAAATTAAACGGCCATCGGTCGTATCCGGCAACCGTGCAGGCGTTTACCAGGTGTCACCTCACGGGCACTCATTAATGTGTGGAGAGTACGCCACAAGGGTAACATTTGTGCCATTTAAATTCGAAATATTTCTTCGTGGAATCGGTCGGGATCGAACCCGGTTCCCCAGATTCGCGACCAAACACTCAGGCACGCGGCTTTTTTACCATATTAAATTTGCACTTTATAATATTCGTGATGTTTGTAATTTCATACCCTACAGAAAGTAGTAATAAACAACGTTTTCTTGACCGTAACAGCGATTTCATCAATAATTCTTATACCATCTATAAAAAAAAATTGACCACTGACTCTGTCCGGCAACATTCAGAATTTCATTCTTTAGGTCTTTCTGAACTTAAATCATCAACCAGAATGAATCCACCGGTTTTTTCAAACGGAATGTTTCTTGGCGCCCGGTCTATAGATGACAATTACAAATACAATTAAAAAAACCTCGTAAACAGCTACAGCCCTGATCCTTGACTATAACAATGCGCGCCTGAACTGAAATAATGTCATATTAAATATGTCTAGATGATTATAGGAATGGTTATATTGTGACATAATTCTGTTCAGTGGCGAATGTTTGTAGTTATTTGTATTACATTTTCGTATAAAAAAGAGAGTCGTGCTTTGTGTGTGAACAGTTGGGGCACGTATAAAAACATTTTTGTTCCAGAGCATTCAAATCAAATTTTATCAACGCTTCCGTATAATGTAAGTTCATATAAGAAAATTTATATTGTAGCAATGATACAAATTTCTTTTGAATAGACTCTAATAGTACAATGTTTTTAGCATACATGGGGTTCCAAATTTGTGAGGCATATTCAAAAATTGGACAAACTGACGTATTATAGAGGAGTATGAGTGACTTTACGTACATAGTTTTTAGCTACTCGGAAGATAAAACCAAGTATTTTATACGACTTCTTAACGATATGTATAACATGTTCATTAAAGAGTAACTTTGCGTCGTACAGTATTCCTAAATCTTTAGTAGTTGTTCTACGATCTAAATTAAAACCATCAATATTGTAATTATACATAATTACATTCTTACACCTAGTAAAACTAACTATGTGCCATTTTTCTACATTCAAGGATAAATCAATCATTGTACAGTAGTCCTGCAAACGGTTTAAATCACTTTGAAGTAGAGTACAGTCGTTGGAGTTTTGAATTTTCATGAAAAATTTCAAGTCATCAGCATAGAGAAGGAAGTCGCTATGATGAAAACATTGGCCAATAGAATTAATGTACAAATTAAATAAAATTGGGCCGAGGTGGGACCCCTGAGGAATACCTAATGTCTGTATGATGTTTCGTGACTTAAAACCGTTGCATGAAACTATCTGTGAACGATATCTTATGAATGAATGAATCCAGCGCATAAGACATCCATGTATACCATACGAATATAGTGTTGCAATCAACTTGGAATGATTTACTCGATCAAAAGCTTTGCTGCAATCTGTGTACACTACGTCGACTTGTGCCCTTTTATCCAAGTGACCGCTAACATACTCTGTGAATGGGATTGGATTGTTTAATACAGATTTTTTGCACAGAAACCAGATTGTTGAGGTATTATTATTTCTTTTAATTCAAATTTAATTTTATTAACAATGCGGCTTTCAAAACCTTTCCCAAACACAGGAAGAATGGAATTGATAAATAAGAAAATTGAGAATGGAATGATAAACAAAGTGCAATACTGCGTACAAAATCATGCCAAATCATAAATACATCCAAAAAAAATTACTAGGTAATGGCCTATGTACTGAAATTCTACTAGGCAATGTCAACATCGAATACGCAGAAGAGACACATTTTTAGGACAAACAATTAACTTCTTAAACACTGCAAGCAAAAAAATTCAAAACAGAATAAATGAAGCATGAAAAGAAAAATAAATGTGGAATCTGAAACACATTCTAAGAGGAAATTTTTCACAAAGCCTGAAGTCCAATTCTATGATTCATGTGTAGCTTCGACTTTAATATATGGTTGTCAAACTTGGGTTTAAAACAAATACATTGCAAATAACTTAAAAACGGAAAGGCTCATATTGGGAATTACTCTCATACACATAATCCCAAATGCAGATATAAGAAGAAAGACTTGGGTTGTTACTACTAAAAGCTGAAATGGCGATGGGCAGGCCACTTTTTTATACTGACCAATAACCACTGCACAAGCAGATTAACAAACTGGATACCAATGGATACGAAAAGATCTAGAGGGGGACAATACAAACGTTGGGAGGATGCTATTCTAGCAAATTCAATTATAGAATTTAGCTAATATACTCCCATGAACAATGAAGTATGGAAGGCCGAACCAGAACAAAGGAAACTGGAAATTACCAAACTAGTACCTTCTTGGTTTATTTGGAAAGTTCTCGGTCTAGTGCTATAAATAGTTTAAGTAGTATAATTAGTGATATTATTTATAATCAACATCAACATTATAGTTCAGAATGTCAAATTTTACAGAACTGGAGACCTATTCTAATTCAAGTTGGCGTTCGCCGAACGCCATAGTTAGCGATTTTTGATCATGCTGTCCCCCATGATAGTTAACGCTTAGACCGTAGCAGATGAGAAGTGTCATGGCGTATTCGCTAAGCAAACATTGCAAGTTATGAGGCGGCATTAGTCATTGTAATTGAATGTTTTACAAATTGATATTATTACTATCTTTATTTGTGTTTTATATATTTAATTAGTATAGTTCAATTGTCTACAGTTTTAAAATTATGATCAATTTAGTTTTTTTGCTTCTTTCTATAA
Source organism: Harpalus rubripes (assembly GCA_963082715.1). NCBI lineage: Eukaryota > Metazoa > Arthropoda > Insecta > Coleoptera > Carabidae > Harpalus > Harpalus rubripes. Next base: position 72,051,138 of record OY720448.1, on the reverse strand, counting down.
ATTGTTATATATTTACAATATTTTTATAAAGTTCTTTCTTGTTTATTTGAATAGGTAAGTCATAAATACTCTTAATTAAATACTCATTCATATATTCAACAAGTAGTGTTACCAACATTTGGTTCTAACTCATGTCAATACATACATTAAAAAACTCTACAAGTTCCATTTGGACTTGACGTCATTCATGGGTGCTTGTGGAAAGCCGCCATGACATTCGCTACAAATTAGAATAGGTCTCCTGTACTCTAGGAATTATGAATATTGAAAGTGTTCTAATTTAGTAAAATTTAAAATAAAAAAATGAAAAGGTTACACTAACAAAATCTGGCTTCCATATTAAATTTGTAACATTACACGCTCATTGTAGCCCAGTACTCTAAAGAGAGGTCTAGCCGGAAAGTTTATTAGCAGAAAAACATACTTCGGGTCTTTGTTTGAACTGGTTAATAAGAAAACCTATTAAAAGTCCTTGACCCTCAAGTGGGCGCAAGGAGGGAGGGGAGCTCTTCAAAGGTCCCTTATTTAGTTTTTTCACGTATATCTCAAAAACAGTTGGTCCTACGAAAAAGTTCCATGCATAAAAATAGTAGCTGACAAAATTTGCTACATTTCCTATATTTGAAGTTTTTTTTTTATTTCCAACCATGAGTGGCTTTTGGACAAGAAAAACCTCAGTTGCAGTTTTAAGTTGGAAATAATGTGAGCTCCTCAAGGTAGGAGTCCTATTAAAATGACGACGATCATTGAGAAAATATTTTTATATACAAATACATATATTCATGTCTCAATACAAAATAATTCTCACATATATTTGCAAAATCTATGGGATATTTTAATACAGTGTGTTCAAAAAAATTCCTAACTCGGAGTAGGCCATGAACAGTAAAACGTATGTCAATTTAAAAATATTTAATTAAATGTCAACTTGACATGAGATATTGTCAAAAATGTTATCTAAATAAATCAAAGCTTTTCTTCTAGAATCTTTGTTTTAAAAATGGAAACAAATTAGAAAACGGCGAATGTCAATATACTGTATCCTTCTTTATTGTTTTTTCTCCATAAAATTACATTTCAAGATCAATTTTGACATCTTGACTTTAGAACTGAATAATGATCAGACATACGTTTCAATGTTCATAGCCTACTCCGAGTAAGGAATTTTATTGAACACACTGTATAAATTATGTACAATGCAAACATTTTCTTTATATTCAATATCCTAAAATTCTCTTTTTCTACTTTCCTTTTCTTTTTCTTTATATTAATTTTTTCGCAAATTCCTTTTATATTCTTTTTTACGTATATTCTTTTGCGTTGTTGACTTTTTTTTATTTTCATAATCTTAATAATGATGTAGTACAATATTTTTGAAATTTTTTACATCAAATTATTTTATATGCATTTCTTTATCTCTAAATCTATAGAAGATATAATAATGAATTTATATTTATCGAATAAAGAATTTAACGTTCTATAATATAAGTATTTACATAAATTTTCGATAAATAATATTTAGATGATTTTTTCTTCTTGTAACTACTAGTTCCGGTTGTCCAATTGTTACCAAAACTTAATCAACTCTTCCCATTATTGTTAGATTAAGGAATCCATGGATAAAATGTCTTTAGTCACACACACACACACACACACACACACACACACACACACACACACACACACACACACAAACACACACACGGACATCATCGTAAAAATGTAATCGAATTCTACGGACCTTAAAACGTACTTATTTACTAAAATCCGGATAAGCAATTTTTAGCATGAATTCAATACCTCTCTTAGCAAGAGGTAAAAAACCTCCAATATAGAAAATGTAAGAAATTTTGTCAGGTATAATTTTCCTGTGTGGAATTTTATCGTAGGACCAACTGTTTTTGAGATATACACAAAAAAATAATCAGTGCAAACAAAGACCCGAAGTCGGTTTTCCTGCTTATTGACTCTCCGGCTAGGATCATTCGTTGATTAGACTATTGTTATTTGTTTTCAGTCGTCTCACGCGACAACTATCTATCCAAACAGTCCTTTACTCTGTCACAATATCTGAGAATCTATTAATCACAAGACAAATAGATCATTTAAAATAATCAATATCACGTACTTTATGCAACGAAGTCAAAGCTGTAATTCTTTGGGTAAATACATCGAGAAAATATAAAATTTATGTTCGTTTCAACTGCCAAACAACTAACTTTATAATTAATTTTCGCTTTTTAATATATATTCTTAGAGGGTATTATAGTTTGAGAAATGCAATAACTGTCTTATTGTCTTAACATTATTGTTATTAATTAATTATATATATATATATATATATATATATATATATATATATATATATATATATGTCGGAGATTGTAATATCAAAGCATGTCGTAACGATCATTTAATGAATCAAGTATTACATGAATCACTTATAATCTTTTAATTGTATTGTCGTAATCGAAACGTCAAGCATTCTTGGCTATAATGTTTAAAACTAACATGTTTTAAATGAGAGGAATTTGGAAAATATCAACTCCTTGAGGTAGCAACCCGCTGCACATGGGAATAGAACGGTTAACCCGCCCTGACTCTACTTAAATAAGTCAATAAATAAATAGAAATAACTGTTTCTGTTACTTGGAAAAATTAGTTATATGTTTTACGGGTTTAAGTTTAATTTTAGAATTGTTTGAAATAGCTGTAGTATCTTAAACTAATTATTAATATTAATATTATTGCATCTGGCTTCACGCGAGTGCGCGCGCAACCCCACGCCAAGTGCAGCTGCTGCAGCACTGACCGGCATCGATCGACTCAGAATGTGTCTGGCTTGCAAACGGTAAACACGTATCGCGTCGTCGTCCGCGAAAGTGGTTTGTCCACCATTTTACATAAAACTTTCTGATTTTCATATGGTCAGTAAAGTAATTGGTTGTTTAATTATCGTACGCGTAGCTTGATTAGCCTAACACGACTAATTCAAGGAGTATCGTTCGGTTTTCATTTAATTTGGTACTTTATAGTCCGCGAATACTTTCCGGCGCCAATTTATGCAGCTAATAGACACATCTCAGGAATCAATTGTAAAATCGAACTGTACAATTTGATTTCTCACGGAACTCGTGTTGTTAGGGATTTGATTCATATTTCCTTGGGTGAAATTATTATTATTTCTTTGTAAACCTGTTTACACACGTCCACCTTCGAGTGACGTCATTCACAGCGCATCTGCTGTTATTGTCGACTAGGTACATTCAATGCAACAAGTTTTGCAGTCTAGTTGGTTGTTATTAAGTTCATTTAGAGTTCTTAATATTGTTTAACTACATTTGTTTGTTCATACACTTATGAAATGATTTAGTTAATTTATACAAATATCGTATTTGTTTATCTTTGGTTTATTATTGTTTATGTCACTTGTATTCAATACGCTATCACATATTTCTCAGAATTGGTTTTCAGTTGTTTGTTATTTTGTTGCAATTATATTTAGCACGTTTGTTAGTTCGTAAAACTAACTGGTCCTTCGTTCGTTTTAATTAGTACATTTCACAAATTAGTATTATCCCGTTTATTGGCCAAGTCCAGTGATGTGAACCAGCTATCGAAGGTTGTAATTATTTTGGTTTACATATAGTTTTGTTTTATTCATTGAATTTAACAACGAACACATTGTTGGTGCTTCTAGACCGGATTCGCTGATCTAGAGACATCACATTTTGGGCTTGCAAGCAGGATCAAAACATTTTGGTTCTTCTAGACCGGATTCGCTGGTTTAGGGTTTGAACATTTGGTCTTTCGAGCCACTAGGTCCTTATTATTTAGTCCTTCGCACCGGAGGGACGCAACATTTGGTCCTTCGAGCCGGATTTGGCGGTATTCGGAGATAATTATTGTTTCTAGTTACATTTGGTGTTTGTCGAGCCGGATTTGGCGGTATTCGGAGATAATTATTGTTTCTAGTTATTTTGGTATTAGTAATTGCATTTAATAGCACACTAAAATGGCTAAACTACTGCACAAACAATTAGAGGTTGTGACAGAAAATATTCGTCGTCTATCAGTCTATTCTTCAGAGACTGATGAAAATAACAAACTGAAATTTGAGGTAACTTTTCCGTATCTTGATGCTTGGGAACAGGAATTTAATCGTATTTATTGCGAATATTCTTCAAAGTTAGAACAAACCAAAAATCCCGACGAGGATATGTTGGCAGAAATTTCCCGAGTTACGAAGTTGTTTAATGAAATAAACGAACTCATTTGCGACATACGTGTCAATTACAAGCTTAGGTCCAATAAAGACACCGGATCACAGGCAGGGTCCGACAGAGCTAAATCAGTAGCACATTCGATTCAATCAGCACAATCTTTGCGATATATGCAACCCAGCTTGCCTAAATTGAATCTCCCAACATTCGATGGGGAGAAAACAACGTTTATGAATTTTTACGATTTATTCACACAGTTGGTGATAAATCGGGACAGTTTGTCAGATATTGAACGACTTCAATATCTCAAGTTATCTTTAAAAGGGGAAGCCGCTAGGCTTATTACAAACATCCCCGTCAAAGCTGATAGTTTTGATATTGCATGGAACGCCATCACAGATGAATATTATCGTCCTAGGTTGTTGAGGTCGGTACATCTGAATGCACTCCAAGATGTGCAAAAGGTCAAGCAGGCAGACGCTCCTACACTAAAATCATTGTTGAACACAGCACGCGAAAACATCGCTGCTCTGAAAAATTTAGAGGTTGATGTTGACTCATGTGGGGTCATTTTGGAAAACATGATTTGTCGTAAGCTAGATTCGGCTACTAGACGACAGTGGGAACTAACATTGGATTCTGACTCCAAGCCCACTCATGTAGAGTTAATTGCGTTCTTGACTAAGCAAGTTTCAAGCTTAGAGGTTGAACCAGACAAACCTGTCAAAACTCACGAGTCATTCAAAGGGCACAAGCCAGCATCCCGAGCGATGACATTGGCAACTAATACGAATTGTCCGTATTGCAGAAAATCTCACTACATCAGTCAGTGTGAAGGGTTTATAGCTCTTAAACCTAAAGGAAGACATGATGCTGCAATTAAACACAAGTTGTGCATCAACTGTCTTAGAATGGGTCACATACGCCCGAACTGTCCTAGTACAGCCACATGCAGAACGTGCAACAAACCTCACCATACGCTGCTGCATTTTGGTGAAAGGTCGATTAAGTCGTTAACACCCAAGCGTGATAAACAATCTGTGCAAAAAAATCGTCCGTCATCACCCAAGAGTGATGCAAACTCTCAAGCCAGTAGTAGTAATTCTGAAACTACTACGTCAATGTCTGCTAGGACTTATTCACTAAGTCAACACAGAAAACATACTTCGGTATTACTACCCACTGCAAAGCTGCATATATTTGACAGTGCAGGAAAGGTACATGTTGTACGTGCCTTATTGGATACAGGATCGCAGAAATCCTACATCACAAGTCGTTGTGTCCACAATTTAAATCTGTCTATTGAAGCGTGTCAAACAAAGATTATGTCAATCAGTGACACCCACGTCAAGGACACTAGTAGTATTATACATACCAAAATCAAACCATGTCGTAGAGAAACTCCAGTTCTCGATTTGAGTTGCATTGTAATCGACAACATTACAGGCAGAATCCCAGATTATCCAATATCTCGGGATACCTTTAAACAATTTGGAAATATCCAACTTTCGGATCCCGAATGCTATAAATCTCAACGAATAGACATGCTGTTAGGAGCTGACATTTGGGGTCAGATCATTCGTAACGGAGTTAAGAAAGGAGTCGATGGCACACTCACCGCCATCAAAACAATCTTTGGTTGGGTGGTTATGGGAGAATATACCAGCAAGCAAACAAGCAATGCTGTGGTGTCGTATCATACATACACACAAGAAGATACACACGAACTGTTGTCTAAATTTTGGGAATTGGAAAATGTTCCAACTCCATCGGTTGTCACTAAACCGGAGGATAAAATGGTGGAGGACCATTTTGTCAATACTACCCAAAGAGACTCCGAGGGAAAATACACGGTTTCTTTACCTTTTAAACAGTACCCACCAGTACTAGGCAATTCATACAAGAAAGCTTTGTCCATTTGTCACGCACAACTGACTCGCTTGAGTAAAAACCCAGAGTTACTCAAGGCTTATGATGCAATATTCGAAGAATATTTGCAAAAGGGTTACGTCACTATACTTGATGTGCAACCCAATTTAAATGATCAGGATTCGTACTATATTCCACACCATGCCGTGGTTAAACCTGATAGTGCGACGACACCGGTACGCATTGTGTTCAATGCTTCAAAGCCATCGTCTAATGGAAAGTCGATTAATGACTACTTGTATCCTGGTCCGGTACTACAGAAGAGTATCTTCACTCTTCATTTGCGAAATAGATTTTATCCTATTTTAATTACGGGGGATTTAAAACAGATGTTCCTACAAATTAGAGTTGTACGCGAGCATCAACGATTTCTAAGGTTCATTTGGAAACCTGCGGATGCCACACATCCTATTGTGTACCAATTCAACACTATCTGCTTTGGTTTGAATTGTTCGCCGTTCTTGGCGTTGCGTACAATTGAGCAGTTGGCTCAAGACGAAGGGAATCAATATCCCTTAGCAGCTAAAGTCCTGCAAAATGATGTCTATATGGACGATGTTGTGACTGGAGCTGAAGACATTCAGTCAGCACTGACACTGCGCCGTGAACTCACGGATATATTCGAAAGGGGAGGATTCACCCTCCGAAAATGGGCCAGTAATTCTCAAACAATACTGGAGGAACTACCAGACAATGCACGCGCAGTGAAAGATGTCCACTTCAATGACGACGAGTCAGTGAAATTGTTAGGTGTCAAATGGGTTTGCAAGTCCGACTGCTACGAGTATACGGTCTCAAAACCCGACGATTTGTGCACCAAAAGAAACATTTTGTCCTGCATTGCAAGGATCTATGATCCATTAGGCATTATGTCCCCATTGGTGATGTTTCTTAAACTCATCATGCAAGAGCTTTGGAAATCAAAGGTAGAATGGGATGAAGAACCTCCCGCTCATATTGTCTCAGAGTGGAACTTGTTTCTGAACGAGATCGATTGTATATCCAACTATTCGATATCAAGGTTAGCCTGTTTGGGTTCTAAATTCGATCTTATCGGATTTGCGGATGCCTCCGAGCGAGGCTACTGTGCCGTTGTCTATGTTAGAAGTTATCTAAACGATAAACCAGTGGTTCAATTGCTCTGTGCAAAGACGCGTGTAGCGCCTTTGAAAAAAATTACTATACCTCGTCTGGAATTATGTGCGGCGCATCTTCTCGCCAAACTTCTCGAGAATATTCTCGAAAATATTCCAAAACAACCGGAGGCTGTACATTGCTTCTCGGACTCTATGATAGTTCTTGCCTGGTTGCGCAAGGAACCACACACTCTGAAAACATTTGTGGGTAATCGAGTCGCTCAAATACAAACAAATTTTCCGAGTGAACACTGGCGTCATGTAACGTCGGAACACAATGCGGCCGACGTAGGTTCTAGAGGTCTCAGTCCTCTAAGTTTCAAGACATGTACTCTCTGGATAAATGGACCAGAGTGGTTACAACAACCTTACTCGTGTTGGCCACAAAGTGAAGTGGTTCAACTTGACGAAGATCAAACCAACTCTGCTCAGACAGAGATTACCAACGCCTAAGTTTGTCTTTAGGGAGACCCTAAGGTGGCCGGTATGTTTAAAACTAACATGTTTTAAATGAGAGGAATTTGGAAAATATCAACTCCTTGAGGTAGCAACCCGCTGCACATGGGAATAGAACGGTTAACCCGCCCTGACTCTACTTAAATAAGTCAATAAATAAATAGAAATAACTGTTTCTGTTACTTGGAAAAATTAGTTATATGTTTTACGGGTTTAAGTTTAATTTTAGAATTGTTTGAAATAGCTGTAGTATCTTAAACTAATTATTAATATTAATATTATTGCATCTGGCTTCACGCGAGTGCGCGCGCAACCCCACGCCAAGTGCAGCTGCTGCAGCACTGACCGGCATCGATCGACTCAGAATGTGTCTGGCTTGCAAACGGTAAACACGTATCGCGTCGTCGTCCGCGAAAGTGGTTTGTCCACCATTTTACATAAAACTTTCTGATTTTCATATGGTCAGTAAAGTAATTGGTTGTTTAATTATCGTACGCGTAGCTTGATTAGCCTAACACGACTAATTCAAGGAGTATCGTTCGGTTTTCATTTAATTTGGTACTTTATAGTCCGCGAATACTTTCCGGCGCCAATTTATGCAGCTAATAGACACATCTCAGGAATCAATTGTAAAATCGAACTGTACAATTTGATTTCTCACGGAATTCGTGTTGTTAGGGATTTGATTCATATTTCCTTGGGTGAAATTATTATTATTTCTTTGTAAACCTGTTTACACACGTCCACCTTCGAGTGACGTCATTCACAGCGCATCTGCTGTTATTGTCGACTAGGTACATTCAATGCAACAAGTTTTGCAGTCTAGTTGGTTGTTATTAAGTTCATTTAGAGTTCTTAATATTGTTTAACTACATTTGTTTGTTCATACACTTATGAAATGATTTAGTTAATTTATACAAATATCGTATTTGTTTATCTTTGGTTTATTATTGTTTATGTCACTTGTATTCAATACGCTATCACATATTTCTCAGAATTGGTTTCCAGTTGTTTGTTATTTTGTTGCAATTATATTTAGCACGTTTGTTAGTTCGTAAAACTAACTGGTCCTTCGTTCGTTTTAATTAGTACATTTCACAAATTAGTATTATCCCGTTTATTGGCCAAGTCCAGTGATGTGAACCAGCTATCGAAGGTTGTAATTATTTTGGTTTACATATAGTTTTGTTTTATTCATTGAATTTAACAACGAACACATTGTTGGTGCTTCTAGACCGGATTCGCTGATCTAGAGACATCACATTTTGGGCTTGCAAGCAGGATCAAAACATTTTGGTTCTTCTAGACCGGATTCGCTGGTTTAGGGTTTGAACATTTGGTCTTTCGAGCCACTAGGTCCTTATTATTTAGTCCTTCGCACCGGAGGGACGCAACAATAATGCTTGGATGGAGTCAGTGTGTAGCGGTGCTCAGGGTGAGTGCATGTCCGCCTCGCTGAGATCATCACGTTTATATTATCGCTGTGGTTCTAAAATAGCGTTGGTCGACATATTGTTTGCCAGTGATACTACCCCGCGACATATATATATATATATATATATATATATATATATATATATATATACTGTAGGGGGGTGTGTCGAGCGGTGAGCGTTTATTTAACGTTCTTTTTTAAAACTTTTATTAAATGAAAGTACAATATTCAGTTATATTTCATTTTTACAAGTTATTACATTTGATATGTATTCTATTTTTATGTATATATATATATATATATATATATATATATATATATATATATATATATATATATATCAATTGTCCCCTTTTTGTTGCTTGACAACGGACTCCTGGGCTCCTTTGATATAGCTCTCACAGTTCGGCCAATCCTGACGCGACATTGTCCTTGATGTCGACTGGCCTTTTCTTCCGTGATCGGAGACAGCTCCATCTGGAATATCTATCTTCGTCTTGAGTGTCTACATTGAATATCTGAGTTTCTTCTTCTTTTTCTTCGTATTCCCTTTCTTGCGTAGAGGACAGATCTTCATTTTCCTCTTGTTCGCCTTCTGTCTCTTCGTCTTGATCTTCGGAATAAATTTATTCATTTTAAAATGTGCTCATCTCATCATCTTCATCTTCGGAATCATCTAGTGGGCCTACCCATCTCTTCATTCGTTCAGGCAGTAATATACCGTTATATGGTCTCTGTGAAACTGGATGACCTAGAATATCTCTAATTACATAACGATCATTATCAGGAACAGAATGTATGATGTATGGACCAATATATTTTTGGGATATTTTAGGATTTCGATCTGTAGGAGCTGAAGTTATTTCAATCATGACGTATTCACCTATTTTATACTTATAATGATTTTTTTTTCTTATCGTACCGTTCTTTTGTTTTCTCTTGTTGAATTCTTGTATTTTCAATTACATTTTTTCTTGCTTCTTCTCTCTTCTTTTGGTAATCAGCTTCAGTTATATTTTCTTCAATCATTTGTTGCAATTCCATTCCAAATCCATGAGACAATTCTATCTACTTAGGGCTTGTATACAGCTGTCCCCGTTTACCCTTCAACCGGACTCACCGAGCCGCAGTGTTTTACCACTGCCGTACTGCCAGTTGGATTTCAGCCATTGCTACATTTATTTAAGATGTATAAGTGACCAGCTTATAGCATCCGACTGTGATTAATACAAGTAGCTGTATTTTTATTTTTTACGACAAATCACACATTGTCGGTCGACGGGAATCGAACGCACGGACCATGGTTCGGGTGACGTTACTGCGGGCTACGAGATGTGCGCTAGCTCGCTCAGCCACCAAGCCGACTATGAGACAATTTATATCCAAAAAACAACTCGCTAGGACATTTATTTGTCGTTTTCTGTTTAGTCATATTCAATGATAATTGGACTTTATCTAAACATTTATTCCATTCGTTCGGATTCGTTGTCATTTTTAAAAGCGCTGGCATGTTTGTTTTGTTATACCTTTCAACTTGTCCGTTATTTCTCGGAGTTCGTACTGCGACTAGCACGTGCTGTGTATTATTTTCATCACAAACGCTTTTAAATGTTTCACTTGTAAAAGCGGAACCTCGATCTAAAATAATCCTTTTCGGCATTCCGAATATTTTGAACAATTGTTTCAATACTCGTACAACTTCTTCGGAATTCGTTGTTTTAGTGGGTTCTGAAAATATGAATTTCGTAAAACCATCTATTATAGTTAGAATTCAGTTGTTCGTTCCAGCGGGCCTAAATGGTCAGTGTGTATTGTTCTCCAGGGCTCTGTACTCATTTCTATGCAATGAAAAATTCCTTCATTCTTATTAGTTTCATAATTCTATTCCATACGTTTTATACATTTTGATAAACATGTTTTTACATACTTACGCATTCTCGGAAAATAGTATAGATTTCTAAGTTCTTCCAAAGTCTTTTCATAGCGCAGATGACAAATTTTCTCATGGGCTTTCATTACTAATTGATGGCGAAGTTGTCTTGGGACAACAAGCAAAAGTTTATTGTGAATTCGTTTCATTAAATTATCATTTACAATTTCGAACTCGTGAGGCTTCTGATCAGCTAATATTTTATTCTTCAGCTGCATAATTTCTGGATCTTTATTTTGTAAAATTGCAATGTTTTCTACCTGTTTAGATTCTTCGTTCACCAGGTTGACAGGGACTACGACTGAGACAGTCCACATGCACCATTTTGTCGGCACTTCTATGTTGAACATCGAAGTCAAAATTTTAAGGATCAAGCTCCATCGTAATATTTTTGGGTTCTGTTCTTTCTTCTTCAATGTCTGTGTTAAAGCATTACAATCTGTAACTAAAGTAAATCGTTTACCTATCAAATAAATTCTGAATTTCTGCAGCGCGTTCACCACAGCCAACAATTCTAATTCAAAACTGTGCAATTTTGATTCTGCTTCATTTGCTTTGATGCTCAAATAATAAATGGGGTGAAATTTTTCGTCATGTTTTTCCATATTGCACCAAATCCATTGGCACTTGCGTCTGTATGTAATTCAATCTCTTTATCGGGATCGTATAATTTTAGCACTGGTTCCTTGATCAAACGATCTTTCAATTAGTGATAGCTTCAATTTGTTCAGCTCCAATTTCAAAATTTATATTTTGCCGTAGCAAGTCTGTTAGTGGTTTTGCAAGAATTGCGTAATCTCTAATAAATCTTCTGAAATAGCCTGTCAAACCTAAAAACATTTGTATCTGTCTCTGGTTTTTCGGCATAGGAAAATTTTGAATAACTTTAGTCTTTGCTAACCCAGGTCTAATCTGGTTGTGACTAATATGATAACCTAAATAGTCCAACTCTGTATATAAAACTGACACTTGTCGAAACGTAATTGTAATCCATATTTAAGCATTAATTTCAAAACCTCATTAAGTACATCTATGTTTTCTTGAACAGTACTCGTCGCAATCAATAAGTCATCCATGTATACTTGTACTTTATTTGTTCTGATTTAATCACAAAAAATTCGAGTCACGTATCGCATAAAAACTGATGGTGAATTGACTAAACCGAATGGCATTTTTACAAATTCATATTGCCCGTTATGCATCACAAAGGAAGTATATTTTATTGAATCTGGATGTACTTTACATGATAGAAACCATTTTTAGATCAAGTGCTGTGAAATATTTTGCGTTATTCAAATTATTTAAAAGATCGTCAATATGTGGCAGTGGAAATTTATCTTTCACAGTTTCCTTATTTAGTGAGCGATAGTCTACGCATAAACGGCCTTCATCATTTTTCTTTTTAACAAGCACTACCGGACTAGCATATTCGGAATTACTAGGTCGGATTACACCCTTTTTCAACAAATCATCTACAATTTTGTTTATAACTTCGCGTTCATGGTACGATACTCTCCGCGGTGGAGTGCAAATGGGCTTGTTTGTTTTTAAATTTATTTTCATTTGTAAATCCTCATCGTCAACTTGAATGGGACAACTAGTTCGTAACATGTTGTAGTTAGAAATTAAATTAGAATACGCTTGCTTTATTTTAAAATCTACTTCGAGATTAATATGTATTGTCGCGAATTTCCGTTTGAATTTTCGTCATGACCTTTTCGTACAAAATCTGTGCGTCTATCGGTTTCGAAAACGCAATACCATTTTTGTGAACATGCCACTCTACCGAATCGAGAAATTTCTACCCAAGTATAACATCATTACAGATTGAATCTTTGGAACAACGGCCGCGTCTATTTCGTAATCATTGTCGCCTATGTTAACAGTGAATCTAGCTATTTTGTCACAGTGTACTTTACTGTTGTTTAATCCTACTAGAACAGTATTACATTTCTCAGTTATCATATTAGTTACTAAACAATCTGTAATTAAATTCATCTTAAAACCAGTGTCAATTGAAGCAGTTAAAATCTGGTTATAAATTTGTATCCGTTTAATGAACTTTGAGCTCGAACTTACAAAATTTGTATTCTGAGTACTTATCTTATTTGGCATAGATCTACCATTTGGTTTCCATTCTGTTGTGGTTGTGGTAATTTCGTGATATATGACCCAGCTGGTTACCGTCATATTCTGCGCCGCGACGTATTTAATGCAGCAACTGCGATCTACCCTTTTTGCGCTTTAATTTTAACGACGCACCGCCGCCACGTACCTTACCCTTCTGCGACGACCAGCCCGTAAGGCTAATGTACCATCGGCCTTCAGCCAAAACTCGCACTAGACTGCCAACGCCCTTCGTTATTACACCACCGTTTATAACCACGTTATATGTATCATCGTTGTGGCAATACAGTACACACCTTTATTTTAAAATTAGCGGTTGTTGTTACCTTCCCGTTCTCCCGAGGGCTTGTCGCTCAGCCGTTTGTAGGCTCTGTGATCGAGTGACTGGCGCCCTTTTCACTCTTATTTACGAGTGACATTTTGTTGTCCCCAAATAGGGCGGCGACAATATTAACGCCCACTTAAGTGGATAACTACAACGGTGGTAATGGTGTAAAACTGGTAGAGATGATGGCGTCCGTTTTCTCTGTCTCTCATGGAACCAATTTCTCGTTCGGCACCGTGTACGTTTTAATGTAAAATATGCCAGTTCGAGAAGATAAGGAAAGCGAGAAGTATCGCAAACCAAAATTAACGAAAGAGAAAAGCCTAAAAGAGTTACTGAGTTAATACTTAAAATTACAATGAAAATGGCGCATGTACGCCATTGGTAGCCTTTTGGTTCCATGGAATAAAATTGAAATTAATATAAAACGCTATAGAGAAATATAATTGTTAAGCAACAATATATTAATATTAATGTTTAGTAATGACTGAATAAAAGTATAAAGTCAGTTACCTAAGACGGGGTGTGGCGTTGTCGATTTCCCTGATGATCGTAGACCAAATTATATGCGGATGTGTTCCCGTAGGGAAGTATTTTCTTTGTACACGTTCCAAAACTCTCAAAGAAAATTGGTACAAAGAAAACTTTACTTGAATATCTAATAAAACAAAATGCTCAAAAACGTGTGTCTGTGGCTACCACCGTATAACAAGAAACAAAAAATCCCGAAATACAGCTGTGCGAACTACAACAAAGTGACCAGCGAATGGCCACTAAATTCGTTGTCGATTATAATGTACAAAAGTCATCTCTGTGGAACAGGCTGCCTAGTGGCTCAAAATAAAAAATTAACTGTTAAAAATATAACAGTATTATTAAATGGACTTAGCGACATTCTTGAAAGCAGGATCTTTTTAAAAATTAAGTACTAAATACATTTGGGATTTGCGCAGAATAATTTAAAACCCGAAAACTGGACCGCATGTATATTTCTTTAATCCGCGATCAATCGACTGTTTTAACTAATATTACATTTTTTCAGTAAAAAGCTCAAATTAATAAACCTAATATTTTTATTTAATTTAATACATTGATCAAATATAAAACAAACATATTGTTGATTTATTTAACCTTTAAAAGTATTTTCTCTTGCTGTAAAGTCCGTGCAAAAATAGTCACCTTTCCGGTATATTCTTTAAATGAGGTTTGAACAGTGTATGCATTTATGTTGCGTGTATCTATTTTTCCTTATAGGACAACATGCATAATGCATATCATGGCTTTGATATTCCCTGTTTCACAAAATTCAAATTTAAAAAATCCATATTTTTAATAATAATAATAATAATAATAATAATAATAATAATAATAATAATAACAATAATAATAATAATAATAACTCTAGCTTTAAGCTAAACATAATAACATTAACACCATATAAACAAAATTAATTACATATTTTATAATGTATTCACATGTATAAATGTACCAAAATAACAAAAAAAAATATAAATTAAAAAAAATATATTGAATAAAAAATATAATTATTCTGTTTGGTATACCTAGGATAGCACACAAATATTTTAAAAATTAATTGTAAATTTAGCTATTCTTATATACGAACATACAGCAAAAAGCACTGTCTTGGTTTACCCGGCTATTTATTTCATCAATCAGTGTAATCCAGCGATCGGGATTGAAGTATCTTTCTTTTGAATATTATCTTACAACTCTTATGTTAATTCATAAGTTTAACATTATTACACAAACTTAAATAAGAACTTTTAAATTGAACAAATAGAGGTACGTAGTTACGTTTAGAATGTAGAAATAATTAAATGCAACTAATCAATATGTGTGTAACAGATGTATACCAAATGATGCCAATAACCACAAATAATGTTGTTTGCTTTGATATAATGCTAAATGCTTTGCTTCAGGCAATATTCAAAGCAAAGCAATAATCACTAAGCAATCTATATGTATAATATACATCATCGAGTTACTGTCAAGCGATTACTAGTATCTGGACTACAAGAACAAATTACCAGAGAAAGTATAATAAACTCGTAGAATTATAAAAGGATACAGAAAATGCACTATGTATTAAATAGCAAAATTTATCATTTCTAATTTCAGAAATATTGTTATTATCTAATACATATGTGCCGAAAATGATTATTAATGATTAATTGCATTATATAAGGTTAGGTTATGTTAACAAGACGCAAAAAATAGGATGCATCATAGAACAAGTGGATGCTGACAAAAAATCGGCCATAGAAATAACTTGCAAAAAAGCCTAAATTATCAATTTAAAAGCCTGGAACACCTTGATTGAAGAAGTTGAAGGAAATGTTTGGGGAGAATTGTGATTAAAAAACACAAATTCATGCCGATATTAAATTTTGGGACAAGCACAAAGGAACATATAATTAAAAACCTTTTTCCAATGCAGAAGTTATAAAAAACAGAACAAAGACTAGCAAAATATAAAGGCGAAAACACAGAAGAAGAAATCTAAAATGCAAGCAGGTAACTAAAAAATGATAAAGCTGGTAACTAATAGTCCAAAGTAACCCAGAAATCTTTGCGAATATATAGATATTCAGATTCTAAAAACTGGAAATTACCCACACAGCTGGAAAACCAGAAAAAAGGGTATGAACCATCAGATTTCAGACCCTTATGTATTCTGGGCGTAGAAGGTAAACTATTAGAAATATAAATAGAGAGCAGACATACACAATAGCCTAAGAAGATATAAGGAAGGCTATCAAAACAAGCGAGTATTGCACTAGTCACCCTAGATATCCAAAATGCTCTTAATACAACACCCTCTATAGAGATAATTAAGGCATAACCAACGTGATTAATAACTACCTACGTAGTAGGAAAATAGTGGACAAACAAGAGTTTGAAGTAAGCTGTGGGTACCACAAGGTTCTATAATGAGCCCTTCCTTGTAGAACGTGTTCTACAACTCGCTGCTAGAAGTGTCACTCCTACGATAAATAAAAATTATAGCTTCTGCAAATGACATGGATTTAATATCTACAGCAAATCATAAAAATTAATTAATGGAGAAAGTAAACATAACGCTCCAACTAATTGCCAAAAGATGTTAACCCCAGCCGTTCATAAAACGGAAAGATAATGCTAAGTGGTAGGAAAGACAAGACAGGAGTTTACTTCAAACTAAATGACACTCACATCCTACCCAAAATAAGCATTAGGTATCTGGAGATGAATTATGGAGGAGAATAGACCACGGCATACATATATCTAGAAAACAGCAGTGCTATTATTAGCAAGCTTCCCACCCATAAGGTATCTAGTACAAAAGACTAAGTATTAAATACCTAATATTGTTTATTTTTTAATAATTTTTTTTTTCATAAATTGTTATTCTGGTTAACTATTTTTAACATAACTCTTTGAGAGTTCATCCTAAATAATAAATGTAAAAATCTTTTTTGTACAAAAATTTACGAGCTTTAATTTTGTATTTTAAATCTCTGATACAGGCTACTCGTTTTCAAAAAATTGATAGCGGGTCGCGCCGATTTTTCATTCTTATCCCGAACTAAAGAACATTTGTTAAAATAGTTTCTATACCAACTTTTGTAGGTTAAAACCCTCTATTGACTGGACAATATGTATATTTGCATTTTATGTATTTTTTGGTAATATACATATGTATATTTAAATATTTTAATTTTTGGTTTTCAAAATCAATATTGAATTTATCATTTTTTTTTATTGGGAAACAAAAGCAAGCAGAAATACTACACTCATTACAATTAATTATGTATAATGTAATGAAACTGAAGATTTTATATGTACAGTGTATCTGCCGTAAGCAGACAACCATTATTAACTTTCTTATTTGAAGAGATAGAAAGACGGTAAAGTCCGCAAAGTTGGACGATAGTATAGCACAAAATTAAGGGTGAAAAATTCAAAACAATTGAACATCAAATACGCGACTTATACAGAAAAATAACATTTTTTAAATGGAATGACATTGAAAATGATAGCATTTAATTTTTTTTTCTCTGAATGTAAAGTTCATTATATCTATGCCTCTAAAATTAAAAACGAAAGAGTTATTTTAAGTTGAAATTTAGATATTCTTATTTATACATATATAAAAAAACAAAAAAATATATCAATTGTTTGTTGTTGTTAGTTTTTGTTGTTTCCATAGCAACAATGTTATATTTGCATTAAAATAAGAAATGTACTATTTAAATTTCTATTCAAAATAACTTTTTTGTTTTGAATTTTGCATGCATAGTAATAATGGACCTTTTAAATTTAAAGAGATGGAAGATATGCGCAATGGGGACCTGCGCATAGTAAGAAAATATGAGATCTATGACGTTTATTTCTAAAAAAAATAGACGTAAAATGTGAGAATATCTCAGATAACTTTAAAAAATCCATTTTCTTACTATTTGCAGCGATAAAAAGAGATAGCAGTTAAATTGAAAAGGTCCATTAACATTTGTAAAAATCTGATGTGGCCAGCACATTACCTTCCGTCAGTTATATGAGGTATTTACGAAAAATCTAACCTACGAAAAAATTAACAAATTGAGCGGAGTCCTACTTTGAACACGTTTCCATTTTGAACGCGCGAGCTTCGCTTTGCACACTACCTTTTTTGGGGATTAGATTCTTCACGAATCCGGTAGATGGATCTGGTAGATATTGAACAATTTTCGAACACAGTAACTTTTTACCATTCGTGTTTTCGAACACAGTCGGTAGATGCTATATCTACCGGTAGAATTTTCGTAAATGCCTATGTATTTTGTATAAAATCCATACAGAAAGTTCCTTGCAATAGATTCCAAATTTCTTGTATGTGCAGGATGGCTCATTATCGATGTTTTTTTAAGGTATCTCGGATAATATTAATGATAAAGCAAAACCGTTTGCACATTCCAGGGTCAACTTCTGCACAAATGTTTAATAGTCACCAAAGGAATTTTCGATCTTCTTTTGTTTCTGAGCTACAGGCAAAAACTCGTTTTTCGCTCATTTTGAAAATATCTCATATCTTATTTATTATGATAGTTAAAGAAAAAAATGTTTTTACAAAAATTTTACCGTTTTTTAAATAGAATAAAATGGCGTAATTAGATTTTTCGAAAACTTAATAATTTTTGAGATATAACACAACCTTATGATTTTTTAAATGGGCTCCTATGTTGAAAGTAGTCTCGTCATTTTGCTTATTTTATAAGCTTTTCAATGATATATAACAAGTCTACATTCTTTTGTTTTAAACTTGAATAAGAGATAATTATTAATTTATTGGGTTGAAAAAATTTAAAATTATTAAGAAACAAATGAAAAAATCTATTACAGATCATCATTTGCATATTTTTTCAATTTATTTACTTCTAAAACATATTAAACCATTTTTTTCGGATTGTGTCAAAGCCGACTGTAATTGTAATGTCGATAAATAGTATTTTAACTAACCCGAAAATAATTGGTTAAGAATAATTTTGAGAACATAATTAATAAATATTGAATCAAAATAAACAAATGATGATTTATAATAAATTTTTTCATTTACTTCTTAATAATTTCCAATATTTTCACCTCAATAAATTAATAATTCGTCTTTTATTAATGTTTCAAACAAAAGAATGTAGAGTTGTTATATATCATTAAAAAGCTTATAAAATAAGCAACAAGACGAGAATATTTTCAACATAGGTTCCCATTTAAAAAAATCATAAGTTTGTGTTATATCTCGAGAATTATTAAATTTTCAAAAAATCTAATTACATCATTTTATTCTATTTAAGAAACGGTAAAAGTTTTGTAAAAACATTTTTTCTCCATACAGAAAGTTTCGAGCAAAAAGATCCTATATTTCGTGTAAAATTAAAACACAAATATACTACGAATATGTCAATTGCACTTGACACTGACATCTTTCAATCAGAATTTTCTTAATATAGTAGCTGTTTCTAGCACAGCTGGCTAATTTATGAAATTTAATTTCTTTATAATTTTATAACTCTTATATCCATTTAATATAAAGTATAAAATGCAGTCAAATCGTATAGAGAATACAATGTTCTTTAATATTTATAATATCATTGAATGTGAAAAAATAATATTTAACATCGTTTTTCAAGAAAAACTGCCAAAATCTTCAAATGACCAATTATAACCAAAATCTAATCAGCTCTTCATATGGATGCAAGTAAGAAGAATACGAAAGAATTATAATTTTTAGAATTGTAGTATTAGAGTTATCGTAGACGTAGACTCGCTACGGCAGACACACTGTACATACCGGGTGTCTACTCTTCTTTTCGCGACCATAGGAAACACGATGGTAAAATTTTCATATTGCTGTAAATTCTGCCCTATTAATTTTAGAATAAAAGTGTAATTACAAAATGTCCAGGATTAAAAACTGCATATAAAAAGTGCAAAATTATTGTTAACATTCTTTACGTTTGCTAATAACCGGCAAATAAAAGTAATAATTTTTACCTATTTACATTGTGTTATAAGCAATAGCACAAAATTTTAAACAATTGTATTGCTTGGGTTTGGCAGATAACACGTGTCATAAAGTTTTAATAATTATTGAATTCAATAATTTGTTTATCAGTAAGCATGGATACATTTACGACTGCAAAATAAAATCAATGGAACCATATTAACAATTAAATATCAGTTAACAATTACATATCAGTTAATATACTTTTATCTGTCAAAGTCAAACAATACAACTATTTGAAATATTATATGTATATGCTTAAAGACGAATATTATATTTTACAATTATCTCAAGACAAGAACCCATTATATCGATAAATGCTCATTTCATGCATTATTTAAATCTGTAATTTTTTATATTTACACTTTAATTCTAAAATGAATAGGGCAGAATTTACAGCCATATGAAAATTTTACCACTGTATTTCCTAAGGTCCATAAAAAAGCAAACCTCCGGTATGTACGAGTATGTATTTGAAATTTTAATAATTGAACGTTTTTGAAATTATAAATATTTTCAGTCAGCAAAAGCGAATCTTTAATTAACGCCCAAAACTAATTTTAGTGGTGTACTCTACACAACAGTTGGAAAAGCTGATTATATTGCAATGCGTTCGCCTATTAAAACTAGTGAAATTCAATTTACTATACAATCTGACATACTCTGTAAACCCAGTGGTTAATTTTTAACAACTGGTAAAAAAAGTTAACCAATCAAATATATGTTGATATATCAGTTGTTAAAAAATACCAATGGCCCGTATATTCATTAATTGATAAATGATTACATTGTGACGCAATCGGTACCTACCTGGTGGCGATGCTCGATCACTACACGCATAGGGTAGTGCCTGTAGCTGTAAAGTCGTAAGCGGGGTCCTAGGACGTGACAAGGAAATGTGAGCAAAATGAATGCAAGGCAAAGTGCGCCACTGGCGCTAATGATTGAAGGTGTGTGAATGGTGTGCGCCAGACCACCGATGATGTTCGAGTGACAATGTTTCCCTTTTTTTTTGAAAACCAAGTAATATTTAACAAACTTTTATTTGCCGGCATACAAAAAAAAACGATTACAAAGTGTAAAACAGAAAATTTTAGAACTGCCTTAGGTATAAAAAAGACTAAAAAATAATTAGCTAAGTTTTCGGGGCGCTTCTGTCGGACCTGGAGCAGACTGAGCCCACCTGGTGTGAGCTGGAAGGCTTGAAGCGAAGGAAAGCAGACGTTGGGTGACCTTATCGTCGAAGTGGCTGTAGACAGTTTCAAGGCCGCTCCTGGATGTGGTTGAAAATAGTTGTAAGGCCACGCCGGAAAGTGCCTGTTGGTGGTTGCAAAGCCACGCCGAGATGTGGCTGTCGATGGTTTCAAGGCCACGCCGGGATGTGACTACTGATGGTTTCCAAGCCACGCCGGGACCTTGGCCTCCACAACTAACTTTTATACTTGTAATTGTGTATACGAATGTTCGGTGTCGCATCCAGGGAAACCACTCTGGGGTTGCGGGTGACCTTGACACCAGTCTACTCTACAGTCTATTACAGGTAGACCCAATCACTCCACACCGGGGCTAGAAAATTAACTACAAAACACAAAGCAAAGGCAGAAAATCGTTCTTGAGACAGTCGGTTTTGTTTCCACAAAAAATTCTTAGTTAAAGTTACCAAACGGATAAAAAAAATATACTGAGAAAATAGAGAACTCTCTTTTTTTGGAAACAAAAATGACCAAAAATATACAATCGAAGGTGCACGGCAAACAAAATATACAAAAAGTTTATATAAAAAATTCTCCAAACAAAATACTTACAACTAATAATTGTCCTGAATGAATTGGATGACTGATAATATGTTTTACAAAAAGTTGCAGTACTAGACTGCCTACCCAATACAATTGTCGCTAAAAGTGACGTGATGATGATGATGAAAGTTCGAAGAACTGCTATAGAGGAAGAAGACACAAAAATACGTAAAGCACGACGTAGAGCTCCGAACAGGATTGCCGATTTACGCTAAAAGCTTAGCAGCAAATTTACTCAATCCTCCCACAAGTTGTGCGTTCACTAGAGAACTAAACTAAAGAAAAGCAACTGACTGAATCTGTAGTAAACTAAAGAATAAAAGTGACAAAAAGTAATTAAATAACTTTTGTGAGGATTGTTAACTGAAGTTACTAAAAATTCGCGAACGCGACGTAAATAAGCTGCACAAATTATCTTCGCAAAACCATACGCTCAACATCCACTCTGGGGTAGGTATGGTTAGGATTGTGTGGTTGTGTCTAGGGAATGAAATGGCGAATGAATATGAATCCCAAAATTGTTAGTAAGTGAATATACCCGAATTATGAATAAAAAAATGATGGTACTGAACTAGAAAAAAATGATAACTAAAAAAGAGGATACAAAGTTTACTAAGTAAAAAAAATATATTGATTTTACACTGAACTACTAACCTATAAATATGAAAAGCAAAATCAAAATTTTTGAAGTGTCTGCGCTGAGACAAAAAAAAAACCGTAGGAAACAGGTTGGTTTCTCTACTAATATTTAAGCAGAAATTACTGTAAAATGGATTCATACACAAATGGAGTGTCTTGAAGACTAGACACGTGGGGTCGATAGCGAACACGATTAAAATCGCAATAAAAAATTGGGGTTTTAAACAGAATTACTTTTAATAGTAAAAAATATGCAGAATAGAATATTAAATTATGCAAACAGTAAATAGAATTGCATTCAGTAATAAAAAATAATAAAATTTGTACATACAAGAATGAAATGGAATTTTAGTAAGAATATTAAAAAAAATACAAAAGTAAAAAAACCAAATAAGAATTTTATTCAGTAAAAAAATTGTAGAAAAGAGTACTAAACGTACTAGGAAACAAAATCCAAAAATATCTTGATCACTGAAAGAAAAATCAGAAAAAATCCGACTCACAAAACGTGAGTGCGCGTTTTTTACATAACTGAGAAAACTCTAAATAAAAGTACCAAAAAATATACCAAATGTAAGTAAATAACTCAGGAAATACTTACAGTAAATAATATCCTACGAAACAAACTAAAATGGTATAATACCAGACTTCGTAAAATACAACAAAACTCCGACTCAAAAAACGTGCACACACCTTGTAGAAGCGCGAGCCGAGCGCTCAAGAAGCTGACCAAGAAGCTGCGTGACCAAGAAGAGCGAGGGTCGCTGGAAAAGATCTGAAGATAGGTAAAAAATAAAAGTTTTGTACAAAATTATCAAAAAACAGGGGTGAGCAAAAGGTATCCGTTACAACATTTATTTATTAAAAAGTATGTAGATATTAAAATTATCACGCTGAAACAAATTTATTTTTGAAGTTTTATGTATACTAGCTGATACCCGCGGGCTTCGCAACGGCGAGACAATTTTTTAGCTCAGTACAACACGGTTTTAGTGTTAATTTGAAAATATTTAAAATAATTCAGATTTATGAGCCCCAGAAATACATGTTTATCTGCCTATTTAGTCTCGGTCAACAAAAGTTCAATATGACGATTTCGATAATTTTTATTTTTTAAAAAATGAACTTTAGAGGTTGATTTATATGTTTCCTTAAGCCCAGGTTCAAATATTGTACAATTTGGGGTTCAAATGTGAGATTAAAAACCATTCTATAATCTCGATTTTAGTTAAACATAAAGTGTTAATTCTTGTAAAAACTAATTCTGGAGAGTCGATTTGATGTAGTAGTATTTCAAAAGTGTCGAAAAGTCGTTAGGGATTGCGAAAAATAAGACCGAAAAAAATTAGGAAAAAAATTATCCAAAAATGCAATTTTATTCAAATTAATACGAAATTCGTGTTCTATGGGGTTTGATATATAAATTATTTCATCCTCAAATCTTAAAACTGTGGGGATATGTTTCATTTTAATATTTCTAAGATGATGCCCGTTGCAAATTTATCGCAACTTTTCCAAAACGTCAAAACTTTTATTTGGGTATGCATTCGGATGAAATTTACAGGACACGCATAATATTAACCGAAAATCATTTTGACTATGTCGGTAAGGCAGCTTTCAAAACTAACATTAATGCCTTCTTATGTAACTCTAACAACTTCTGCGGCTCGTCCTGCAGCTAAGAGAACATTTCTACAAAATATGGCGTCGATATGTAAAACGGTGTAGATTTACCTAGCGATTATTTTTTCAGTTTTATATATCAGATGAATTATATCTGACTTTCCGCCGTTTAATAATATTATAAAACAAAATCGTTCTGTTACTGAACTCGTCAATGAGTAATATATCCAGAATAGTACTTATTCCGTATATCTGGTGACTGACGATGACCGAAAGGTAGAAATGAGTCGTGCTCAATATTTGCCGAGTCTTATAATCCAATCAGTGTCGACACTCCCGTATTCCAACCAGTGTCGTGTTTGGTTCTTTACATCGAAACAGACATTATCCTTAATACTAAAAGGTTAGATTCAATATAGTTATATATATATATATATATATATATATATATATATATATATATATATATATATATATATATATATATATTTGAATTAATCAAAAAGCCAATCGCCAACCTTTGAACACCTCTACAGCCTGAATAGTACGACCGATTTTCGTGAAATTAGTTTCAAATTGTAGTTTTTGATTGTCTCGAGTGCCCTCGTAATAACACAAATTTCTGTAAGATGCACAGTTTTTGAGTAAAAAATTATTAAAAATTAAAAATTGGGACAGAAACAATAGGTCGCAGTAACGATCACAGTTCTCATTGAAAATTTTAAGAAGATAAACGCTGTCATGTCATATGGTATGTCAATGTCAATGATTACAAATTATCGGTTTTCATACTTTTAAATGCAAAGAAATGTTCCAATAATATGTAACATTAAAGAAAAGATGATAAAATGAACGAGGTAGGTATATACACTGCTCAAAAGAATTAAAGGGTCAATTTTTTTTTTGTTAATAACTTTTTTCTTAAATGTGCGATTCATTTAAAAATTCATTTAAAGGTAGCTTAAATCTTTATTTTAACAATTTTATTAATTTCACATTATAACAAACGTTTATCATTAAACTGGAGTATCCAGAGCATGGACACTACTAAAAAATAAATGAAAAAAGAACACAATCACATATTGTTTATTAATTTTAACTCTA
Source organism: Harpalus rubripes (assembly GCA_963082715.1). Taxonomy (NCBI): domain Eukaryota; kingdom Metazoa; phylum Arthropoda; class Insecta; order Coleoptera; family Carabidae; genus Harpalus; species Harpalus rubripes. Next base: position 72,025,877 of record OY720448.1, on the reverse strand, counting down.
GTAGAGTGTTAAATACACATTTAATAACGTGTATTACCCCCATTAGCATCTAATACAGCTTGGCAACGGCGTGGCATACTGCGTATAAGTCTGCGTATGCTTTCTTGTGGAATCTGTTGCCATTCCTCCACCAAAGCGTCTTCCAGTTCTCTTATTGTCACAGGTGGGTTCATTCGGTTTCTAATGTGTTGCCCTAGTTGATCCCATAGATGCTCAATGGGATTGAGGTCTGGACTGCATGCTGGCCATTCCATCTTTTCAATATTGTTGTCTGCCAGGTATTGCGTAACAACTCTAGCTGAATGCGCGCGGGCTCCATCTTGCATCAAGACGAAATTTTCACGCCTATTTGTTGCTGCAAGAGCCAACGGTCGAACGTGATCATTTAGTATTTCGTCTATATAGCGCCGTGCAGTCAAAGTGCCGTTTCGAATGATAAAAAGTTCAGTTTTGCCGCTGATCGATATTCCTCCCCAAACCATAACTGAACCACCTCCAAAAGCAAAACGCGACTGCATATTATGTTGGATGTAACGCTCATTTATTCTTCTCCAAACTCTAATGCGTCCATCATGGGAGTATAAATTAAATTTAGATTCATCTGTAAAAAGTACAGCCCCCCAGTGTCTCAGTTGCCATCTACGATGTTGCTGAGCATACAGAATCCGAGCTCTTTTATGGTTTCTAGTTAAAGACGGTACTTTAACAGGAATCCGGGAAGATAAATGTCCCTCTCGAAGCCTATTTCGTACAGTCTGGTCAGAAATCCTGGTACCAGTTGCACGAGAGAGCTCATTTTGTAGCTCTCGAGCTGTAGCGAAGCGCTTACGTAGAGCCTGAAGTTTCAAAAATCTGTCTTCATTAGCAGTAGTTAATCTTCCTCGGCCTTGCCCAATACGTCTGGATAAAAGACCGGTCTCTTGGTATCTTCTCCATGCCCTCCAGATAACTGAATGGCTAACTCTTAGACGTCGAGCTACGTATCTCTGTGTTCGACCTTCTTGTATTAACGTAACGGCTTCAGACAATTCAATTTGACTCAAATGTCTTCTATTGCCTCTATTTTCATTCATAGCTCACAAATTTGGCGATCTCTCACTGCTATACTTTGGCAAATAATTAATAAAATATCGCATAGAACTAAATTTCACTCCTGTTTTGCGTCTTCTTCGATTAATACTAGTGTAAAAGGATAATGACAGAATCAAAACAAATAAAACAAGTACTGATGTTTAAACAATACATAAGCCAACTTTAATTCTCAATATGGGTATTCTTGTTTTCTTAGTATAAAAGTTATTAACAAAAAAAAAATTGACCCTTTAATTCTTTTGAGCAGTGTACAATGATTTTAAGCCATGTTTTATATTAATGTATTATATATTTTATTTTGTAAATAGAATATTGGAAAATGAATAAGGAAACACGTCGAAAAGGATTAGAAAGGCAGAATTATTATGACAATCGGTCGGAGTACATATACAAAATTAAAAAGATAAACATTGTCATCCGTCATATTGGATGTACGTATAGTATATCATAAAACACTATCGGCGGAGCCCTAGGCTGAACTCGGCGAAGCCGAGTTTAGGCTAGTTCTAATACTAAACGATCAGATTCACTATCTATAGTTATATATATATATATATATATATATATATATATATATATATATATATATATATATATATATATATATATTTGAATTCATCACGACGATCGCCATCCTTTGAACACCTCTACAGCCTGAATGGTGTGAGCAATTTTCGTGAAATTTGCACCAAGTTGTAGGAAATGATTGTCTCGAGTGCCCTCGTAATAACCGAAATTTCTGTAGGATGCATAGTTTTCGAGTAAAAAATTATTAAATGTTGAAAATTGGGACAGAAACAATATTTTTCACAGTAACGATCACAATTTTCCTTGAAAATTTAAGACGATAAACGCTGTCATGTCATATGGTATGTCAGTGTCAATGATGACAAATTATCGGTTTTCATCATTTAAATGCAACAAAAATGCTTAAGTAATATGTAAAATTGAAGAAAAAATAATGAATTAAACGAGGTAGGTATATAAAATGATTTTAAGCCATGTTTTATGTTAATTTATTATATATTTTATTTTTTAAATAGAATTTTGGAAAATGTATAAGGAAACAAGTCGAAAAGGATCAGAAAGGCAGAATTCATATCACAATCGATCGAAGAACATGTACAAAGTTAAAAAGATAAACATAGTCATCCGTCATATTGGATGTACGTATAGTCTATCGTAAAACACCAACGGCGGAGCCCTAGGCTGAACTCGGCGAAGCCGAGTTTAGGCTAGTCCTAATACTAAAAGGTTAGAATCACTATCTATAGTTATATCTATATATATATATATATATATATATATATATATATATATATATATATATATATATATATATTTGAATTCATCACGACGATCGCCCAATTTTAGACAAGGCTACAGCTTAAACGGTTCGACCGATTTTCATGAAATTTGTACCAAGATGTAGGAAATGATTGCCTTCGGGGCCCTTCTAATGGGACGAATTTCTGTAGGATGCATAGTTTTCGAGTAAAAAATTATTAAAGATTGAAAATTGGGACAGAAACAATATTTTTCACAGTAACGATCACAGTTTTCCTTGAAAATTTAAGACGAAGAACGCCATGTTTGTCATGTCATTTCAAACCTTTAAATGGAAATATTTATGAAATGGAGACAATTTAATAGAAGTTTAATTCATAATTATAAATTTTGAGAATGGGCAAATATATCGGCACAGGTAAAAAAGGCCTAAACCATTTTAATTAAAAATTATAAAATTTGACGGTTCATATGTATTTGGACAGTGTTACCAAATGTGTCATACGTAACTAGGTAAAAAACAAATATTTCTAACTAAACAATATTTTTCACAGTAACGATCACAGTTTTCCTTGAAAATTTAAGATGATAAACGCTGTTATGTCAATGTCAATGATGACAAATTATCAGTTTTCTTCCTTTTAAATGCAATAAAATGTTTAAGTAATATGTAATAATTAAAGAAAAGATGATGAATTTAATAAGGTAGGTATATGTAATGATTTTAAGCCATGTTTATTATTATGTTACATATTTTATTTTGTAAATAGAATTTTGGAAAATGTATAAGGAAACACCTCGAAAAGGATCAGAAAGGTAGGAATAATATCACAATCGATGTACAAAATTAAAAAGATAAACATTGTCATGTCATATTTGATATGTTAATGACAAATTATGCATGTATCAATTACTATAACCGATGATATAAAAACAAGTCTATTAAGATGGTACGATCACGTACAGCAAATGAGTAATGGCAAAACACATACCACAGTAAACTCCTAGCGGCAAAAAGAAAAGAGGGAGACCTAGAAGGAATTGGGTTGCAGGAATCCAAGAAGAAATAAGAGAGAATGAAGATCTATGGCAAGACCAGTGGAGAATTCGCATCGGAAGACATGCTACAACGTTATAAACCGATTGTATATATATAGGTATATGTAATGATTTTAAGACGTGTACAGGAAAATCATAGTCTGGAACAAGACAATTCAATAATTTTAGATAGTATGTTTTAATCTGTTCTTTTTTTGTAATATATTTTCTTACATTACGTTTAAAATTATTTCAGATTATACATAATTCGATATCTATTTTAAAACGGTATAGAATTTAGTCTGTATTTTATTTTCTTATATTACGTTAAAATTATCTATATTAAAATTCTTTTATTCCCAATTATTGTATCGTACTAATAAAAAATATTTTAAATTACATAATCATACAGCATGAGCCAGAAAAGTAATCTTTAATACCTATCATTTTTAACAATCCAAACTTTATTGATATATTTTCAAATTCGTTGTAAAAGTTCAGATCTAATGTAATGTAAGCACTTACTTTTCTGCAGTTTGTAACTAACTGTTTACTCTAGAATTAAAATAACACATCTTTTAGTTTTGTTTGATTTATTTTTATCTTTAAATTTAGTATTATGTACTCATATACATGTTACTAATACAGGGTCCGCATTTTAAAAGTTCCAGCCTGAAAATTCATGATTAGGCAATCCATGATACATTTCATAAGTGACTTGGTTTTTAAAATTTTGTTTTGCTCTTATACCTACTGTGATTATTCGATTTAAAGGACTAATATTCACCAAGTGGCTTATAAAATGTATATGGTTTTGCTTACTCTTAAAATTTCAGGCGGGAACATATAAAATGGGCACCTTGTATTATGTTTATATTTATCCTGTAATTTTGTCCTGTTTGCTCGCATAAAATGCGCAGCATTTGTTCATTTCATTATATGTTTTCATCAGTTCCTACCACGGTGTAGTATCTATAGGTGAGAGTACGAGATGCGTTGACATAACTAGCTGGTACAAAAGAAGCTAACGCGACCCGTTACCATTTGACAGGCGTTTGGCAGTTGGTGTGCCGCAGTGTGTCGGTTGCGGTCAAAATAAGTTCGCGTTTAAATAGAAAATGTTGTGCTATAGGATACACAACAGGGTATGGATCAAATAAAGAGATATAGACCCGAATTTTCACCTCTTTAAGTAACGTTACTTCGGAAGTAGCGCTATTTCGATTTTTTATTTATATAATTTTATGTAGCAGCCATGCAGCCATGCTATAACCATAGAAACAGGTACTACGATTAAGAAAATTCAGATTGAAAGATGTCAGTGTCAAGTACATGACAATGTTTATTTTATAATTTTACTGAAATTATAGAAGCCTGTTGTATGGAATTTGTATAAAATACATACATAGAACTGACAAGAGATAAAAGGTAATGTATTGAAAATATAAAATATTGTGCGTTATATAGGAATAATTTACTATTTCAAATATTTTTGTAAAAACCGGGTCGCAAAAAACCTGACATCTAGAGGCATACTGTATGAACTAACCCGGTTATTTAGCCATTCTTTGTAATACATTATACATCGTGCACTCAGCTATAGATACTACACTTCCGAAATATTATTGACAATTTTATGCAAAAAAGAATAGCCGATCGAGCTGTCGTATTTTTGACAATTCTCTATGACAGTCCATGAGAAAACATTTCTTGTTTTTTGTATAAATTTGTCAGAAATACAGGGTGTTTCATGTAACTATGTAAGGCTTCGGAGTATGAATTCTAGACACCAACATGAAAAAAATCCCAATAAACATTGGTGCTAGAACGCTTCATAACAGAGATACCGAGGATTTATCTTAAATGAAGCGTAATACTGAAATAGCAGAAAATAGTTGGCTGATGGCATTTAATTCATTTAAAATTTAAATGAGATTTAATTAATTAAAAATTCCACTCATTTCAATCCGATATTTATTTAATTATTGTTATTTAATATGTTGATAATATTTCTAATACAAAAAATTATTGCCAAGCCTTCTGTATTTAATGAAAATGTAATATTTTAATAATTTACAGTAGTATTGTTAAATAATACTGATTTATTTATTGAATGTAATGTCTTTCATTTTGAACACTTGCTCTGGGATTCTTTTTATAAATAATTATTTATGACCCAATATAATAATAAATAAAACTAACCTGTTTCCTGTTTTTTTTTTAAATAAAATCCTGGGTATCTTTGTTAGGAAGCGTTATAGCACCAATGTTAATTGGGATTTTTCCCCCTTTTGGTATCAGAAGTTTTCTGCATGGCTAAACTATAGAACTTTCAAAATTTTGACATCAACTTCACCGGCTTTTGTTTTTCACATAAAGTTGTCAGAACCATGTCGTAATTAGGATCAAGTGAATTTTTTCTGCAGGGCTATAACATAGAAGTGTCAACAAATATACATCTCGGTCGGCTTTTGTTTTTGTATAAAGGTGCTAGAAATATGTCGTGTTGGGTATCAAATGAGAGGTCTGGTTCCGAACTTTTAGACACAAGTGTGGAAATTTATGACAGGTTGATTGGCTTTTGTTTTATGCAAAAAGTTAATTCGTTTGATAGAAGGGGGAACTTGGGTATCTGACAAGACTGTTGACGTTACCACTTTAGTTTTAAATTGTGCGTAGACAGATTGGATGTACGTATAAACTATTATAAAACACTATCGGCGGAGCCCTAGGGCAAACTCGGCGAAGCCGAGCTTAGGCTAGTCCTAATACTAAACGATCAGATTCACTATCTATAGTTCTATATATCTATATATATATATATATATATATATATATATATATATATATATATATATATATATGAATTCATCACGACGATCGCCATCCTTTGAACACCTCTACAGCCTGAATGGTGTGAGCGATTTTCGTGAAATTTACACCAAGTTGTAGGAAATGATTGTCTCGAGTGCCCTCGTAATAAGTAATATTTCTGTAGGATGCATAGTTTTTGAGTAAAAAATTATTAAACATTGAAAATTGGGACAAAAACAATAATGGTCACAGTAACGATCACAGTTTTCCTTGAAAATTTAAGACGATAAACGCTGTCATGTTATTTGGCATGTCATGTTTGACATGTCATTTTGAACCTTTAAATAGAAATATTTATGAAATGAGGGCAATTTGAATCATAATCATAATTTATGAGAATGGGCAATTATATCTGCACAGGTAAAATGGCGTAAAACATTATAATTAAAAATGATAAATTTTGACGGTTTATATGCACCTGGAAAATGTTGCCAAATATGTCATAAGTAACTAGGTAATAAATAAATATTCCTAACTAGATTAATGTGAAGTTCGAACACAAGTGTTTGATCACAGTTTTCCTTGAAAATTTTAAAATGATAAACGCTGTTATATCATTTGGCATGTCAATGTCAATGATTACAAATTATCGGTTTTCATACTTGTAAATGTAAAGAAATGTTTCAATAATATGTAACATTAACATTAACATTTTGAAACCATTTTAAATACATTTATTGTATTTGATTATTTTAAATAAAAATTATTTATTTTTGTATCTCTCTGCTTATTATTATTATTTATTATTTATTATTATTATTATTATTATTATTATCAGATATAATTTTTTATGTTCTTTTATTATTATTATTATTATTACTATTATTATTATTATTATTATTATTATTATTATTATTATTATTATTATTATTATTATTATTATTATTATTATTATTATTATTATTATTATTATTATTTTAATAAATATTTACCTATATCTGACTTCATTCATTTCATATTAATTACGTATTGTATAACAAAATTACATTTTTTTTACAATAAAATTAATTTATTATTATTTTTTATCTTTATTTATCATATTACATAGTTTTAAACAATATTATAACAATTTTGTATGAATAAAATTTAAACTGTTCCACACATTTTGGAATATATCGCCAATATGACTTATTATACATCAAAACGGACTGCTTTTTACCTATCTATGACTTGAAACGATTATCATATTTTTTAAATCACGCATTTGCGACTTAATAAGCCGTTTTACATCCTAATACTAAACGATTAGATTCACTATCTATAGTTCTATATATATTTGAATTCATCACGACGATCGCCAAAGCTTTGAACACCTCTACAGCCTGAATGGTGTGAGCGATTTTCGTGAAATTTGCACCAGGTTGTAGGAAATGATTGTCTCGAGTGCCCTCGTAATAGGTTAAATTTCTGTAAGAAGCATAGTTTTCGTGTAAAAAATTCATAAATGTTGAAAATTGGATTATTAAAACAATGGATCGAAGAAAACATGGAAAAATTTAAGACGAAGAACGCCATGTTTGACATGTCATTTTGAACCTTTAAATAGAAATATTTATGAAATGAGGATAATTTGAAAGAAGTTTATTTCATAATCATAATTTATGAGAATGGGCAATTATATCTGCACAGGTAAAATGGCCTAAAACATTATAATTAAAAATTATAAATTTTGACGGTTCATATGCACTTGGAAAGTGTTACCAAATATGTCATAAGTAACTAGGTAAAAAACAAATATTCCTAACTAGATTAATGTGAAGTTCGTACACAAGTGTGTGATCACAGTTTTCCTTGAAAATTTTAAAAAGATAAACGCTGTTATGTCATTTGGCATGTCAATGTCAATGATTACAAATGATTGGTTTTCATTTTTTAAATGCAAAGAAATGTTTCAATAATATGTAACATTAAAGAAAAGATGATGAATTTAACGAGGTTGGTATATACAATGATTTTAAGCCATGTTTTATGTTAATGTATTATATATTTTATTTTGTAAATAGAATTTTGGAAAATGAATCAGGAAACACGACGAAAAGGATAAGAAGGGCAGGAATCGGTCGAAGAGTACACATACAAAATTAAAAACAAACATTTTCATTTGTCATATTTGATATGTTAATGACAAAAAATTATGTATGTCGTACCGGTTATTCTTTTCAATACTAAAAATATTTAACTATGTAAAATTGAAGAAAAGAATGTAGGTAGGTATATATAAAAAAGCACTGTAAACGTGGAAGAAGAATTGCAAAAATATGGGTATACCCTTGGAAGTTCAAACAATTTATACTTTATGCTTTGCAGATGATCAAATACTTATTGCACAAGTCTACAACGACAGTGAATACATGATACGTAAATTTATAGAAGAATACCGTAGCTGAGGTCTAGAAATAAACATACATACAGCGAATGCGTAATGAGAGGCTTCCTAAACAAATACTACAGTGGACACCTACCGGCAAAAATAAAAGAGACCTAGAAGAAGTTGGGTAGCAGGAGTCCAAGAAGGAATAAGGGAGAGAGAGAGAGGGGGAATTAAATGAAGATATATAGCAAGATAGAGAGCAGTGGAGAAATGGCATCGGAAGACATCGTAGAACGAAGTATATGTAATGATTTTAAGTCATGTTTATTTATATATTTTATTTTGTAAATAGATTTAACAAAATGTCAGGCTGAGAAAGACATACGCGTTAAACTATTATTCACGAAAGATGACTATTCAAGGTCATTTGTGAGCCGTCTGATATAATATTACTTGCAGATAACTTCATTGCATTTCATATGCATAGGCGTGCAACCTGAAATATTTATGGGCACATTTTAACTAAAAAATAACAGTAATTCATTTGAAAATTATGTTTCTTTCTAAATAATGCCTTTCTGAAATATTTATGTTCTTCACTTATGTTTTTGCAAAATGCACAAACATAGACTTAACTATAAACCAAGGAATAATAATTTGATTTAAACGGCAACGCCACTGGGTAATTATTAGCACAGAGGGCAGTGTAGTAGATAATTAGGTATCTATAATTCTACGACAAACGTCATTATTATTTATAGCGTGTTAGAAAGTAATGCCACTATTTACGTATATCTGACACGCCACATAAATTAAATAGACATAGGTCATATAATCTTTCTCTTTCTAATATATAATGTTGCTAAGCTACTGCTGCAAAGTGATGTGTATTCTTTCTTCGAACAAATGCCCTTGAATAGTCATCTTTCGTGAATAATAGTATAGTTAGTTGTTCTTCATCGAATCCAGCCAGAAATGTGTTACTCATTGGATACACCAAAAATCCTACAGGAAAATCATGCCTTAATGTTTGAAACAAGACAATTTAATAATTTTAGATGGTATGTTTTAATCTGTTCTTTTTTGCAATTCATTTTCTTACATTACGTTTAAAATTATTTCAGATTAAACATAATTCAATAAATAAATAAATATATCATCACGGCATATTACCCATTGCTGGGTGTGCCAATCTGCTTTGTACGCAGATATCGGTAATGATGATAACATATTTGTACCGTGCGTGCGTTTACCAGGCGTCACCTCACGGGCACTCATTGCTGGCGTGGAGAGTGCACCATAATTCAATATCTATCTTAAAACGGTACAGATTTTAATCTGCATTTAATTTTCTTATATTACGTTTAGAATTATCTATTTTAAAATTCTTTCATTGCCAATTAATAAAAAAAAATCTTTAAAGTTACATAGGACCATAAAACGTTGTTAGCTGATCATATGCACAATGTAACCGTGGATACGTATCAAAAATACAATGGAAAAGAAGTCTTGTCAAAGTTAACAATGTGATTAAAGTTAACAATGTTTTATGCAACTGGGCCATAATCATACAGCATAAGCCACAAAAGTAATCTTGTATACCTATGAGTCTTGCATTTTTCCCCTTTAATAACAATCCAAACTTTATTAATGTGATGTAACTATTTACTTTTCTACAGTTTGTAACTAATTGTTTACTTTAGAATTAAAATAACACATTTTTGAGTTTTTTTTTATTAATTTTTACCTTTAAATTTAGTATTGTGTACTCATAGACGTGTTATTAATATTATGTTTATACAGTGTGTTCAAAAAAAATCCCAACTCGGAGTAGCCTATGAACAGAGAAACGTGTGTTTGATCAATATTCAATTCAAAAGTCAAGTTGTCAAAGGCTACAGTTTATCGACATTCGCCGTTTTCTGATTTGAAAAGCCTTGATTTCTTTGCAAAACATTTTTGACAATATTTTAAGTCAAATTGACGTTTAAATAATTGACATACGTTTTTTTGTACATAGCCTACTCCGAGTTAGGAATTTTTTTGAACACACTGTATTTATCCTGTAATTAAGATATTTTGTCCTGTTTGCTCGCATAAAACGCGCAGCATTTTTTCATTTCATTATATGTTTTTATCAGTACCTACCAATCAATAAAATTCTACTTTCATATTAACAAACAAAATCCATTTCGTATGTTTAGTAACTCTAGAAATTAAATATGAAAATATATATATATATATATATATATATATATATATATATATATATATATATATATACAATATATATATATATATATATATATATATATATATATATCTTCAGAAGTAGGCAGATATTCAGACCCGGACTCACTAAAATCTTCTATATCCATGATAAAAAATATCAATATGTGATTAAAAATACTCAAACTGTATCACACACAAGCAATCACTTGTAGCACATTTGTCATATTAAAAGTGAATTATCTCCGGACTTACTTCACTATTATGCTGAAATGTGAGTTACTTCACTATTATAATGAATTATTTAGCCACTTCTGTTCACTGCCTGAACAAGTAACACCATCTGGTGGAATTAAAGAGAAACTGGGAGTTGATTCACTTTTATATGGAAAGATGTAACAAAACCATATGTATTCGCGCGAAAAAAGTATATTTTAAAAATATGGACTTACACCACTTTTACAATGAACGCCACATATGTTTTTATCAGTACCTACCAATCAATAAAATTCTACTTTCATATTAACAAACAAAATCCATTTCGTATGTTTAGTAACTCTAGAAATTAAATATGAAAATTTTAGTTTAATAGCACTAGCCATGAAATAGACCATTTCAGAAATTTGAGCGACCACTTTTTGAACTAAAAAGTTAGTGCCGTTAAATGGTGGTATTTGAAATATATACGCGACCCCGGTATTCCGTTTTAAATTTTAGAACTACACAGAAGTTGTTAATATGAATTTGAGTATAAGATATGATTTCAATTCTTATTTTACAAATAAAAAGTTATTTTACTATGTGAAAAAATGAAGTCCATTCATCAATCAATTATAAAAATTGCATTATTATACCTAACCTAACTTTTTATTTTCTAAACCAGACAAAATATTTCAAATGGCAATATTTTGTGGCCCAGAAGTTTAGTACCCGTCATAATTATTTGAAAAACGAAACCAACAAAACTGTAAAATTGACAGAACTGTCATATAAACAAGGACGGGTATACGGCAATCGGCACTAACTTTTTGTCGCAGTCTAACACTTGGCACATGCGCTATAAATTTCTGAAATGTTCTATTAAAACAAAGAGACAAACAAATGATTGATGATTTAACTGTCAAATATTGAGACTTTTTCAATAACGTAAAAAAATTACATTTTCGATATTTTCATTTGCAATTACTGCCGTTACAAAGCATGCACAATTAATTTTTTTCTTGATTCAAATGTAGAATTTCATGATCTACAACTTTTATTTGAAGTATTTTTTTAAAAATAATTTGGAAAGCAACGCGCAATGAAAAACAGTTTTCCCATGTTAAATGCCCATGTAACGGATTTGGAGTGCCACCTTGTATGTAGGTATGTCGAAAAATTATATTTAACTGCATTTTTTGATTATACTTCTGAAATATTATTGACAACTTTTTGCAAGAAAACGGTAGCCGACTGAGCTGTCGTATTTTTGACATTTCTCCATGATAGCTCTTGACAAAACATTTCTTGTAGTTTGTCAGAAATATATTTTGGTCGGTATTAAATAAAAAGTTTACTGTCTGGCTAAATTATAGAACTTAGACATCAACTCGATTGGGTTTTGTTTTTCGCATAGACTTGTCTAAACCCTGTCGTGATTGGGATCAACTGAAATTTTGTCTGCTGATATGGAAGTGTTAACAATTAGACGTCTCAGTCGGCTTTTGTTTTGTGCATAAAGATGTTAGAAATATGTCGTGTTTGGTATCAAATGAGAGGTCTAATTAAGGACTGTTAGATACATGTGTAAAAATTTCTGACACGTTCATTGGCATTTATTTTATGCATAAAGTTAATTCGTTTGATAGAAGGGGGAACTTGGGTATCTGACAAGACTGTTGGCGTTAGCACTTTGGTTTTAAATTGTGCGTAGACAGATTGGATGTACGTATAAACTATTATAAAACACTATCGGCGGAGCCCTAGGGTAAACTCGGCGAAGCCGAGATTAGGCTAGTACGTATACTATTCTGGATATATTATTCATTGACGAGTTCACAAACGGAACGAATTTGTTTTATAATTCTAATTTTATTTAGTTTCAATGTAATCAAATTTCTATGAATATGATTGTATTATTTACTTTACAATTAATATTTAACTTGGTCAGCTTTTTTGTATCGGTAGTTGGAAGCTGTGTAGTATAGCTAATTCCTGTTGATGCTGGCAATATCACGAATGATTCCTGATTCGCCATGCTGCCATAAAGAAAGATTTTACTCGGGCTTCGTGAGCTATTAGGCAACCTTCACTACCAGATTGCATCGTTATTGATTCTTGTTAAAACAGCTTACCGTCATGTTTCGTTGTCTATATTTTCTACCGTGGGTTACAACTGCAAGTTTTTATTATGTAAATAGTTTTAAATTGATTCAAATGTTATAAAATAAAACTAAAACTCAAGTTTGTTACAATTTGAGAATCATTGTATTATAAATTAATTTAGTTCTTGCTGAAATAATATTTTATTGTTAAAAATTAATTTTGTGATTTATAGTAAAAGTGTGTTTTTTTTCATGAAATGAGCACTAGAAAAGCTTGTTTTTGATACACAATATACTTTTCAATAAAATATCACATAAAAACACATATCTGGGGTATGAAAGTTGCTTATATTCGCACACCTAGATAAAAACTGTAACAACTCAAAAACCTACATTTTTCAGGAACGTCGAATAGAAGTTTACAGTTTTTTTTTATGAATAGAGAATGCTAAGCAAGGAGAAATCAAGTTGAAACATTTCATACAAATCGTCTAAGTTGAAAATGGGATTTTTGAGTTACCACAGTATTGTACGACACATTTTAATTATTTTTCCCCATTACTTGAACTTGGAACGGTTTTCTTGATATTTTTTGAGTTGATTCACTTTTAACTGGGAAAAATTATAACTGCCAATTCAAAAAAAGCGCAATTTTTTATTTTAGTTTCATTTGGGTTGAATGAAAAAACAATGGATTCATAGAAATATAGTTTTTATTATGTATAAAATCTTCCTGGACAAAAAAAGTTAAGTTTATTAAAAAAATTTAATAGACTAACCTGTATTAAGTCAATGCTAGCTAAGAGTCTTACAATCTCTTTTAACCAATAATATTAAATATAGAAACAAAAATTAAACTTCTATCAAAAATTTTAAGTTATATATAAATCTGACTAGAAACAAAAAGGAGGTATTCCACAATATAAAAATAATTATCTTTAATGGCACGTCTGAGATTAAAATTTTCAAATAACGTGTACTCATATTAACAAGTTTTAAATTTTAAAAAAAGAAAATAGGTTCATTCTTATTTCTACTTACATATTGTTAGTTTATTGTCCAATTAAAAAACAAATTATTCTTTCATTTTTGATACAGTATAAAAATTTAATTATGTCCTAAAACATATTTAAAATAAGACTCATAATACTGTTTTGGAATAACATTCTTATCAATCAATTCTTGAATGTCGCTTCTTTTCGCATCACACAATGGCATTTTTCCTGTGTATGCTCGCGTCAAATCAACAGAAAAAAAGACTGATTTGTGGCTCTTCTCTTGCGCACAAAAGTTTTTTTGAAAGTTTTTTCTGCAAATGATGTTTTCTAGAAAAATACCCCAGGATATTGATGTCGTGCCACTTGCCTTTAGCTCTATCTTCGTCTATATTGAAATTATTGCCCCATGATTCTTGCAAAGCTTTGACGTCGTAAAACTTGTCGTGAGTCATTTCTACAACTTTATAAGGACAGCCTGTCTTTTTGGTGGTGCGAATCAAAGTTGAATACGTTTGTGGTGAGTAGATTGGGCCTGATTTTAAGTGACTCTTAATTTGTTTCTCAATGACACTGTGCACATTGTCACCTTCATTCTGCGAGTGACCGCGTGTAAGGAACTTGTGCGTAATCAATTTGACTCTCATGTTGAAAACTGCGTAAGTATAGACGGACAAAAGATATTTGTTCTTTTGTTGTCCGCAGCAATTATCCGAGTAGAAAATTATATCAATATCTTTTTCAGGGTTCTGGTGCAATAGAGCTTTGATATAATCAAGTATGCAGCTACCAATTTCCACAGCTCCCCTCGCTCCTTTAGTCTCATCCCAAAAGTAACAAACCACCTCCTTGGCATCTAAGTCACTGCCAGTAAAATTCAGTCAGTTAATCCTAGACTTATAAAAGAAAAGCGATACTTGTCCTTTTGGCACCTGCATAACCGCTTGTAAATCATATACTGCTACAACGGTACCATCTGTTCTGTTCTTGTCATTATCTTTTTCTGTCCTTGCCAACGTCTTTTCCTTGAGATGCTGTTCATAGTTCTGGTATAATGTTCGTTTTCCTTCTTCATCAGAATTTTTATAACTTTCGCAAAGGTCGCATTGGTCTTTTTTTGGTACAAAGAATGAAATATTGAAATCAGTATTGAATATTCTGTTAAATGTTGATGTCGTAGCAAACGGCAAGCTATTGTTTTCACGTAGTGCTTTATAATCCCGATATAAATCGGCTAGAGTTTTATCACTACAAATAAATTCTCTAGTTGTTTGAGCTCTCAGGTAGTGTGAATCAATCCTTGGAATAGAATTTATAAAATCTATAACGCTATTCTTAACTTGTGGATCAATTGTTGGTTGATTCCCATGCTTTCCTCTCAATTCGTCTTCTATCACACCTGACTCTGATTTTTTGGAAAGTGCGGTTTTGATAATTCTATCATTTAAGTCAAGAGTGGATTTGAAGAATGTTTTACACACTCTCATTCTTGACCCATTAATTTCAAAATAAAATGACGTATTTAGAGCTCTCAAATTGTGTGTGCTAGAGTATCTGTACTTTGGTTTGATTTCTTGTGAGTGTCGTACTATAAACTCTCTCTGCCTTTGAAGATCAGCTAGTTCCCAGTATGCATCAAAAAGTTGCTGCCTTGATGGTTCATCAAATTTGCTTTTACAACTCAGCCGACACTTGGCTCCACAAGGCGGACAAAGTTTTCTCTCTGGAACTAATTTATTTGATTTAGACAAGGAGTGGTAGGTTTTGCCAGAATTTCGTAGTGTTTTTGTCATTTTCGTTTTCCACGTCAATGGTTTCCTTACTCTCTTCTTTCCTTTTTTCTCTTCTGTCATAGGCTCTTGGTTCTGATCTTCGACAATCGCAAGATTTTGAGAAGTACCTTCTTCAATGTTAAATCGATCAGCATCAAGGTGGGCTACATTTTCATCTTCAGTCTCAGAATTAGAAATGCTTCTTTCGCTTGACGAACTGCTGGAGCTGCTGCTAGTAGTAGATGAAGAGGAAGAAGGAAATACCACCTTAGATGGTCTTATATTTTCAGCAGGTAACTCAAAATTTGAGTCCGCGTCAGAATCGTCAATATCACTTCGGTTAGGTGAAATGTAGTAATTGATTTGTTTGTTTTCCATTAATTGTACATTTGAGGTGCATGGACTAGGAATATGGATATTGGGTGAGGCTATGCCGGTCTTTTGATCTGTTTGGTCGGTTGAAATTGTTGAGGCTTCTTCTGTTGATATAATAACTGGCTGCAACTCCTCGTATTGAGATGCTTCATTAAGGCTGACATTCACTTTATTTTTTTCTATAACCATATTGACTAATAAACGTCCACGCCCATTCATTTTTCTGAAATAATAGAAAATGTCAATGTACTCTCAATAACCATCAAAACTGTACCAACTCAAAAATAATGACTTAGAAACTCAACTAGCAATATTTTTGCTAAGGCGTAATCAAATAGCTGTTCCAACTCTAAAAATGCATTACGGCACTTTATCCAAAGTACATTTGCTGTGTTTTCTAAAGAAATAATGAGAACAAAAGAACGACTCAACAAAACTGATGTAACTAGAAATGTCAAAAGTTTTTCTACAAAACCGAAAGAAATCAAAATAAACATAAAATTTTCACTTACCTGAATAATCAAAACTGTTGCAACACAAAATCCAGCAGTGAATATTTGTCGATTACATCAAGATCTAGTCACGAACACTGTAGCAATTCGAAATAACACGAAATAAATTTGCGAATTTTATCAACAAAACTGTTGCAACTCGAAATAATATAGTTTTGTACTACCAACATACGTGCACACCACTTGATGTTCAGGCAGAAACTAAGATTGCAACTCTTTTGGTAGAACGATTATGCGCTCATTCATTCAACAAGAAGTACCTAAAACGTTACTATTATTTGAAATGATTAGTTCTTTGACAGTGACATTTATCTGTCAGTTACATATTTGAGATCTGAACTTTGTAAGCCATTGACATATTACATAATACGTCAATGGTATAATCAAGGAGTTGTGTTTGTTTAAAGCGTAGGCTCCGGGATTTAAATTATGGATAAGTTTATATTTTAAATATGTAGAAAAAGTATTAATGCAAGCCTGAAGAAAATTTAACAATCTTTAATTTTTTATAATAACACAAATCTCGGTAAATATACATTAAAAGCTACTTTTCGAAGAAAAACTAGTTTGAGCTTCAAGTAAAGTACCATTTCCAGTTATATGATTTATACCAAAATCTTTCCATATTAGAATAAGGTAGAGATACAAAATTTCAAAATTTTCTGAATATAGGATACACACACACATACTCATACCTACACACACACACACTCACAGACACACACCCAGACACGCACACAGACACACACACACACACACACACACACACACACACACACACACACACACACACACACACAGCACAGACATATCATTGTGAAAATATTAAAATTGGATTCTAGGGACCTTCGTGAAAATATTAAATTAAATTCTAGAGATCTTACAACGTGGTCATTTCCCAAAATCTCGATATGCGTTTTTTAGCGCGATCTCTATACCTCCCTTACCCAGGATAGCGGAAGGTAAAAACGAAATAAAACATTTTTTAATGGTTTTAAAATTATATATATATATATATATATATATATATATATATATATATATATATATATAACCATTAATCTAAAATTCTTTAGGGGCCGGAATACTAGAGTTTACCCATATTTAGTTCGTATCTAAAGGTAAAAGGCATTATAACTAAATTATAACAAATACATAATAATAATTTTTGTCAATTATTGAAAGATGTAGAAACAAGTATATAATTTCGAAGGTTTATATAGTTATAAAATAAATAAAAATTAAATATTTTTTTTAACCATACGTACATAAAGTCGCGCTTACCCTACGCGCCAACACTGTGGGTTAGGTGTTAGAATAAACAAAATGAAAGCATTCATGCAGCTATCACCCTTCGCCACACATTCCTATTGAAGCACACAAGTTTCGCCTAGTATACACTTCTAATTTCATTTATACATGCTCTTTGTCTCTTTCCATCTGGAAATTTTCATAAGCTAATACACTAATAATCATATCCACACTGGATGTCCATGCAACCGGACATTCCCAACTTCACCATATACAAAACTTTGATTGGGGTTACACAAACTTATTTCAAATGTCACAAAATTACACCTTGTGAACGCTGAGTAAAAATTAAAATTTAGTTTTAATTTTTTTATTGATGTTTACTTACATTTTGAGTGGGGTATGAGTCAAGGAAGCTGTCTTGATACCTGTCAATAAAATGATATTTATATTAATTGGTCTTTTTAACACCCCCGCTCAACTTAAGTAAAAACAAGGCACTTTCCTAATTCATTAAAGTTTGGAGCTGTTAATGGCGCTACACAGTTGATTATCCTTGCGAATAGTTATGGGCTCTTGAATGCAAATATTCATTTCCTTTAATAATCCCCTAAACCATTTAGCTTCGCAGGCAGCTGAGCTCAGAGCAACATACTAAGACTCCGTTGATGATAATGCTACAGTAGCCTACTTCTTAGGGGAGCAATACACTGTATTACCATAAATCTTCAAAACATATCCAAAAATAGACTGTCGATCGTTTAGGATCAATAATTTCCCATGTTTTCCTGTAAAACAACGCTATATTGCTGTTTCCTTTTAAATACCGTAAAATTCAAGCCGAGTCCTACAAATCAAAGACATTAATGAATCAATTAATTCTCGATATGGTTTATTGTTTATCAGTAATGCAATCATTTTCAATACTTATTTTTAAACTTGCGTTGAAACGGTATTGCAATTTTCCATATTAAATTTCATTAAAATATTTTAAACGTATTGTTGTTGACTTAAAATTAATATTCCATCTTTTATATTAAAAATTACTTTAATTCCAGTAAAAATATCTACTTTTCCTGCATTGTATATAAACAATAATCAATCACCCATATTTTAAATCTTAAAATTATAATACACGCAAGTAAACGAATATTCCATCTACGAGGTGCTTGTTGCAACCCTTACAAAATCTTTTTTATTTACATATTTTGTTTGTATCACCTTTCACATTAGAATTATAACCATTAGGTATCCTCATATAGATTTCATCTTTCAAATATCCCTGAAAAAAGCAGTTTTCGCATCTAACTGATCAATGTCCATGTCCTCTTTATTTTGCACTGCAAATAAAGCCCTGATGGTATTCATTCTTACAACTAGTGCAAAAGTTTCCTTGTAATCAACTTCGTAATTATGGAACAACCAATCGGGCTTTATACTTTTGATATTTCCTTCCGAGTTCCTTTTAATTTTAAATGCTCATTTGTTACTAAGAAGAGATTTTTTTTCGGCAAATCACAAAATTGCCAGGTATAATTTTCCTCTAATGCAGAGATTTCTTCTTGTACAGCTTTTTTCCTATGATCCGAATCTGCAATATTATTTACGTCTTCAATATTTTTCGGTACATCAAGATCTAGATCTGCAGATAAAGCATAAGAACAAAACAAATAAAAGTCAATCATCTAGACGTGGCTTTGTTATACGAGTAGTTCTCTCATTTATTTTAGAACTACCAGTATTTTCCATAATTCCAGGATCTTTTAAATTATTATTGACCAATTCTTTTTCGTCTAAAACTTTGTTTTCATATCGCTGTAATAGAATAAATGTAAGATAACTTTTTGTTTTTGGGATAATTTTAAAATTCATATAATTGGTTGATAATATATCCGCTACACGAGTCAGATAATTGAAATTCCCAATAGGAGTAAGCGTAGATTTAATGTTTTAATGTTTTAATTTTAGAATTTTTATCAATTCTACTCGAATAGACACAAATTCTAGTCTTATTTATTTTACTAGAAAATAAAGTTTTAATGGAATTTACAGAGTAGATAGATTATGAATGCTCTTGTTTGTTTTTTTTTTTTTTGCTTTATTGCTGTATCAATGTAAATTGCCATAGCAACAACATATAACACCCTAACATGTTATTTGTTACACGTATAACAACTCTGAAAGCAGGGTTGTTGTAAATGTAATAACATACCTGTCTGACGTCAAAGTCCATTACCGGTTTCAGGATATTAATTCATTGTTTACAAGTACAAAAGTAGGCTGGTAACTAAGTAATAATTGCATCTGTATGGTAATTAATATTATCATATTGACTTGTCAACAGCTGTCTACAAAATTAAAATAAAGTGAAAGTATAATGTTCTTCATTATTACATACATATAACTTTAGTGTATTGTTTTAAATGCGGTTTACTTTATTCTAAAATAACAAACATGAGGAATAAAACATAATTTGAAAATTTGTCATATTGATCTGTCAAAAAAATGTTCTGTTAACCATAGCATTCTAAAAATAGCATTAACGAGAGCACTTTAGTGCAGCGGATTATATATTTAGCAGATTTAAGAATACAGATACCCTTTGGAAACATTGATGAAGAATACTACGGTATTTAAAAGGAAACAGCAATAGCATTGTTTTACAGGAAAACATACGAGATTATTGATCCTAAACGATCGTCAGTCTATTTCTATATATGTTTTCAAGATTTGTGGTAACACAGTGTCTTGTTCATCTAAGGCATTATCCTCAACAGAGTCTTAGTTTGTTGTTCTCAGCTGAGCTGCCTGCAAAGCTATATGGTTTCGAAATTATTAAAGGAAATGAATATTTGCTTTCATGAGCCCACAACTATTCGCAAGGATAATCAACTGTGTAGCGCCATACCGAAGAATCCAATCATCATCGTAGAAAACTGATAAAGGATGAAATACTGAAATAGAATATGATCCTACTGCATCGAAAAGGCAGATATATTAACTAAAGGATTAACAGCTCCAAAGTTTAATGAATTAGGAAAGTGTCTTGTTTTTATTTTATTTGAGTGGGGGTGTTAAAGAGACCATTTAATATAAAAATTATTTTATTGACAGGTCTCATGCACGTCATATATTTATATGTAAATAGTTATTTTTGAATCTAGATTGCGAAATGTCACTTTTGCATTCGATAAAACAAACGCATTTAGCAATCGAGTATTACAAAATGTTTTTTCGAAAACTATGCTCCAAAATTATTAAAAAAGTAAACGGAAAATATTGAGGGTTAGGTTTAATTATTGTGACATCCACGGAGGATTGTGTCATCTAATGTATCTAATATCATGTATATAAGTTGTATTATTATGAATAATTGATCATTTCGGACATTATATAAATGGAATTATGTTTTCTAAGCAAATAAAAATAAAAGACAGATATTATTAAATTGTTCTTTTATTCTATCAAAAAATTACAGAATGTATAAAACTTTTACATCTTGTATGTTTTGTAGACACTATAAAGTAGTAGTGTATAAACTATCATTACTCGTGATAATAGTTGTCATGTAAATATCAACTTTTGAAGATGTTTCCAAAAAAATGTATTTGTTAATGAATATCTTATCACAGGTTGTAAAAAAGTACTTGTTAATGAATATCTTATCACAGGTTGTAAAAAAATGTATTTGTTAATGATTATCTTATCATAGGTTGCAAATGTTGTTAATAAATAAATTCTGAATCTGTCAGCATAAGATATTAAATCTTTAGCATATAAAATCTTATAGAAGATACCAAAGTTAAGACCTCAAATATTTTTAAATTTGAAAACTCGAGGAAAAGTATAAGTAAATAATAATTGTTTACCATACAACTTTAAAATGGTGTGACACAACTACATCTTTTGACAAGTGATACTTTCAAGTTATTTTGCATTTTACTTTACTAGCTAGCAAATAGCACAATTTGTTTCGAAATTTTTATAGAGGTAAAACAAGAGTTAAAGGAGTTTACTATGTACGTATGTATGAGTGGTTTGTCAAGTTCACTGCCTAATACGTAATACAGCTCTAGTCACGCATTTATTTTTTGTGCGTTACGGGAACTGTCATTTGTATCTCCGAGAAGTTTTACATTAATCCGATAATTTGTGTCGTTAATTGGAAATGAATAAAATATAACACTGTGATGTGATTATGTACTTACCTATATAAAAAAGCTTAACATAGAAGCAAATTCATGAACACATGACAATACAATCATCTTGCCCTTCATACATAATAAAAAAATAAATAAAATGTGCAGTTGAATTTAAAGGAAGGAGGGAAAGAATTAAAGATGATCTCTACAGTGAAAGGTCTAATACTATTACAAATAAATTTCTGTTTGAAGCTGTCATCGGCTTTCGTAAGGGATGGTTATTAAGGAATTTATGTATAGTTAACACATACAGTTTATTTGGACGTTTCGGGGAACAATTTCTCCCATCTTCAGCATTAAATTAGTTTAAAGAACCTATTGGTCTGCTCACATATTTTTCATTCTATATGGGATTGTTTTGCTCATAACACACCAAACAGAGAATATTCTTAAATATTCTCTGTTTGGTGTGTTATGAGCAAAATAATAAAAGAATAAGTCTTACTAAAAATATGTCTATATTTTACAGTTTTATGAAAGACGAATGAACTAGAAAATAAGCGCAAATAAAAATGTGGCAATATTATATGATTAAAAATTATCTAAATATACATGTGAGTCTGGGAAGACGCCCCCCTCTTTATTTTTTTTATTGAAAGTAATAGAAAAAAATGGCTCATATGAAAGTTTTATTATTTTACATATACTATTTGACGGCAGATGTAGATATTTTTTATAAAGTCAGGTTTACGAGATACGACTATCAACTTTTATTTTTCAAATGGCAACCTATAATTGTTTTAATAAAATAGAAACCGATATTTTTTTCTCTTTTCAACGGTGTATTATTTTTTATTAATGTATTTGAAAAATTTCGAGAAAAATGAGATAATTTAGAAATTAGAAATAATTTTTACACAAATATTATAGGTGGCTATGTGAAAATAAACAAAACGTAACAATGTAAAACAATTAAAATTATGTCAAAAAAGTATATATTTGTTTGTTACTTAATTTAACTTATTTTGTAAACAAAAAAAATATTTCCCGAAACATGCTGGCAGATGTTCGAACACATCACGTTCAACGCTTGAATTTTTGTATTACAGAACATGGTCGTAATTTTGAACATTTGTTTTAAGTTGTTTTTGTTACTAAATTTGTTGTTTTAGTTTGCTAAGTTGTATAGCACTGTTGCGTTTTGTTTATCTTCACATAGACTCATAGCCACCTATAATATTTGTTTAACCCTTAAGTGGTCGCTATAGTTGTAGTGTCATTGACAGTCGCTTGGCGTACTTTGTACGCCATATAGAAAAGTACACCACACTATATCAAAATATTGTGCTATTTATTTTTTGTCATTCACACAATAAAACAATCATTTTAATATATTTTTAAATATTTTATTGCTAATATTTCGTTCATATGAAAGCAAAATATTCGACAAAAAAAAAATTTATACATTATATTTGTAATATAAAAATTAAGGACTGTCTTCTTCCTCGTTTTGGGACTGGTGGCAATTCAGGCAAGTATGTGTTGTGATGACGTGTTCTTTACAGGTTGGCTGATTACAATTCTGGCACTTTATTGTCGTTGTTCTATTTTTTTTCTTCCGCACTGAACACATCTGCCTTTTGTCTTTTCTATATGCAATTCAGGTTGTTCTGTATCTGGCTTGAATCTGCGAAGAAATTGTTTGACATCTAAGGACAAGTTTCTAATATCGGACCTAGTTGTTAGATGCGGTTTCATAAGAAGCATTGCCAAATTCTTCAGGAATACTCTGCGGTTTTCACAGCCATCAGTAGGGCGAGTTGCATTGAATACGATGTTTGAGTTTAGACCAGCAATATTTAACAACTGGTAAAATATTACTAAAGGCCATCGTCTGGAACGCTTTTGCACAGAGTAATTCCCGCACATTTGGTCGACTGTATCGACCCCTCCTTTGGTGGAGTTTTAAAATAAGACTAAGTCTGGTTTTTGAGTTTCAGGATCAACGAAATCATTAGTGTGCATTGTGGAAAGCAATATCACCGATTTGTTCTTTTTTGGAGTGTAGGATACCAACGTTGATTTCTCGGAGAAGGCGAACATAGATGAATTTATGGGCCGATTTTTGTTTGGAAGCAAGTCTAGCGGGATTTCTTTTTTATTTTTTTTAGGGTACCAACTAATGTTATTTTCTTTTCAAGAAGTTTCTGGGCTAAGGCATAACTTGTATACCAGTTATCTGTGGTCAAATTTCTATTTTTATTCTCAAAAAGCTTAACCAATCTAAGGACCACATCTGTTGGAGAATTTGAAACAGAGTACCTCCCCTCGGGTTGTTTCCCACAATATACTTCTAAATTTGAAACATAAAACATCTTGGAATCGCATAAGCAGTATACCTTAATACCATATTTGGCTGGTTTATTTAGTATATCCTGTATGAAGCTACACCTACCACGAAACGGAATCAGCATCTCATCGATTGTAATATATTCTCCTGGACAATAATATTTCTGACAGTTGTTGACGAACTCATCCAAAATATCCCTAATTGGAGCCAATCGATCAAATTGTTTTCTTTCCAGACGATCTTCTTTATTGTCAAATCTCAAAGCACTAAGGAGAAAGAGAAAGCGTTTATATCCCATACATGCGGGATAAATTAATGATTCAGTACCGTCCGTTGTCCAGATTTCCCTAAAATCTGTATGACTTTGTTTTTTTAGACCAAGTAAATAAAGTAAGCCAAACAGGGCTAATATTTCTTCCTTACTTGTTTCTTTGGCATCTCGTTGTCTATTATAGTGCTCTTGGGTAACTCTAATAAATGCATTTGTGTGCTTTACAATATTTTCAATCATATTTTCTGTAAAAAAATACATAAATGCACTTAACTCATCAGGAATTTGTTCTTTGCTTATCATAGGGCGAGGAAATATTTTTACGATATTTTTAGAGTCATATTTCGCAAATTTGCTTTTCATCGGATGTTTGTACCATAATAGGTTTTCATCTCTGCAGGTAAAGGTGGGTTCCCTATTCTCTGTTCTTGTTTCTGGATAATTGATATTCACTAAATTGAATTTCTTCATCAGAATCGTCTATATCGATACCGCCTATATCGTCATTCTCCAGCTCCTCCATTATTTTGTCCAAACATGCTTTTTGTTCCGTTTCGGTAAGCGATTTGGGATTATTTATTGGTACACAATCCCTAAAAAACACAAATATAATCCAAGTCAAATAAAAAAAATGTTGGTACTTACATGGTCGCTTAGCGTATTTTATACGCCAAAACCTGTACGCGCAAAAGAAGTCCTTTCCACCAGAGCGTAACGATGACTGATAGTGTCGCGGCTTGCTCAATGTATCGAAGACAGTTTGGTGGGAGGTTACATAGGCGCGCGCATTCAAAGCTCTTTGGGTTCAAAAATTACAAAGGATTAACCGCGCGTGGCGTACTTTTTACGCCTAAGCGACCACTTAAGGGTTAAAAATTATTTCCAATATTTCTAAATTATCTCATTTTTCTCGAAATTTTTCAAACACATTAATAAAAAATAATACATCGTTGAAAAGAGAAAAGAATGACGGTTTCTATTTTATTAAAATAATTATAGCTTGCCATTCGAAAAATAAAAGTTGATGGTCGTATCTTGTAAACCTGACTTTATAAAAAATATCTACACCTGCCATCAAATAGTATATGCAAAATAATAAAACTTATTTGAATCATTTTTTTCTATTACTTATAATAAAAAAGTTAAAGAAGGGGGGGCGTCTTCTCAGACTCACCCTGTATGTATATATATATATATATATATATATATATATATATATATATATATATATATATATATATATTACTTCTTTTATTAAATAAGAAGATTTTATTTTATGTGTTTTATTTATAATATATAATTGAATATTTGAATCATTTTTTTCTATTACTTATAATAAAAAAGTTAAAGGGGGGGGGGCGTCTTCTCAGACTCACCCTGTATGTATATATATATATATATATATATATATATATATATATATATATATTTTACTTTTTTTATTAAATAAGATTTTATTTTGTGTTTTATTTATAATATATAATATCTATATTTAATTTTTGGTACTCATCAAGAGGCATTAATAATTAAAATAAATATATATATATATATATATATATATATATATATATATATATATTCTTTGCCCATCTGATAGTGAAAAACCTTTAATGAATACGTTCCAATACTTACTTTTAAAGTGAGAGTATCTACCTACAGAAGTAATAAATATGAATAAAAAATAATAATTTAGTGACTTAAATGAACTTACATATGAATAACAATACACATAATTTACATTGGTACCTATGTATAAAAATTAAATATGTTATATATTTACACTCAGCTATATTAAACCTTGATCACTTGCACCTACTATAAATTAGTTAACTATAAGCTGAGTATATTGGTAAACTGATGTTTATTTGAATAATTCGTAATGAAAATTCATTGGTTTTTAAAGTAGAGAAGAAATAAGGATTTAAGCAGAGCGGAAAAACCCGCTTAGCGATGAACGGCGAAGTCTGCGCTGAAACTCTTAATTCCCGTGTAAATTTCTTCTCCAGTTGGAATCCGTTACATAAGATTATAAAGTACACGAGGTTTTCGCGATTTTCTGGTACCATCGTACCAACTTCACACATATTGGAGTCAAGGCTTTATCCCATTGTAATTTGTCATATTTACTTTACCTTGTTGATGTGTGATAGATTCATAATCTAGATTCTAGAATGTAATATAATCATTGATTAAAAATAAATAATCGCAAGAGTAGAAAATGTGACAGTTTTCATTTGGATGGTGGAGTGCACAAATGTTGTAAGTGCAAAACTTAAATTTTCGAGAAAAAGCAGTTTTGTTTAAAACTAATATGTTTTAAATGAGAGGAATTAGAAAATATTAACCCCTTGAGGTAGCAACCCCCTGCACATGGGAATAGAACGGGTAACCCCGCCCTGGCTATTTAAATAAGTCAATAAATAAATAGAAATAACTGTTTCTGTTACTTTGAAAAATTAGTTATATATTTTTACGTGTTTAAGTTTAATTTTAGAATTGTTTGAAATAGCTGTAGTATCTTAAACTATTTATTAATATTAATATCACTGCATCTGGTTTCACGCGAGTGCGCGCGCACCCCCACGCCAAGGTAGTGCCGCTACAGCATGCATCGACCGACTCAGAATGTGTCTGGCTTGCAAACGGTAAACACGTATCGCGTCGTCGTCCGCGAGAGTGGCTTTCCACCATTTTGCATTAACTTTCTGATTTTCATATGGTCAGTAAAGTAATTTGTTGTTTAATTATCGTACGCGTAGCTTGATTAGCCTAGCACGACTAATTCAAGGAGTTATCGTTCGGTTTTCATTTAATTTGGTATTTTATAGTCCGTGAATACTTTCCGGCGCCAATTTATGCAGCTAATAGACACATCTCAGGAATCAATTGTAAAATCGAACTGTACAATTTGATTTCTCACGGGAATTCTTGTTGTTAGGGATTTGATTCATATTTCCTTGGGTGAAATTATTATTATTTCTTTGTAAACCTGTTTGCACACGTTCTCGTTCGAGTGACGTCATCCACAGCGCATCTGCTGTTATTGTCGACTAGGTACATTCAATGCAACAAGTTTTGCATTCTAGTTGGTTGTTATTAAGTTCATTTAGAGTTCTTAATATTGTTTAACTAAATTTGTGTGGTCATACACTTATTAAATGATTTAGTTAAGTTCAACAAATATCGTATTTGTTCTATCTTTGGTTTATTATTGTTTATGTCACTTATATTCAATACGCTATCACATATCTCTCAGAATTGGTTTTCAGTTGTTTTGTTATTTTGTTGCAATTATATTTAGCACGTTTGTTAGTTCGTAAAACTAGCTGGTCCTTCGTTCGTTGTTAATTAGTACGTTTCACAAATTAATATTATCCCGTGTATTGGCCAAGTCCAGTGATGTGAACCAGCTATCGAAGGTTGTAATTATTTTGGTTTACATATAGTTTTGTTTTATTCATTGAATTTAACATCAAACACTTTGTTGATGCTTCTAGACCGGATTTGCTGATTTAGAGACATCACATTTGGGCTTGCGAGCAGGATCAAAACATTTTGGTTCTTCTAGGCCGGATTCGCTGGTTTAGGGATTGAACATTTGGTCCTTCGAGCCACTAGGTCCTTATTACTTAGTCCTTCGCACCGGAGGGACGCAACAAGTTTAAAAGCTTAAACTTTTATATTAAATCAGCAAAATAGCATAGCGCTAGATAGCCGTAGTAGCCATGTGTTTATTACATAAAAAACGGAACTTTCTACACACTTAACACAATTTCTTCCAAAAGTGTACTTACAAAATTTGTACACTACACCTTCGATTTAGAAGTAGGATAACTGAAAACGAATCCAACATGGAAAGCGCAAAAATACAATTTTTTTCGCAAATACATAACTTCCAAATGTAAAATGAGACTGGAATTTAGTTTACAGTTCTCTAAAAGTGTATTTTTTATGCTCCTTTGAATATTGATGCTTCTTTTCTTTTTTTTCGGAATTAGAATGTCACATTCTAGCATGCTTGTTGGTGTTAGAAAGAGCTTCATTCTTAAACGATTTTTGGTGATATTTTATTATTTCAGATTGGCATAACTGCAATAAATACACTAAATATCTAAGCAACGGACCGAACAAAAAGCATAAATCACTGACACCAACCAGCCTAATAATTCTACCAAAAAATTCCTCTGAATTGTCAAACATTTTTATAAAAAATAATGTAAATGAAGGCCTTAACAGAAAAAATAGTGTAAAACACATATTACGGAAGGCAATTCAAGCACTCATTCTCTCGCGCACTCGCCGCTGAGCGCTCATGAGCGAATTTGTTCTTCGTGCTTAGTATACGTTGCCTTCTGAAATTTATGTTTTAATGCACGAGTTTTAATATACAATTAAAAATTTTACATGCACTACATGGTTAACATAGATACCATTGAAATTAGATTTTTTTCTTTTCAACGATTTATAACTAACCTGTACTTGTTTCATAAAGGAAAAATTAAATTAATATTAAATTTATAAAGCAATGGACTTGACAATGAAATAAATGAACAGCTAATTATTGATTTTAATTTATTTATTGTCCTTGCTAGTTTTGTAGTTCATTTATCAAAACTTCATTCAGGCAGTAAATATTTTTATAATGACTTCGTAGTAGGCAACGTGATATTTAATAGTAAAAAATTAATTCGTTTTTGCAATACCTGTACTGTAAGTTACACATTAACAACAAAATTTAAACACAGTAAGTGGAACTTTTATTGCACAATTGGTTTCCGTGGTTACAGCATTTACTTACCGTCCACGGTGGATGGTAAGTGAAACACTTACCGTTCATGGTGGACGGTAAGTAAATATATATATATATATATATATATATATATATATATATATATATATATATATATATATATATATATATATATATATATATTATAATGGCTGTTACTTACGCAGAATTTCAAGAAAACAAATTCAGATTATTATCAATTATTATCAAGCATTTTACAAATAAGTATACAGAATTGAATACAAAATTTTAAGCATTTTTACCTTCCGTCACCTTTAGGTAAGGAAGGTATTGTCTTTGGTCAAAAAATTCGATCATGAGTTTTTAATCAATAAGCACGTTTTAGGGTCCCTAGAATACGAATTTACTATTTTTACGATGATGTATGTGTGTGTGTGGATGTGTGTGTGTGTGTGGATGTGTGTGTGTGTGGATGTGTGTGTGTAACAAAATTTTCGTCTGCGATAACTCTAATACTACAGTTTCAAAAATTATAATTTTTTCGTATACTTCTTCGTTACATCCATATGAAGAGCTGATTAGATTTTGGTTACAATTGGTCAACCGGAAGTACCATCATTTGAAGATTTTAACAGTTTTTCTTGAAAAAACTATGTTAAATATCATTTTTTCACATTTAATGTTATTATAAATATTAAAGAATATTTTATTCTCTATACGATTTGACTGCATTTTATACTTAATATTAAATGGATATAGAGTTAAAAAATTATAAAGAAATTAAATTTCATAAAGTAGCTATAGCTATGAAAACAGCTACTATTTTAAGAAAATTCTGATTGAAAGATGTCAGTGTCAAGTAAAATTAACATAGTGTGTGTCTTATAATTTTACTGGAAATATAGGATCTTTTGCTTTCTGTATGCGGAATTTGTATAAAATACATACAACTGCTTTAAGGTAATGTACAAGAAATAGTAATAATAAATCTTTTATTTCTGCAGATACATTACACTGTATATAGAAAACGTCACAAAATAATAATTTAAGACATAAATTTTCTGTATGAAATTTGCATAAAATACATGCAGCTGCCGGAAAGTAATGTACAAGAAATAGAATATTTAGCAAGGAACTTTCCGTATGAAATTTGTACAAAATACATAGAACTGACGGAAGGTAATGTGCTGGTCACATCAGATTTTTTTATTATTATTTTACAAATAGGTAGTATACAGAATTGAAGTATATCGTAACGCTAGTATCATAAGTTCAATTTTCAGTGTTAGGATACTACGTTGATATGTCATAGTTATCACAACGGTGGTCTAAAATTTATATATTCAAATATAATTACTAGTATTATATGTAAATATACGGTTACTGTCAAATAATAAGATATTTGATATTGAAACAATAAAAAGAGAAAAAAAGTGTTTTTGAAAGTAAAAGTCAAATACGGGTTCCATTAAAAATGAATAAAAGATGCATTTCTAATTGTGATAATTATATTTTGGAGCCAGTGAGCTGGAAAGAATTAAGTCAATTTTATCATAAAGAAGCGTGAAATAACCATGTTTGCAAAATATAGGAATTAAAATTAAATTAACGTCTCACATTGTTGTTCACTCATTCATTATTTCAACTCTCTGCACCAACAAATCCTTTAATAAAACTCTGTCATTCAACAAGTTCGGGTGTACTACTTTTAATATAGTTGTCAGTCAGTCAAGTTTTTTTTTGTGATATGAGTTGTGCTTAGAAAAAGAAAATTTTGATAAACTATATCGTTCATTAAGTCATTATATTAAACTACATTTTAATTAAATAAATATGTAAATTTTTAACAAATTTAAATTATTAAATTAATAGTATATTACGTACCGTGAACTGTAAGTGATAGTTTTTAGGTCGAGAAACTAGTTTGGGATGTCGAGACCCGTAGGGTCAAGATTTCCTAAACATTCGAGACCTAAAAAATCACCTACAGTTCAAGGTTATTAAGCTATTTTTTGCAATACCTGCGAAAATAGAAGAAAAAGAAAAATAGGTTTCAAATTAACAGCTGTCAGATTGATTTCAAAAATAAAATTTGAATGATAGGTGAGGCTGAAGGTGCCATGAATGTTTATGATGTGGTGGAAACTAAACAAAGGAAAAAATTGTAAATAAACAAGTCTTGAAAAATTGACGTTTGGCGAAGGTGTGAGGTTTTATTTGCAGCTTCTTTGAGTAAATAAATGGATAAGATGGATATAGAAGGAGCTGCCAGTGTTGCCTGTGCATCGCTTCTACCCGATAGATCGAGAAAGAGGTACTAGCATATTTGTTAGAAAGACCTACAAAAATTTCTTGCCCTTCGAGTTTATGGTGTGAATATTCGATGCTCCGGTCTACTATCACTCTAAACGATAATGTTGATATTACTAAATACGCCAAATTAAAGGCATTTCTGAAGAAAAAAATGTTGGATACCGTCCCAAAAAGAGTGAAGTATTTACAATGAAAGATATTATGAAATTTTTGAACGAAGTGCCAGATGAAACGTTTCTAATGAGAAAGGTTGTTGCTGTAATGGGCATTACGGGAGCTTGCCACAAAGACGAATTATGCAAAGTAACTTTAGATGACATTTCAGATAAAGGTAGCATAATACTTATCAGAATACCAGATTCAAAAAATCACGAACCAAGAAGTTTCATCATCGTAGACAATGACAAAGAAAAATTACACTGTCTGGAATTATTTAGAAAATATATGAGCCTGCGACCAAAAAAAAAAACAGATAAAATATTTTTTCGTAGATATAAAAATGGGAAATGTGTTAACCAACCGGTTGGGAGAAACATTTTTGCTAAAATTCCTTCTGAAATTGCAGAATTTTTAAATTTGATAAACGCAAAAAATTATACGGCACACTCATTTTGCAGAACCTCGGGCACACTTTTAGCTAACAGCAGAGTCGACATTATTGGGTTGAAAAGACATGGCGGCTGGAAGTCGTCGACACTAGCCGGAAGTTATGTAGCAGAATCTTTGTCGAACAAAATGGAAGTGGCCTTAAGAAGATATTTCCACAGAAGTGAAGAAGATTGTGCATCCCACCAAGATGATTCTATGGTGAATGTTCCAGTTACAAATGACATACCGAATAATGTGATGAGTGCCTCTCTCGATGATCCTGATTTAATTAGGGAAATAAATAAAAATTTAACCTCAATTCTTACTGCTAATAATATAACTAATTGTAATTTCCACATTACCATAAATAAAAAAAGATGATTAAAAATTTTGTATTCAATTCTGTATACTACCTATTTGTAAAATAATAATAAAAAAATGCTTAAATTTTTGTATTCAATTCTATATACATATTTGTAAAATGCTTGGTAATAATGTGAATTTGTTTTCTTGAAATTCTGCGTAAGTAACAGCCATTATAATATATATATATATATATATATATATATATATATATATATATATATATATATATATATATATATATATATATATATATTCTTGAAAAATTGACGTTTGGCGAAGGTGTGAGGTTTTATTTGCAGCTTCTTTGAGTAAATAAATGGATAAGATGGATATAGAAGGAGCTGCCAGTGTTGCCTGTGCATCGCTTCTACCCGATAGATCGAGAAAGAGGTACTAGCATATTTGTTAGAAAGACCTACAAAAATTTCTTGCCCTTCGAGTTTATGGTGTGAATATTCGATGCTCCGGTCTACTATCACTCTAAACGATAATGTTGATATTACTAAATACGCCAAATTAAAGGCATTTCTGAAGAAAAAAATGTTGGATACCGTCCCAAAAAGAGTGAAGTATTTACAATGAAAGATATTATGAAATTTTTGAACGAAGTGCCAGATGAAACGTTTCTAATGAGAAAGGTTGTTGCTGTAATGGGCATTACGGGAGCTTGCCGCAAAGACGAATTATGCAAAGTAACTTTAGATGACATTTCAGATAAAGGTAGCATAATACTTATCAGAATACCAGATTCAAAAAATCACGAACCAAGAAGTTTCATCATCGTAGACAATGACAAAGAAAAATTACACTGTCTGGAATTATTTAGAAAATATATGAGCCTGCGACCAAAAAAAAAACAGATAAAATATTTTTTCGTAGATATAAAAATGGGAAATGTGTTAACCAACCGGTTGGGAGAAACATTTTTGCTAAAATTCCTTCTGAAATTGCAGAATTTTTAAATTTGATAAACGCAAAAAATTATACGGCACACTCATTTTGCAGAACCTCGGGCACACTTTTAGCTAACAGCAGAGTCGACATTATTGGGTTAAAAAGACATGGCGGCTGGAAGTCGTCGACACTAGCCGGAAGTTATGTAGCAGAATCTTTGTCGAACAAAATGGAAGTGGCCTTAAGAAGATATTTCCACAGAAGTGAAGAAGATTATGCATCCCACCAAGATGATTCTATGGTGAATGTTCCAGTTACAAATGACATACCGAATAATGTGATGAGTGCCTCTCTCGATGATCCTGATTTAACTAGGGAAATAAATAAAAATTTAACCTCAATTCTTACTGCTAATAATATAACTAATTGTAATTTCCACATTACCATAATAAAAAAGAAATTTTATTTTTGAAATCAATCTGACAGCTGTTAATTTGAAACCTATTTTTCTTTTTCTTCTATTTTCGCAGGTATTGCAAAAAATAGCTTAATAACCTTGAACTGTAGGTGATTTTTTAGGTCTCGAATGTTTAGGAAATCTTGACCCTACGGGTCTCGACATCCCAAACTAGTTTCTCGACCTAAAAACTATCACTTACAGTTCACGGTACGTAATATACTATTAATTTAATAATTTAAATTTGTTAAAAATTTACATATTTATTTAATTAAAATGTAGTTTAATATAATGACTTAATGAACGATATAGTTTATCAAAATTTTCTTTTTCTAAGCACAACTCATATCACAAAAAAAAACTTGACTGACTGACAACTATATTAAAAGAAGTACACCCGAACTTGTTGAATGACAGAGTTTTATTAAAGGATTTGTTGGTGCAGAGAGTTGAAATAATGAATGAGTGAACAACAATGTGAGACGTTAATTTAATTTTAATTCCTATATTTTGCAAACATGATTATTTCACGCTTCTTTATGATAAAATTGACTTAATTCTTTCCAGCTCACTGGCTCCAAAATATAATTATCACAATTAAAAATGCATCTTTTATTCATTTTTAATGGAACCCGTATTTGACTTTTACTTTCAAAAACACTTTTTTTCTCTTTTTATTGTTTCAATATCAAATATCTTATTATTTGACAGTAACCGTATATTTACATATAATACTAGTTATTATATTTAAATATATAAATTTTAGACCACCATTGTGATAACTATGACATATCAACGTAGTATCCTAACACTGAAAATTGAACTTATGATACTAGCGTTACGATATACTTCATATCGTAATAGTTGACAGGGTTGCTAGTTTACTGTCATTATTTTTTAGCTAGTTACATCCTGTAAACATATGACATCCACAAGAAATAGGAAACCCTGACGCAGCACATAAAATTCATATATAATGAAATAAAATGTAAAGACGAGAGATTAGTCCAGATTTTGTAGCATAGTAGCATTGTAGTATTAGAATAAAGTAAATAAAGTTGCAATTTTCCTTTTTAAAAAACCACCTTCGATATTGGCAAACATAATTGGCGCAGTCTTAGTAGGATTCTCGAAATTGGACGTATCGAACGAACAATTTTCATTTTTCAACGATTAATCGAGAATAAACGGTCGGTTCGGGAGTGCAACGGTAAAAATCGAACGCATATCGGTTCAACACCAAAATCACACCCGCCGTCCACAAGAACCAAGCCAGAAGGTGAGGAGAAGAAAATTACAACTACTGGTCGAGGACAACCATCGCCGAAGCCAGCCTAGCAGTAGGAAGACCTGGGGGAAGAACAAACTCGTCAGAACCTATAGGCACCTAGAGTAAGAAGAATGAAACCAATTATATTAATGTAAGTCGCTCATTTCCATTATTCCATTGTACCTTTTTTTTTAAAAAAAATAATTAATTAAATTGACGTCTTCACAATTATTAAAATTAAAATATAAAACGATTATATGTCTAATACGGAATTAAACAATTTAACACAATTACTAAGTACTATAAATATACAAGAAACAGAAATGGTACCACCGGTTAATGTTGTTCCCATTGATTACCAACTTTTAAGATTATATTTAGATTCAATACCTAAATATGAAGGTAACCCACATACGTTGAATATATTTATCGAAAATTGTCAAAATTTAATACAAACATTCAACAGTCCAGACCCAAGTTTAAAAAATTTCTTAATAAGAGCAATTTTGGGTAAATTAACTGGTCGCGCACAACTTTTGATCGGGTTAAGAACAGAATTAAGCACTTGGAAAGAAATTAAAGATGCTTTAAGTTTAAGTTTTGGAGATCAAAGGAATATTGATTGTTTAGTACAAGACTTAATATCTTTAAGACCCCAAAAAAATGAATCACCATACAATTTCGGTATGAAGTGTCAAGATGCCCGCAGCTTAATATTTGCAAAATTAAACTCGTCTGAAATAACAGCAGCTGAAAAAATACTGCAAATAAAAAATTATGATGATTTGGCCCTCAAAACGTACATAAGAGGTTTACCTCAAAATATTCAAACAAATGTAAGATTAAGAAACCCAGACAGTCTAGAAAAAGCCATGAGCCTTGTCATAGAGGAAGAAAATTTCTTATGTTCTATACAAAAACAAAATACTTTAAATTTACAAAGTGCATTTAGACCAACACACAGAATTACTCCAACAAGACAGACTGTACCAACAAACACTGGCTATGCACCGAACATACAATATTTTCCTGCAAATCCAGCACCCCAAATACCTGTAAATATTCCTAGACAACAACCACCCAGACCAAACTTGATGGCTGTCCGAGCAAACCCATTTTTCAAAACTAATGCTCAACCTAATTGGCGTCCTACCCAATTCGCACAACGACAACACCCAAGTCCAATGCGTCCTCCAAATTTCATACCATTACAAAGACAACACAATTTCCCTCAAAATCCTGTACGCCCTGTCCAAAATCAACAACATCAAAAGGAGTATGTACCTGAGCCAATGGACACTACTCCAGCTCGTACTAGAATGTCTATGCATAAACCGTTTACGTCAAACCAACTTTATAATCAAGATATTAATAATGATAATTCCGAAGTTCACATTGAAAATCAAAATTTTGCAGAAAATGAAACCTGTGAGAACTATGCTTACGAACAACCTGTATATGAGAACTCCGAGACAGACTATAGTTACTTTGCTGATTATGACGGATCAGGTTACACCTTTGATAACAGTACATATGAACTCGAAAACTTAGAAAATAAACAAAATTTTCATATGGCATCAACGAACCCGAATCCAACGTAATACAATTAAATGCAATAAAAGCAAATCTGCCCCATATTTACATACCCGAAATTAATGCAAATTTCTTAATCGACACTGGCAGTACTAAAAGTCTAATCAATCCTAATCTTGCTTATAAATTTTATCAAAATTATATTTTTAACGAAAATTTCAATATTCAGACAGCTCATAATGTCTCATTTCATAACGAAGTAGCCGAAATACCCTTATTTCAAATTTTTAATATTCCCGAAAGTCACAAATTCTACCTTTTTAAATTTAGTGACAAATATGATGGTCTTATCGGCGTAGATCTATTACGACAATTAAATGCCAATGTAAATGTAAATACTAAACGATTAACAACCCCATTTGCGAAGATCCCTATAGTATATGAGCCAGAAAAAGTAAAAGAACCCAACAACAATTTTAAAAATTATTCTATAATTATACCCCCTCGTGTAAGTATGGTAACAAAAATTCCAGTTACACAAAACACCGGAATCGGACTATTACAATACACAAATTTCGAAAACGGTATTGAAATGCCCAAAGCTGTAGTAAATGTTATTAATAATTTTGCAATAACTACAATAACCAATATAAACGAAAATCCAGTAAAATTAGATATTCATCAGCCTTTAGAAATCGAAAATCTAAATTCTATCGAACTAAATTTCATTGAGAAAATGGAGACTGGTAGTGAAAGAGACACAGAAATTGACAATTTATTAAAACAAAACCAAAAAAATATACGACTAGATCATTGTAACAAAGAAGAAAAAGATGCATTGAGAAAATTATGTTTCGAGTATAGACATTTTTTATTGCGAAGGTATTCCACTTAGTTTTACAAACGAAGTGAATCACAAAATCAAATTACGAGACGACACCCCTATTCATGTAAAATCATATAGATTCCCGGAAGTACACAAACAAGAGGTACGCGATCAAATTTCAAAAATGTTAAAACAAGGAATTATTCAAAATAGTGTTTCGCCATGGTCTAGCCCAATTTGGATAGTACCTAAGAAATTAGACGCTTCTGGTCGCAAAAAATGGAGAGTAGTTATTGATTATAGGAAACTTAACGAACGTACCGTAGATGACAAATACCCACTGCCTAATATCTCAGATATTTTAGATAAACTTGGTAAAGCAACTTATTTCTCAACACTCGACTTAGCAAGCGGTTTCCATCAAATCGAAGTAGACCCCGAAGATATTCAGAAAACAGCATTCTCGACTGAAGGCGGACATTACGAATTCAAGCGTATGCCATTTGGCCTAAAAAATGCCCCGTCTACTTTCCAACGAGTTATGGATAATGTTCTTAGAGGTTTACAACACGAATCCTGTCTCGTCTATTTAGATGACATTATAATTTTCAGTTCTTCACTGCAAGAACATATTGAACGACTCAAATCAGTTTTCAACAGACTAAGACAAAGTAATTTTAAAATTCAATTAGACAAATCGGAATTCTTACAAACATCTGTACAATATTTAGGACACATCGTTACACCTGACGGCGTTAAACCGAATCCCGAAAAAATATCAGTCGTAAAAAACTTCCCAATACCTAAAACCCAAAAAGACATCAAAAGCTTCCTTGGATTACTTGGATATTACCGACGTTTCATACAAGACTTTGCAAAAATTACAAAACCGATGACAAAATGCCTGAAAAAAGACTCGAAAGTTATACATGATAAAGACTTTATCGACAGTTTTAACACCTGTAAAAACTTATTAATAAATGACCCAATTCTATAATATCCTGATTACGATAAGCTTTTTATTCTAACAACCGACGCGAGTAATTATGCATTAGGCGCTGTACTTTCTCAAGGCGAAATTCCAAGAGATAAACCCATAGCGTACGCTTCTCGTACTCTGAACGATACAGAAACACGATACTCAACAGTTGAAAAAGAATTGCTAGCCATAGTTTGGGCTTGCAAACACTTTAGACATTACTTGCATGGTCGCAAATTTACAATCGTCACAGACCATCGTCCCCTTACGTGGTTATTTAATTTACGAGAACCAAATTCAAAATTAGTCAGGTGGAAATTGAAATTAGAGGAATATGATTATAACATAATTTATAAAAAAGGCAAATGTAATACGAACGCAGATTGTCTTTCTTGCATAAATATTAATGCCATAGAAAACGAATCAGTAATTAATAATCCTGGAACTATAAATGACGATATTGCAGATTATTTTCGAATTTTAGCAGAAAGTCTAGATCCCAATGAACCACAACCTCCAGTTATTAGAACCCCTGATAATATACAAAATTCAAATACCAATATTAACAATAAAAAGAAACCCAAATTCCACATCATATCCGATATCCAGATAAAACCTCCAAACACGTCTCATGTTCAACAAGACATTGACACACCACTTGATAACAATATCTCAGACTCAGAAAATGCAACTCAGCATTCTACTGCAGGTGATACTAACAATGACGGAATCACAATCTTAGACGAAATGATAAACAATAAAACCAATCAGATCCTGGTATTCCCAAACTTTTATCCCAAATGTGACATTTCCCACGAAAATTACGAAAATCAGAGAATTATGAAAGTCAAAATACCTGAAAATAATAACGAAAAAATTATATTTGAATTTTTGAAAAATTATACAACATTAAAAAATACTTATCACATGTATTTCCATACTGAAAAACTTTATATAGATTTTAGTAGAGTATTTTTAAATCATTTTTCAGAAAAAGGTCCAAAATTAATTAAATGTGTCAAATTATTAAATACAGTTAGAGATCAAGAAGAACAAATTATGTTTATAAAAAATCATCATGAAGGTAAAACAAACCATAGAGGTATAAACGAAACATTAGAATACTTAAAAAGAAATTATTATTGGAAACATATGAAGACAACTGTAACTAACTTTATTAATGCATGTCATATTTGCCAAAGAGCAAAATATTCTAGAAATAAACCATATGTCCCCTTAATGTTAACTGAAACTGCAACTAGACCATTCCAAATTGTTCATATAGATGTTTTTGCTTTCGATAAGAAAAATTATTTAACTTTAGTAGATGCTTTCACAAAATTTGCGCAGGCAATTTTTATAGAAGGCAAGACCGCCATTAATATTAGCAATGCTCTAATAAAATATTTCTCTTCATTTGGTGTTCCCGAAAATTTAATTCTGGACAACGGAAAAGAATTCAACAACACTACTGTACAAGAAATTCTAAAATTACACAAAATTAATATTCATTTTACGACACCATATCATCATGAATCAAATGGAATTGTCGAACGATTTCATTCAACCATCATCGAACATTTAAGAATATTAAAAGAATCTTTTCCAGACGATAACAACGATCTAATGAATTATGCAATTATTGGGTACAATAATTCGATCCATAGTTCAACAAACTATACACCATTTGAGTTAGCTTTCGGTCATACAAAGTTAAGAAATTCAAATGAAATATTTACCCCGAATTCATTTTACAATGACTACGTAGAGAGTCACAATGAAAGATTAAAACATGTTTACCAAGCAGTTTCTGACAAATTACGAACAAGCAAAGAAAAGGTAGTTTTGAAATCAAATACCAAAGGAAATGAAAACAACGAATTTAGATTAAATCAAACTGTGTATAAACAGAATCCTTTGCACAGGAATAAAAAGAATTCAAAATTCTTAGGACCCTACAAAATTACAAAACTTTTAGATAAAAACCGAGTAGAAATAACAAACCAAAATAAAAAAAGATAAAACTGAAGTTATACATGTTAAAGAACTAAGAAAACCTGTTGTTACAGATCCTTGTTCTTCATCGTCACAGCAACGTTAGAATAATTACCATAATACCATGACCTTAATCATAATCCTGGCCTTTTCCCTCTAAAACTGGGTCATGCCCAAATACAAACAGACTATTGGACATTTGTACAAATATTCGACATTACAGACATTATTAATGAATTTCGTGTATTAAAAAATAAATTTTCATTTGTAAAAAAAGAAA
Organism: Harpalus rubripes; assembly: GCA_963082715.1. Taxonomy (NCBI): domain Eukaryota; kingdom Metazoa; phylum Arthropoda; class Insecta; order Coleoptera; family Carabidae; genus Harpalus; species Harpalus rubripes. The sequence continues at coordinate 71,984,824 of OY720448.1, read as the reverse complement.
TGGAAAGTTCAACGCTAGGTCATCATTCTTATCGTATAGTTAACATTCTCGAAGATAAAGTTTCAACTCAGATAGAACAATTAAATCCCTCTCTAATAAAAAGACAAAAAAGAGGCTTAGTAGATGGACTAGGTTCAATTATTAAGTCTATTACCGGAAATCTTGACCAACGAGATGCCGAAAAATATGACGATATCATATCTAAAATATCAAATAACCAAAACAAACTTGAAACACTCTTTAATAAACAAATGACCATTTTGCAATCATCAATTCAAAATTTTAACGACAATATTCAAAAACTTTTAGACAACCAAATTCGTTTAAATTCAAAGATAAAAGAATGAGAATCTATTATTAACAACACCTTAATAGAATATGCAGAAACAATGAATAACGCACTTTTACAAAATGTAATAACACAATATACATCCAGTTTACAAATTATTTATGATTTACTTGAAAAAATCGAAGTGGCTATTACTTTTTCTAAATCAAATGTATTTCATAATTCCATTGTCGAACCAAACGACTTATTTTCTGAAATTATTTTATTAAATAAACAATTAAAAACAAGCCGATTTCCTTTCAAGCCAACATTAGAAAATTTATTGTTATTCGAAAAAATTATTACCATTAAAAGTTATAGTAAAGGTAATCAAATAACATTTTTATTACAAATTCCAATCGTGGAAGCCGAATATTTTAATTATTATCATTTATATTCATTACCTACCCCAAACCATATGTCATTCAAAACCATTATTCCACGTTCAAAATTCCTCATTTCCAATGAGCAGACTTATTCATTCTTCGATTCGGAATGTGAAGAGACTCTACCAGAAGAATTTCTGTGCCGAGATGTCCACGTCGCCCAAATAAACGAAGACGCCCCATGTGAAGTTCAACTCCTGAATTTCAACACAAACATAACAAACTGCGTAGCTGTCCCAGCCGTTATACCGAACATCAAAATCCAGAAGATAGAGAAGAATCAATGGATTGTCATCACCCCATATAGTGTTGCTGCCGTTCAAAAATGTGGTAGAAATACAAACAACATCCCTTTAAACGGAACTTATTTAATTGAAATTAATAATGAATGTGAAGTGAAAATAAAAGACACCATTTTAAAAACTTTTCAAACTAGTAAAACAAATTTCGTAAACATTAACTTGCCAAATTTACCAACAAGAATATCTCAAAACAACAAAGACATTTTAAACTATACAAAAATTAAATTAGACAGTAAATTTGGACGAAACAAAAAACTTAATTTCAATGATAGATAATGAAAATATTAAACTTCAGAAGATCGAAGATCAACCAATCTATTATAATAAAACCAATATATACACAGTGCTATTATTGTACACATTAATTATTTTAATTGTGTTATGTTGTACTTTTTATTATTTTGTGCAGAAACGAAAACAAAGGCCCAGTGCTCAACTTCAAGAAAGCATCGCAATGTCAGCGAACTCTGTGGCTAAAACCCCCATAGTTCTTCACTAGGGTTGGAGGAGTTACATCCTGTAAACATATGACATCCACAAGAAATAGGAAACCCTGACGCAGCACATAAAATTCATATATAATGAAATAAAATGTAAAGACGAGAGATTAGTCCAGATTTTGTAGCATAGTAGCATTGTAGTATTAGAATAAAGTAAATAAAGTTGTAATTTTCCTTTTTAAAAAACCACCTTCGATATTGGCAAACATAATTAGCTAGACAAAGTCGTTCAAAATTAATTATTTTTATTTTATTTTAAATATTTTAATTAATTTTGAAATATAGTTATTTCATTACATAGATACATAATTTTATTAAATAAAAATAATTACTCAGTTTTAAATAACGTAAAATTTATTTATGCTCGTCTAAAAAATAATTTTCTTAGCATGTATGAAATTCAATTATATTAGCTCCTGTGTATTGACTTGCACTCCGCTACACGTCGTGCGTCAATTTACATTAGCATGATATTTGGTAGTTTTCATAAGTTGCTACGAAAATAACTATGTATTACGACTAAAGAAAATTTAGTAAAAAAATTCACGTTTCAAGGTAATTAAAACAATGTTAAATAATTTATTGCTCGTCCCACACTTACGACAGCTCAAATTTGGAATAAAGTTTTAGAAAATAATTTAAAACACTGCAAAATTAACAAATTGTTATTTGTGCACCAAGGCCAAAATGTGATTTTTTTCGGACGAGACTGAAGCCGATTGCACACAATAATTTTTAGTCGACATATATATATATATATATATATATATATATATATATATATATATATAACATATATATATATATATATATATATATATATATATATATATATATATATATATATATATATATATATGTAACTTTAGATTTAACAATTAAAAAACTTCAAGAAAGAGCACAACTACTAAAACTAAAGAAAGAATTCGAAGATGACGGCGTAGACGTAATAATTGTTCGCAATGAAATCGTTATAGAAAGATCGAAAACTCAATATGAAGATAGAAAAAGAAACAGAAATAATTCTTCCGGCGACAACCTTGCCTCGCCTTCCGATACAAATTCCGGACCCAAAGCACCAAAGCATTCCTTTCGAAGCTAGAAGCAGAGGTACAACCCATGGAGCTTCATCAACTGGCCTGCCTTTAAACAACATTAACATAAATAAGAAAGAAGAAATTCCTGAACGTGGTCCTCGGTCCGAATAAGTATGATTTTCAAAAAAAGTGATGAAATAATGCCCTCCAACTACATATGTATTGCACTGATAAATTTTACCCAGTAGACTTCAAAAATGGACAGAAGATAACTAAATCCTTAGGGAAAATCAGGCTGGCTTTAGAAGTGGACGAGGAACCACAAATAATCTATATTCACTAACAGGTATAATCTATCGTCATATGCGCCTTTAAAAAGAGTTCTGTATTTGCCACATCTGTCGACTTCTCTAAGGCGTTTGACGCAATTAATCATAATTTACTGTGGAACAAACTCTATAACAGCGGGGTTAGTTCGAAATTCATTCGAATAACGCAAGATTAGTATGATAATGCCATAATTAAACTAAACACAAAAAGGGAGCTTTAATAATATAAAAATGAGTAAGGGAGTAATGCAAGACGAACCCATGAGCCCCCTACTTCTTTCAATCTTCATAAACTAGAAGACCACTTCCGCGAAGCTGGCTGTATCGGATTAAACGTTAATGGTAGAGAAGACATATTACTTCTCGCTTATGCGGATGATCTGACTATACTGTGTTACTCCAAAGTCGATGTACGACGAAAGTTAAATATTCTGCACTGAGAACATGCTCCAAGTGAACATAGATAAAACAAAAATCATACCTTTTTATACAGAACGTTTGAAAATAAACCTATCTTTAAATATGACCAAAAAACCATTGAAACGGTAAGTAAATTCTCCTACCTTGGAGTAACGATATTGTCATCCGATAAATTCGCAGAAGCAGCTCATGAAGCAACAAAAATGCAACAATGGCTACAGGTCGAATAAAAACCGTCCTTTGTAAAACAAAATCACGTAACTGGTCTGAAAAAGTCAAATTGATGGAATCTACAATGGAAGTTACTGGTTTCGAGAGAACTGAAATCTGCGGTGTCATACATACTGATATTATTGAAATAAGTCAAACACGATATTTAAAAAACATTTTATTTTACCCGAAAAATACACCCGGATACTTACTTCGAGTGGAAACAGAAACTAACCACAGCTCTTCAACAGTCCGAAAGAGAATACTTACATGGTGGGAAAAAATACTCAGTATGGAAGACAATCGCTACCTGAAAATAATCTACAACCGATTAATCGTGTTGGACAAAACACGTAACAATAAAATTGAGTTTAACTGGGCAACACAGGTGAGAAACAAACTAGAAGAGCTAGATATGAAAGACACATGGAACGCTCTATGTTTAAACAAAAATGTCATAAATAACAACTGAAAAAATATGTTAAATAAATTGGAATAAAGATATACAAAGAATAAACAACTCCAGCTACACTATATTATATAGAAAAATGGATATTTTGACAGACACCAAATACTTAGAAATAAACCTTGCAATCCGTAAAGTACGTCTAGTTGCACAACTCAGACTTTCAAATAAAGATGAAATCAAAATAATATACAAAAATATAAGATACATTTTAAAAAGAACAGAGATCTGCACACCATACAACTTGGAAGAGAAGGAAGACTTGGACCATTTATTTTTCAAGTGTCCAATGTATGCAGCATTCGTCCACAAATTCTCAAATCCTCTGTGCTCCTTTTTCACTCTTCCACAACCAATCGACACATCACACGCAAATAATATCTTTTATTTCACAGTGAATGCCCTCCAAACTCGCAATTTCATAATCAACGAATAGATTATCACAGGAAAATTTTAAAAATAGGCAATAAATAACTCACATACATATCTTGTAAATTGTAATTATTAAAAATAAAACAGAAATAAGCAATTCTAAACAAATTATTTTTAAGTCGCTCACTCTATTGTGTTAATATTGTATGAGATATTTTCTTAAAATAATAAAATTATTTATTATCTATCTATCTATATTATTTATTGATATGATTATTTATAACTGAACAATTGTACACATTTGTTATTATCTCTTTATTAACACCCGAAATAATAGATGGCGCTGCCATAAATCGGATAATAGACGTTTATTTTGAAATAAATGATCAATTTAAAAAAAATGCTGAAGTTCAAGAAGATAGCAATAGCCCTGTGGTTTTGAAATCGAATTTATTATCGCTTTTATAAATAGGATGATTTTTGTACGTATCCAGACATTTGGAAAAACACCGGTTTTAATTGATAAATTAAATATACAAAATAATGCCGTGGATAAAGGACAGGAGTAGTCTTTGATGAACATAGGAACAAAATTAGCACCGCTTTAAAGTGACGATATAAGTTTTCTAATAAGACAATTCATTACCGAACAGGGAGATGGAATTAAGGGAAATAAAAGGAGTGGATAACTCACTAGGATTAAGTTGAGGATTCACAATCGCTGAGGCAGAGAAAGAAAATTCAAAAAAGACGCAAAAGCATTCGTGAGATCCACCAGAGGTGTTTAATTTGTTATCATTGAAACATAAGGTTAGAAATAGTTGATGTGTTTCTTTTACTATTCACGTATATAGTCGGAATAAGCTTTTTTGGTATCTGAATTAAGTTTATTTATAAGATGCTTTAAAGTATTAGAATATTCCTTATTATCAGTATGTTACAAAGCTTACTTAATTTATCTTTTATTTTAATATTTTGGATAATATAGTTTGTAAACCAAAGGGGGAACTGGGACTTGAAAGACCGTTTGATTGGAACACATTCGTTAATAATGGAGTAAAGTTTAATGTAAAAAAAAATCACAAGCGCTATTGACATTAAAATGTTTGAGAGTCGACCAATCAAACTGCCCAATCAAATCATAAAGTATACCTATTGTAATCAACTTTCTTGAAATTGTATTGGAAACTATCAACAATGAAATTATTTTTGACTAAACTCACATTGTTGGTATTAATTAAAATGTTTAATGAAGAGTGAAGATCTTATTCAGTGTCCAATAAAACAGACAATAACGAGAATTAGTTACAAAAAAACATACATTACATATAACCAGATCGAACAATTTATTATATTCGTTTAATATATTATTAAGTTTTTCACAATTATGAAAATCAAAAAACAAATTAAAAGCGTAACCTTGTATGCGTTTGGATTGGAGGTAAGTTCGGGGACATTAAAATCTCCAAACAACACAAATGTGTAATCAAATAAAAAAGGTAGTGCTTAAAAAAATCGAATATTATATTGTAGTTAGATGGAGCAGTGCTCGGTGGAATATAACAAACAAATACATAAAAAGATATGTTGCATAACATTAATTTAACACATAAAACATCAACATCAGAAGGCAATATAGACGAGGAATCGCTTAAATTAATTCTAGAGGATTTGTGACATTTGTTGACTAAAAGAAGCACCCCACCATCACGTGTTAATTTACAAGCATAAAATTTACCGTCGCAGCGCTGAAATTCGTATATATTGCTACGTATTTCACAATCGTTAACAGTTTCATTTAGCCAAGATTCTGATAGAGCAATAACATTGTAAGATTCAGAGTGAATGGCTATAAATATATCATTTTATTTCTTATTATTTAAGCTTTGCACATTTTGATAATAGCAGTTGAGTTGCATATTGAGTGATTGGCCACGATTACTAAACCGTAATTGCTATTTACCAAGAATACTGGTTTTAAATTTCTCGAAAGTGTCGATGTATACAGAATAGTTATTGACCAAGACATTATTAATAATGTTGTAATTAGTTTAATTTGAGACGTTGCATCTGATACAGTTTATGCATTCGGGTTTAGAAGATTTAAAAACTTAAATTGGATGGTCACCGGCTCAATTTGGGCAAAATACTTGCTTTTTACTTTGTTTAGAATGACGATTGAACACGCAACAATTGAAACGTCTAAATTCAATGACTTCATACAACGCGCAATAATCGTAACCAATAAATAATTTTTGAGAATATATTTTTATTGTACGTTTCAATGTCGACTTGAATTAAAGCTTGATAAATGTCTTCATTTTTTAAAGGTAAAAATTCTAATAATTTACACTAAGATTTCTCTACGAAACATGTTTAGTTTTGCCTTTGTAAATAATTTAAAAATTGTTCCTTATTTAAATTGTCTGTGATGCCTACTATTCGAACGCACGGGTGTAGAACGGGAAGTTGTTTAATATTGTATTTATCAGAGAGTTTGTTATTAACAAGATTTCTCAGTTTATTTGGATCGGATCATTATTGTTTTTACATTAGTAATGGCAATGTCAGAAGTAAGAGAGTCAACACTTTTTATAATTTCAGATTTGGTCATAGTGGACGATTGGGCACTGTCTTCGGGCTTTATTAACACTGGGGGGCAGGGAATTGCACTATATTGGCAAAGGTAGGGCAATTGCAGAAGTTATATTATCAGTAATTTATGACGTTAAAGTTTTTAAATTGGCAAATAAATTGTTGACCGAATTCAATTCATTTGAGATATTTTAAGTTTTTGTTTTGAGTTTGGTTATCCTGGACTTGACATTGAGAACTACTTCACAATTTAGTTTACATAATGTACACCAGAAAAAAGGAATCAAAATTTTTCTAAGAGATTGAATGTGTCTTTACTTATGTTGATGCAAGATATGTACCTCTTCTGACAAACGCCATTACAGCCAACTTGGGAATCACGTTTTTAAGACGACGCAATCATAACATTGGTTATAAAATATTATGTAAAATTTACCATTAAAAAAATAGATTTTTAGAGTCAATCGAAATTAAATTTGCAAAGCTGACAACTCCAATACTCAGGTATTGCACGATGTCACCATGAAGATGTATCACTGGTGAACACTAATATTTATTTGGACGATTGCAAGTCACTGCCACTTAAGCCGACGTAAACATATAAAATTAATTACGTATTGCTTAGCGACAAATGAACAATTTCTGGTTCACTTAAATTGAGAATTATAACTCAAAGAAAACAAATGACGAAAGGAAAACTGTCGGTAACTATATACTTTTCAATAAGGATCAGATTAGTAATATCAACTTTAATTAATTATCTTATGGGGTCTCGTGGCCGCGTGCTTGAGTGTCTGGTCGCGGATCTGGGGAACCGGGTTCGATCCCGACCGACGCCAAATATTTCCAATTTTAAATGGCACAAAATTGACCCCTGTGGTGCACTCTCCACGCCAGCAATGAGTGCCAGTGAGGTGACGCCTGGTAAACGCCCGCACGGTACAAATATGTCATCATCATTACCGATATCTGCGCATACAAAGCAGATTGGCACACCCAGCAATGGGTAATATGCCGTGATGATATATATATTTATTAATTATCTTGCCTACAGATTAAAATTTTCTTCCTTTTCATTTATACGGCAGCATGCAAACCTTCATCCTACTCACATTTTAAAGTTTTAAATAATGCTTGTTAAAATAATATCGGAATATTACCACAACGCAGACATTATTATACGTTGCAGTGATAAATTCAGTCTATTAAGTTATCATATGTACATTTATAATAAACTAAGTTATATTTCTTTCGTAAAGCCAGTTATATTTGGAGCATACAAATGTAAAAACGTAATGTGGCTGGACTTTTAAATGCGCTTAAGCTTCATGTTCTTTTCAATTGCCGGAACTGCATGTCGTGAAATTAAACAAATCTCTTGTAGTTTATGTTGTACGTAATAAAAACCACCGCAGTCATTGTAATCCCCAAAAAGAATATACATAAATAGAATAACGCAGATCCTCACAAACAGCAAATATGTTTGTTATTCAACTAGAAATGATAGGTGTCTTATGCAAAGTTTATATGGTAATTTCTTCAACAAAGTTGCGCACATTTTGTTTCCAGTACGAAATCGTAAAAGACAGTATAAAGTTGTATATACGAAGACACGTAATAAAAAATATAAACTCATTTTATTTTTATTAGAAATATACTTATACTTATATAACTGTAAGTTTTTAAAATGATAGTGAGTTTGAGAAGCAAAAAGAACATTAATATCCGGTTATTTTTTAGATTAAATCCAAATATTTTTGTAAATACCATCTTTGTCTCTTCGTCCGGTATAAATAAGTTGTACATATTTCGAAATCGTCCAGAAACAGGTAAAAATCAAAGACTATTATGGTTATAAGTTAAGAATACTCTTTTGGTGAACTGTAATTTTTTTAGTATTTTCTGTGCAGTTCCTAGGCCAGTGTTTTCTATTGGTTACAATTTTTTTTGGATACTTGATTTTTTCTAAAATTTAAATAATTTATAAAACTACTGCGTTTATCAAATTTTAACAAGAGTACTTTTATTGTGCACATTTGCATTATATGTAATATTTTATTAGTAAAAATAAAAACATATTATTTGGTAAAAAAAAAACTACGAAACACCTTCAAGACTTTCCCACACAAGTAGCAAGTATCGTCATACCAAGCTTCAAAATTACATAATATTTTTTATTCAAAATGACTAAAATTTATGCATATGACAATATTTTATAGGTAACTATATTGTACCTGGTTGAGGATTAGTTTTTGGTGACTGTTGCAACACTTCACAATAAAACATATAAAAAAATCACCAAACTTATGTGCAACGCGAGTAATCCCACTTCTGATGTTAGGAATAATGTTAATAAAGGTGAGGATTATAACAAATCAAACAACTGTTCGCTTTTCAATTATTATATTGAACCGTTTCTCTAAAGGTTTACAACTCAACTGACTACTAATTCATCTTTTATTGGCGGCCAGCCGTGATATATGATGTAGCGATGTAGTTACGTTGGTATTTGCCTGGGCTACAGTAACTAATGTACAGTTATTAGCAATTATAACAGTCATAACCTAACATACATACGTCAAATAGCACCGCAAAATACAACAGCAAATATAAAATCGGATTAGGAAACTATGAGAGGCCATGGTCGTCAATTTCATAAGTCCCCACTGCAGTAAGTAACTCGATTTTATTATAATTTGGCTTCTAAGGTGGAGCTAATCGCAATATAATTTGGTCTCAATTCCTAACGGTGGCAAAAAGCCATTACACACACTACCATAAAAACAAATTCACGCCCGTAACGGAGGATTAGGAACTAGATTTTGAAGCAAAAAATTCAATTATTTCACAAAAAGAACATAATTTTTTATTACCCTCTTATCAGTTCAAAATTTATTTATATTTGCAAATGTTTGAACTACTCATTCTTCTCAAATAGACTTTTATGAAACCGTAAAATTAAGAAATATGAATCCCAATTTATACTGAAAAGTTACTATGACATTTGTTAAATTAAAAGAATTCTTTCAGTTTATGCGGAGATTTAAATAGGTAGGTAGATGAAAATATATGTGACATTTGCGTCGTCATATTTTACACTGAACTGAATTTTTTTGCAGAGATATATATATATATATATATATATATCAGTTTGAACAGGGCTGGGAATTGATTAAGGATAATCTAATGTGCAGAAGAAAACGTAAAAAAGCTTAAAAATTTTATATAACAATGAATTAATGTTTCAGTGATTAAAAATAAAGTGGGAATATAAAAAACAACTAAACATAATTTATTTCACATTCAATTGTTTTCTTCCATAGCTAGAATGAATTTTCTTCGTAGTAATCGTAAATCTTATACCTACTCGTAATTAAGTGATCTATTAAAACAATAAATTAAAACACTTAAGTGAGTTAAAAAGTAAAAAATAGACATATTTTACAGGGTGAAATAATTTTCAATGATATTGCAGTATGTAGTGGAAATTAACAAAAAAACAAGAATTTTTAAATTTTAAATAAAATATCAATCCTGTTTGAGGAATTATATAAAAAAGAACTTATTAGTAAATATTCACATAAATTTAATACAATCAATTTAATTTTTTACATTTAAATAACAAAAACTGCTATGGATTAGAAAAGTTTTCTCTTATGATCTAGCGCAGAAAATAAAATAACAGAGATATAAATATTACTTTAACGAAATATTTGAATTTAGCTTAAATACAAAAACCTTAAATTTCCTTTTACCCTTTACTAATAAATAAATGAATTACTCATGTCAACATGTGACATGAACATCTGACATCTGTCATATAGAGACGTAAATGTACATATTAGCCAAAGTAAGAATTTGAAATTTCTGAAATATATTTCTACATGACGCATTATAAATGTTGGATACCAGCTAAACATCGAACATCTTTCGTCAGATAAAAACATTATCACCCGCAGGGAAGGAACGCAGAAACACATCCCATAGCGTCGCCTTGACACAGCACAAGTATGGTAAAATATTAACAGCTAGTTAATATTTAAATATTGTTTAAAATTTCGTATTTGTTAATACATGGAATTCAATTTACAAATATGGTCCCTACAATGAGGTATCAAATTTAATTTTTCATTGATAGACATACAAATCTTCAAAATTGACTAACAACAATATATACATTTATATATACTTATATTAAAATTCGCAAATATATTTTCCTACAACCGTGCGTGAAAAGTACTTTTCACGCACACATTACAGTGAGTAAAGTGTCACTTTTCAAGCACTGGTGCTTGAAAAGTAAATAAACGACTGGACCAAAAAGTACTACTTTACACACTAGTTACATAAATAACTATTATAAACAATGTAAACAATAATTTAAAAGAAATAAATTCTTAAAAAAAATTGGTTTGTGTAACACTAAAACTAAATTTAATTGACATAAATATTGTGACGTTTTGCAACGTCACAGGTTTGGTTTATTTCAATAATTCCTTCTCTTTAAAATTAATTTAAAATTTTGGAACTTTTTGTGAACGGAGAGAAATATTTTTTTTTGGAACGGTAGACCCCATCGCTACTGTCTACGCCGCTCACTTTATCACGTAAAACCGACTTGCAATTTTTTATTTGAATAGTTTATATTATATTCAGGTGCTTCTAGTGACATTTATTCATTTATTTGAGTTACAGTTACTGTTACTCCTCTTTTAAATTTTAGTTTTGAATTACCACAGTTGGTAGAAGTTTTGTCTTGAGTTCGCAAATGGGGAGTAGGGAGAAATAAAAAGGAGTGTAACCGGCCTCTCAAGGCTTTTTGTTCAGGCTTTTTGTTCCGGTCTTTTGACATAGTTGCCTGGCCTTTTTTCTGGTCTGAGATAGTTTTTTTGGCCGAGGCTGAGACTGGTTAGTGTAAGACAATCACCGCTCTTCAAATTTTTTTTTGTCGATTCCGGAGTTTGGTCCGATGTTCTACAGCGCTGAGAATTGGTGTTACTCGATTGCATTAATTTTCTTTTTTATTGTTGCCATTTTGGTCATAGATTTTCTTGTGGAGAATCCTCGTGGCCTTGTAGCCTCATGGGTTTAAAATGTATCGAGTAGCTACCAAGAATCTGTGGCTGTTTGTGGGGCTAAATTTTGAGGTAATGGTTTTTTTGTCACATGTTTTGATTTTTCAACTTAGTTGTGTTTTATTATTTTGAGTCACGATCTCATGTCTCAAACTATCCAGGCTCAACCTCTTTAAAATTCTTATTAATTTTTGTTTGGCTTTAATAAACTAAAATTTTATTCCAAATTCTTATTAATTTTATTTGACTTTAATAATCTTAAAATCATTCAAAATTCTTATTAATCTTTTTTGGGTTTTAGTAAACTTTAAAAATTTATTCAAAATTTTATTAAATTTGTTTGGCTTTAGTAACTTTAAAATTCAGTCAAAATTCTTACGAAATATTTTTTTTGTAGTTTATTTTATATTAAATTTCTGTTTAATTTTTGCCCGAACTATTCTACCTATAGTTCCAGTCTTCCCCCGGGGTCATCGAACTCCTTCAATTTTTTTTGTCTCTCCATTAAGTAATATTCTGTTTAATAATTTTTGAGCCTTTTAATCGTTGTACTCATGGTTACCAGTGTCACGTTGGACACTTTCAAATTTTGTTTTTACGTTTATATTTAATTCTGCTTAAAAACATTTTTTCGTTTTCAATCCTCCCCTATCCTGTGTGTATGTGGAGAGAATGGTTTGTACTGCCGCCATCTTTGGGTAATCCTGTCGGAAACGGTTTGGACTAGTTTAAATTTATAAACCGGATTTTTTTTTCTTGACGCCATTTTTTTTTGTTGTTTGCAAATCCATTTTTTTGGTATTTAATTTTTCGTTGATTTGCGACATACTCGCGTGGGAAAATACTCCGTCAGGGTTTAAATTTGTAATTGCGCTGGGTTTAATTTTTTTTTTATTTCCATATTATTTAGTCAACTGCAGTCAACTTGATCCTCGATCTTGTTCTTGTTTTGTCATACCGGTTTGTTCCGTAGGGTCTAATCATTCATCATTTTGTTTAAATTTAAATTCAGAACTTTTTATTTGTATAACTTTCGGACGGAACACAGGAGTCTTTCAATTTTTGTAATATTTTTATAAAGTACCCAGGCTCTTCAAGCCGCGTTGTGCCTCCAAATACAAGTTACTGCGGAGAGTTTTTTTTAGGGACTTAGTGGCTCTGGCGGATGGTGACTAACCCTTGGTCCCGGATTTTTCTGTTCCATCTACGAGTCTTGCCAGTCAAGGGCAACAGATCCACCGGACTACGGAGCCATAGCCTTAATTTTTTCTTCGTGGAAAGCCGCTTAGTTTTACACCACTGCAGGATGAAACTTTCACCGAACCAGCGACAGAAGGCTGCCTCCCAGTATCGCTTGTGCGGCCACGGGCTACTCCAGTTCCGGAGAAGGTCGACTGGGTCCCCGCTCTACGTCTGGGCCAAGGGTTTGGTTCCCACCAACTGAGTGCTCCAGCAGTAATAGCTAGGGGACTTCCTGTGCTGCCGCCGTCTTTTTTTGGTACAAATTTTTATTATAATTTTTTTTGCGTCATGTTTGGATTCTTTTTATACTTTTTTATTGTATTTATTTCCTACAAAAATTAATTTTTTTCATTTTATTTGTTCTGTGTTCCTTCTCTCGAGGACACCTCTCGAGGTTACCCTTTTCAAAGTGTTGGCGCCCGCAGAATAAATTGGTGGTATTTTAAAAATTTTGCACAGGCATTGGCCTGAGTAATTTTTTTTTTATTATTTAGTTGGGCTGCAGTATACCACAAAATATTATTCGACCCACGATCTATGCCCCGCCCTATACCCGTGAGTTACAGGCAATCAACTTATGTGCGGTACAGGTGAGTAGCCTTCATTTGTGTCACACATAAATTGACGTCCAAACGTAAGGCCTCTTTCTTGTAAATTTTTTGGATTGTTGTCTTTATAAAAAAAAATTCTAAATTTTTGCGGAAGCAAAGGTCCTTTTCTGTTTTGTGTTTCCCTCTGTGTTTCCTATTGTTTCCCTAATATTTTTTGTTAATTAACAATGTTTTCTCGGTACACGATGGCAATGGATTTAACCCAATTGCGCGAGGACGAACTAGAGTACGAGCTCCGAATACGGAATGCAGATTCAGCTGGTACAGTACAGGAGAAAAGGATTATATTATCGGGACTGTTATAAGTCAAGAGAGATAATGAATGCTTCATCAATCCTGCTTTCTTTCCTGAGCCGCTGACAGAACAGCTAACCTGCCGGACTAAATTACAGGCAATTCTGGATATGTGTGAATATTCCTGTTTCTTTTCCACTCAAGGCTCTAAGCAAGTTAGTGACGAGTGTAGCTCCAGGCTTGTTCACATTTATAGGCGAATTTTGCGCCTACCTGCTCAATTTCAGCCTGAAGTCATTAGATTGCTTGTAGTCGTGAGAACTAACCTTACAAGCCTAGCAAGCACTACCTTAACAGCAGAAAATACTTGCCCTATAAATTTAATAGATTTTGGCAATGATGAACCTGTAGTAACTGCCCCTGTAGTACCTCCAACAGAAAATAACGATAATCGGGATTTCCTTAGCCGTTTGAACTCAATCTGGTTTAGTAACGAACCTTCGCGACATTATTACCGCCTATTCAATATTCTCCTGTACGCCACCAAGTCGCGCATAGTACCCTTTTGCCCGGTGCCAATGTTGCCGAGCGTAACCCTCAAATAGTACGCTGGAATATTAAATTCGATGGCACGTCTGGTGTAAATGAGTTTCTTGAACGGTTACAAGAATGCGCTCATGCTCGCGGAGTCAGTGATGAACAGCTTTTCCGACAAGCCACTGATCTATTCACCGGGAATGGTACGCGAGTCTGTGCAACGTGATCTGGTCTCACAGCCCGACTTCGGTCTGCTTTTATACCCACTAGTTATGACTTAGCTCTCCCAGAAGAGATAAGGTCACGAACGCAAGGCCCTGGCGAAACTGCGGAAATTTTCATTGCAAAAATGGAGAACTTATTTTCTTGTTTGTCCAGCCCTCCGGACGAACAAACTCGTGTAGCCACCATTATGAGAAATCTTTAACCCAAGTATCAGCGATTCTGTTCGTTGCAGTCTATCATTTCCTTGAAGGATCTTATTAATTGGTGTAAACGCCATCAAGACACTGAGGCCACCATAGCTCTTTTCCGCAATCCGCCTACTAAAACATCTTCGTTGTTAGAGCCGGATCTGGCTTACCTTAAACCATATAAACCTCCCAGCAACCAGGTCAGCTCTCTCACTACCTCATCCTCTTCAGAGACCCCTAAAACTCGTGGTCCCATGTGCTGGAATTGTCGACAACCAGGCCATTTATATACCGCCTGTGAAGGAGACAAAACCATCTTTTGCTACGGTTGTGGTCGCCGAAATGTCGTCATCACTAAATACTCAAATTGTTCAAGAAACGGTTTCGGGCAAGCCGGCCACCGAAAAACGCCTAAGTATTCCAGAACCGGCCCCGCGGAATGGACAAAATGGCTCAACAAAGTAGCTCGTTTTATTCGTACCCCGGAAATCGCTTCTGTTTTCGAGCAACAGGGTAGCGATAGTCGACTATTTATTACAGTAAAAATTGGAAATGCACCGGTTAGTGCTTTAGTAGACTCCGGCGCTTGTATCACCGTTATCGGTCGCTGTCGTTTGCCCCTTTTAAAATCCCGTAATTGTGTCATTTCCTCTGGTTCCCATAGTGAGGTGACTACTGCTGATGGTGTAGCACAGCCAGTTTTAGGTAATGTTTCTCTTTCCATCACATTACATGGCCGTACTAAACTCTTTACCTGTGTGGTTGTGCCTTCTGTGCGCCATACCCTCATTTTAGGTGTAGATTTCTGCAAGCAGTTTAGGCTTTCTTTAAATTTTGCCTTAAACTCTTGCTCTATTCATGGCGAGATAGCCAGTCTGTCAGGTATATCGGGTAATGATGATTTGAGCTTTTCCCAACGTACAGCCCTAAAAACCATCATGGCGAAATTTGACAAGTTAGGATCCATTGGTCTTGGGAGAACCCATATGGTCGAACACATCATCGACACTAGTGACGCTCTGCCCATTAAACAACGGCAATACCCTCTTTCTCCGCTCATGCAGGAGCATCTTAATAAAGAACTTAACGAGATGATTGAAAAGGGCATCGTTCAAAAATCTTCAAGCCCTTAGTGTTCGCCAGTCCTATTGGTAAAAAAATCTTCTGGTTCCTTTTGACTATGCTTCGATGGTCGACGCCTAAATTCTGTCACAAAAAAGGACGCGTATCCATCACCGAGAGTCGAATCAATATTGAGTAAGTTAAGGGACGCCAAGTATTTATCTTCAATTGACTTAAAAAGTGCTTTTTGGCAGGTACCTTTAGAAGAGTCTTCCCGTGAAAAAACAGCTTTTGCTATTCCGGGACGCGGCCTGTGTGAATTCACTCGTATGCCGTTTGGTTTATGTAATGCTCCTCAAACCCTTCAGCGGTTAATGGACCAAATTTTGGGGCCCGAATTAGAGCCTAATGTATTTGTTTATCTAGATGACTGTGTCATCGTTTCTTCTTCTTTTGATGAACATTTACACCATTTATATGAGGTTCTTAATCGTCTGAAAAATGCTGGGCTTACTGTCAATGCAGAAAAGTGTGAATTCTTGGTTTCATGGTAGACCGTCAAGGACTTTGCACTGACCCTGATAAAATCAATGCTATTTCAGACTTTCCGCGCCCCACTACTGTCACGAACCTTAAACGCTTTATGGGTGTTTTAGGGTGGTATCGTCGTTTTGTGCCTAATTTTTCCACTCTTGTCGCTCCAATAAACGACCTGACAAATGGGAAACGAAAAAGGCCCCCATTGATTGGAACCTTGCAGCTGAAAAATCTTTCCATCAGCTGAAAGCCGCCCTTTCTTCTGTCCCTATTCTTGCCAGCCCTAACTGTACCTTACCTTTAAAACCATTTAGGATTTATACCGATGCCTCCAACTATGGTGCGGGTACCGTGCTCACTCAAGTAGGTTCTGACGACGAGGAGCACCCCATTGCTTTTATCAGTCGAACTTTATGTAAGGCCGAACGTAATTATTTATTCACAGAACGAGAATGTTTAGCGGTAGTTTTTGCAGTAGAAAAGTTTCGTCTGTACCTTGAAGGTCTTTCTTTTACAGTGATAACCGATCACTATTCTCTTCTTTTGTTAATGAGGATGTCCGACTCTACCGGTAAATTAGCTCGTTGGACTGTAAAGCTACAGCAATACAACTTTGTGATAGAACATCGCCCTGGTAAACTTAATGCTGTGCCAGACGCTCTCTCTCGTGCTCCGTTGGAAATAGCAGCTCTTAACACCAATGATTGGGACGATGATAAAAACCGTTGGTACTGTAATCTTCGGGCTAGTATACTGTCCCATCCAGCACAGTTTCCCGATTGGCGAGTAGAAAACCATTTGGTTTACAAACTCGTTACCTCACCCCATGATCCTTCAAGCAATTTATCGCCCTGGAAGTTGGTAGTCCCTCGACAGCATAGGAAAACTGTCCTCCGAGAATGTCACGATGACCCCACAGATGCCCACCTTCGCATTTTCAAGACTTATCGTCGTGTAAATGATTTTTACTATTGGCCGCGGATGCGAGATTCTATTTTGCACTATGTTCGGCATTGTAAAGTTTGCCTTGCCCAAAAGGTTCCCCAGTTGCCGCCCCCAGGTCTCATGGGCCAAGAAAAACTAATTAAGTTTCCCTGGCAATGCTTTTCTCTCGATTTAATGGGCCCCTTACCCTCCTCGTCTAAAGGACAACAGTACATTTTAGCCATAACAGATTGGTTTACTAAGTTTCCTCTTTTATTTCCTATCCGTCAAGCCACGGCCCCCCAGATATGTAAACTCCTCGAAGAAAAAAGTTTTTCTATTGTTTGGAGTCCCTCAGATCATTTTATGTGACAACGGAACTCAGTTTACGAGTGAGAAATTCACCCAATTAGTGAAAAATATTCTATACCCAAACTTTGGTATAAAGCAAAATTCCACCCTCAAGTCAACTTTGTAGAGCGCACAAACCGCACGGTTAAAACTGCCATTCGATCGTACCTAAAAGACAATCACCGAAAATGGGACGAAAATCTTCCTGCTATAGCACAAGCCATTCGCTCTGCTGTCCATGAAGTCACCGTTTTTGAATTTCGGGCGACATGTCCCTGTTTCTGGTAACTTTTATCACCCCCTACCTGACAAAGTTTGCGTTGATACCCGAGCTACTTACGCCAATAATTTGTCGTCTCTAACAGAATTGTCTCAAA
This sequence comes from Harpalus rubripes, assembly GCA_963082715.1. Lineage (NCBI taxonomy): Eukaryota > Metazoa > Arthropoda > Insecta > Coleoptera > Carabidae > Harpalus > Harpalus rubripes. The sequence goes on along the minus strand of OY720448.1, from coordinate 71,966,516 downwards.
CAGTACAAACTCGAATTCATGTCGCTTATGAGCGTAACGCCCGGTATTATAATTTACGCCGACGCCCGCTAGAATTTTTTGAAGGCGAGACCGTGTGGAAAAAGCATTATGTCCTCTCCGACGGCGCTCGAGGTTTTTCTTCTAAATTAGCTCCACGTTACATAGAATGTTTAGTCACCTAGAAAATTTCTACGACTTCGTATCGTCTTCAGGACTTATCCGGGAATGATTTAGGCGTGTGGCATATCTCTGATCTTAAATCAGCCCCCGCGGTTAGCGAAGACGAGAAAGATCCTCTCGCGGACTAATTATTTTTGAAAAAAAAATTTTTCAATTTATTTTGAAAAATTTTTTTGGTTAAAATTTTTTTTTGAGGGATGGAGGCTGTGTGACGTTTTTCAACGTCACAGGTTTGGTTTCTTTCAATAACCCTTCTCTTTAAAATTAATTTAAAAATTCTGGAACTTTTTGTGAAACGAGAGATTTTTTTGTAACGGTAGACCCCATCGCTACTTTATACGCCGCTCACTTCATTACGTAAAACCGACTTGCAATTTTTTATTTAAATAGTTTGTATTGTATTCAGGTGATTCTAGTGACATTTCTTCATTTATTTCAGTTACAGTTACAGTTATTCCTCTTTTAAATTTTAGTTTTGAATTACCACAGTTAGTAGAAGTTGTCTTGAATTCGCAAAGTGGGAGTAGGGAGAAATAAAAAGGGGTGTAACAGGCGCCTCGAGGCATTTTTGTTCAGGCTTTATTCAGGCTTTTTGGTCAGTCTTTTGTACTGGTCTTTTGACATAGTTGCCTGGTCTTTCTTCTGGTCTGAGACAGTTTTTTTTGCCGAGGCTGAGACTGCTTAGTGTGAGACAATAACCGTTTTCCCAATTTTTTTTGTGGCTGTTTGTGGGGCTAAATTTTGAGGTTATTTTTTTTTCAAGTCACATCATTGTGAATTTTCAAATGAGGTGTTTCATTATTTTGAGTCATCGATCTCATGTCTCAGACTATCCAGGCTCAACCTATTAAAAATTCTTATTAAATTTGTTTCGCTTTATTAACGTTAAATTTTATTCAAAATTCTTATAAATTTTGTTTGGCTTTAATAAACTAAAATTTTTATTCAAAATTCTTATTAATTTTATTTGAATTTAATAATCCTAAAATTTATTCAAAATTCTTATTAATGTTTTTTTTGGGATTTTAGTAAACTTAAAAATTTATTTCAAATTTTATTAAATTTGTTGGCTTAGTAACTTTAAAATCAGTCAAAATTTCATACGAAATATTTTTCTTTGTGGTTTGTTTTAAATTAAATTTTCTGTTTAATTTTTGCCGGAACTATTCTACCTATAGTTCCAGATTTTCCCCGGGGTCATCGAACTCCTTATTTTTTTCCATTTCGTAATATTCTGTTCAATAATTTTTGAGCCTTTTAACCGTTGTGCTCATGGTTCCCAGTGTCACGTTGGACACTTTCAAATTTTGCTTTTACCGTTATATTTAATTCTGATTATTTTTTTTTCAATCCTTTCCTATCCTGTGTGTATGTGGAGTGAATGGTTTGTACTGCGGCCATCTTTGGGTAATCCTGTCGGAAACGGTTTGGACTAGTTCAGATTTATAAACCGGATATTTTTCTCGACGCCATTTTTTTGTTTGCAAATCCATTTTTTTGGTATTAAATTTTTCGTTGATTTGCGACATAGTCGCGTGGGAAATTACTCCGTCGGGGTTTTAAATTTTTAATTGCGATGGGTTTATTTTTTTAGGATTTCCATTTTATTTAGTTGGAAGTTTATATATATATATATATATATATATATATATATATATATATATATATATATATATATATATATATATATATGTAAAATAAATTTAAACAAACTAAAAACCATTCTAATGAAGAATGGCTACCCTATTCCATTGCTCCATCGGTTACTTTTCAACTCTGACGCCTCGGCGGTTGTTGCGAATAGAGACACCAACAACAACAACCACAATAACAACAACAATCAAGGCAACAATGACAGAATTACCTACGGGTCTCTGTCACATGTTGACCATCTCACTCCCGGTTTATTATCTGTGTTACGTAGTGATTATGTTAAAGTAGCTACCAAACAATCGCTTACTGTGCGTTCCCTTTTCTCCAGGGTGAAGGACACGGTCGTCCCAGAACATAAATCTAACATAGTTTATAAAATACCGTGCACGGAATGCAATGAGGTGTATGTAGGCCAAACATCTAGATCTTTAAAATCTAGAATCACGTCACATAAGAGTGACTGTAGATTACGACCCGGTTCATCTGCACTTTCATTACATATACACGATAAAAAACATGAAATGGATTTTGCTAACGCCACTGTCTTGGCACAAGAAAACAACCTCAGCAAAAGGCAGTTCTTAGAAATGGTACATATTAATAAAGAACCCAGCACAATGAATAAGAGAACCGATGTCAATGGTCTCAGCACCTCATATAATTACATTTTACAGTTTAATGACCTGCAATTGAATGACAGCTCACAACTGTTATAAAAATGTACCTTGCTTTGCGATGTATTTCTTTGTATAACTTTTGAATAAGTTTTTCAGTCTGATATTAGTTTTATCCCCTTACGTGTGGTATGTCTGTTTCACTTATGCTATAGTACGTTTAGTACCAAGTCATCCCCTAAACCCATCCCTCTGCATTTACCCAACGTCACGTTTTTTCAAATATTGCCGCGCTTTTCCCATCAAGGCCGCACATCCGTCAACTTACTTTTTACGCCATTTTTTGTAGCAAAATTTTTCTAGTCACATGTATAAAAAAAGTTTAGGTGTATAAAAAAAGTTTTTTCTGTATATTTTTAATCAATTTTAACAATAATTTTTACCTTTTCGACTCAAAAAATAAAAACACTAAATTCTGTACATTTTGTTAAAACAATATCAAAACTGTGTTGAAAACATATTTAAAATATTTATTTAAAATGAGTACATTTCGACCTTCCAACGAAAATCCGATTTTCATGGCTGTAATGCTTTCATCTTAACCTCAACAAGTAGTAAGTTAAATATAATAAACTTGTAACCATTGTTTGTACAATATTGTAAAATAACATCGTTGTCATATTGTTTATAGTGCCCCGATGAAGGAATAAATTATTTTCCGAAAACTTGGCAATAACTTAAAAGAGCGTATTGATTTCAAAAATTCCATCTCCTTGAGTGCTACACCGTTATCCATTTAACTGTTATATATATATATATATATATATATATATATATATATATATATATATATATATATATATATATATATATATATATATATATATATATATATATATATATACATGTTATAATATAAAATTATTTATATTCTACAAAAAATATTTATATTATTACAAATTTATAAGTTACAACTGTATGTATTGTCAGATTTACAAGAAAATGATATATCAAAGTTATTGTTATGCGCTGAAGATTCTGGACTAGACTGCCCATTCTGTGTGTCTCGGTTTCGCAGGAAAACACCTGAGATTGCTGGGTCAACGTCCCTTTTTACCTTTGTTCAAAAAGTTACGCTATTGGTGTGGTGGGGTATACTATACCCAAAACAACTTTAAAACGTTGTAACATGCGTAATAGTAAAAGTATAATAATTATATTACTTTAAATATTTTCATTTCAATGTTATTTGAAGCTACTGGAACGTACATGGCACTAGCATACGTATTTTGAAAGTTATACATCAATTAAGTAGTCGTGGGGTATGTTATATCCCATCACACCATCCGAGAGTTAATTCTATTTTATAGCACGAACAAAATTGCCCGCTTGTTCAAAAATATCGAGCCAAGTTGTTGTTCAGGGTTTATATACTTTATTTATTTATATTTGTCATCAAATTCTCAATTTAATATTAGTTTAAGTTATTGTCTAACGACATTGTAATATACACCCAATTTCAGTTACTAGTATCGGTAATAAACTTTTTTTGACAAGGAAATATTTCTCGTAAAATATCCGGCTTGCTTATGAATGATCGAAAAAGCACGGAAAATTGAATTATTACCTAATATAAGTTGACAAAATCATCATTAGCTGACAATTCAAGATGCGACAAACCCAGTAAACCAGGCAAGCCAAAAGACAAAATAATTAAACTAAAATCTATAGCCGATCCAAAAAAACTACTGTGGATATTTCGAAAGAAATTTGATCAGATATTCTTACCAATATCAATCGAAGTACAGTGTCTCGACGTCTTAAAATAGTAGAACGTATTGAACGTGTCAGTCTTCAAAAAATCTTTAGTTAGTAGAAGAAATAAAAAGGAGAGTCTATATTTTGCAAAACATATCAACACTGAAATGTAGTCGACTATGGATTCTGGACTCTCTAATGTTTAGACATATTTCACAAAAAATATGACGCCGGGATATGTACTTCAATAGGACAACGATCCTAAACATACTTCGAAAATAGTAACTTAATTTTTAGGTCAACAAAAGTCCGAAGTCTTGTCTGACAACCCAAATCCAATAAAACAATTGTGGCATATACAATAAATTTTGTATTAAAATATTTATACAAAAATAAAGTAAATCGTTTATTTTATTTTGAAAAGTACTTTTACTTAAAAATAATGTATAAATAATATAAAACATCTTTTAAAAGTCTTTAAAATTAATGACAATTTAGATATGCAGAGTTTAAGTATTTAGTGTAAATATTGCTTCTATATTCTGCTGTAAGTGTGGTAGAAATGATATTTTTATGAGTTTAAAATCGTTTAAATAGCATTTTACCAAGGTTACGGTTGTTAATTGATATTCGTATATTTTTTCCTGTAAATGATCGGGTTCGTTTTGTCTGATTCATTTCAATTTAAAACTTACGCAAGTGCCATTTTTCTTTGTAAGGTTACAAAAGAATATTCGGAATGACTGCCTTTATCTTCCAATGGTCAATTAGAATTTTTATTCTGCTTCTCATTAATTACTTCAGTTTTTATTAACTTTTAAAGAAGTCCGAATAAAATTGAAAACAGCAATTTGCGGTAGGTATTCCTTTAATAATAAATTATGAATTACAATAGATTCAGTTGCTCTTGTTAGAAACATTCCATTAATTTACATCAATTTCTTATTTTTGTATGAGTCAAACGAAAAATATTTATTATAATAATAAGAGATAAATTTTATAACATTTACACGAAGATTTACCGACATAAATCCGTTATAATTTTTTTGTGTTATCATTTCGTGGAAAATTTACACAAGAAAAACGGGGTTCGCTTGCAATCTTCACTAGTTTTTATGTAATGTTGTGACGTGAAACCCTTATAGGTTGTTTGATTCACGCACTCCGCCTAGTTGTTTGCTTGGGACGCTACTGGCTTTGAGACAGTGAAGAAGTGTTTGGTTCGTAATACTAGAGACAAAAGGATACAGGTGCTACGTATTTTTTTCCGATAATTACGAAACGGTTTAATTAAAATGTTACCTACCGTGATAATTTTTATTATTGTCTGAAAAGAACAAAAGTGGGTTTTTGCAAAATAATACTCAGCGTTTAACAAGATAAAAAAAAAACGTTTAATAATATTAAATGCAGATGGTTTATATGAATATAAACTTTTGGTAACAGACAAAAAGAGTTGAGAATATCTGCAACAATGCAGCGGTATAAATTTTAAATATAAAGATAGCTAATAATAGATACGAATGAACTCGTAACGCGACAGATAGCTGTTATACTCCCATTGTTGGGCAATCACGGTTTCAGGACATAATACAGCCAGATGATGCCGTAGTACGAAAAGTTCGCCGCGGCCGAAACGAGTATAAATTTCAGTATATTATGTGCTAGGCGCAACAATCAACGTAACAATTAAATATGAATGTATCTTATTACTGACTGACCAATTTACGTTACAATATGAAACTTGATATAAAATTTCAATGTGCAGTGCAGTGTGCAATATAATATTATTATTGCAGTCTAAAAGAGACTGCAAGACACAAAATAAATTCATAGACAAATATAAATAAATATAGGAAAACTTACAGTCGGTGGTTTAAGCGCAACAATAAAAAAGATGTATGCAAGAACGAAATAATACAAATGTCTAAAGGTAACTTATCAAGATCCCGAGTGGCGGCTTGTAACAGAAATGGCAGGAGTTCGGCAGCAGCAGCAGCAGAATAAGCTGGATGTCACAACAAATAGAGAGGTTCAACAACGAAGACGTGGGGGAATGAATAATAGGATTCTATGAAAACGTTGACTCTAATCAACAAAACGGTACTCCCTAATGCGTCGACGCCACAACAATGAAAGTGACTCACAAATGTTCCGTTCCAAAGAAAAATCCGCACAAACAGTCCATTAGGGTTAAGATTGCAATCAGAACACTATTTACACCCACGTGTTGAAAATAAGAGCGCTTCACTACGCAAAACTGTTCTACTAGCCGACTAGCCAATGAATTTTCATCCGGATATTTTACATGTATTTAAAATCACTCAGATATCTCAAAGCTGAAGAAAGAAGAACGAATAAAGTTTTTGTTTCAAACAAAAAGATACTAAATACTTTAAATACTGAATATGAAAAAAAAATTCTTAACTACCAATTTAAAAGAATAGGTACGTTTTGTTATCAAAAATTTGCTACATGAAACTAACTGTTGCAGCAAAATATTATACAAGAAAACATACGCGAAACTGTTTGGATGGAGGAACTGTTGATAGAAAATGAAGAAAGATGATAGTTGAAACAGAGGATTATATAAAAATAAAGAAACAAAACGATGCACAGAAATAAACCGTAACAAGGTGTACAGAAAACTACATACACGTAATGTAGAAATAAAAAAAAACTTGGTTGACAGTATAAGAACTAGTACTAATTCGTTACAACGACATCACCCATATAATCATACGCTGGAAAAGCCGTTTATAAAATAAATTCATTTCATCACAAGTATTGAAAAACTATGACGTTATAGATAGTAACAATAAATAAGTAAATTTTGTTAATAATATGTTATCCTAGCAAACCTTACCATGGAATTATGCTAGAATATATCCAGATAGCGATTATAGTGTAGGTCCCAAATCCTACGATACACCATTCCCGTCAGGCACAAAACGAAGTCAGCCGAGAACGCTTCGTTTTATATATGCGCCATATGTGAAGCCCACATGATGCAACTGAAATTTATAGACAAATGCCAATAGGAAGCTAGCACACGCTTTTTAATTGTATTGTATCGAGTTGATGTGATTGAAGTGAAAAGGTGCTGAAAAAATGTGAATGCAAAATATAAAATATCACAATAATATCTGATAATAATTAGTAGTTTATATCATATTGTGATGATCTTGCCATCGTACTTCGATCTTAATAAAGTTACATTTTTAATTTTCAAATAATAAAGAGTAATTAATCTAAAAACTCCTATAAAAAAGTGTCAACAAGGGTTAAATTTGCTTGTTTCTTCATATCACTTGTCTCAGCAATTCATCAAGTAAGTACAGTTGACCAACCATATACTTACGATGTCACGCTGTGTTAAATGCGAGAAGACCGTCGATCGCTACGGCGACTTATTGTTTTGCACGGGGCAGTGCAAAGGTGTATTTCATCTTGCCTGTACTCAGGAGAGTCTCAATTCGTACATGGCAATGATAACCAACAAAACAATAATTTCTGGTTGGAGATGTACTACTTGCTCATGGCGGTACCGTGGATAATAAAAGCAACAACTCTGATCTTGATATTAATCAAAAACTAGATTTAATATTAAATACGCAGATAGGGCTGCAGCAGTGTTCGAACGAAGTTAATTTGAAATTAAACTTGCTAAACCGGAAAACGAAGAAATTAAAGTTAAATTGCAAAATTTGGAAGCTAGATGTTCTAATATTGAAACAAAATCTCTTCTAGAACAAAACTCGTATGACTCTTTGGCCACTTCAACAGCTAACGAAATCAGTGAAATGATATCACGTAAAAATAACATAATTATTTATAACATTCCGGAAAATCCCTTAGCTGTTACACAAGATAAGCAAGAAGTTGTAAAGATACTTGACTCTCTAACTGATGGAAATTCTGATTTTGTAAATGTGACTCGTATAGATAAACCTAATAGTAATAAAACTGTCGCCCGACCAGTAAAAGTAAATTTTCAAAATGAAAACATTGTTCGTACTATCTTAAAAAAGAAAAACAAAATACCTAATGCGGTTATAAAAATAGCAGCACTGAGCTACAGCGCCAACATTTCACCAATTTGAGATCGGAACTTCAAAGTAGGAAAATATCAGGAGATTCTAATCTAACAATCAAATACTTTAAAGGTATCCCAAAGATAATAACTAAACCCCCTAATAAACAATAGCAACCACAGTCTGATAACGACAAGAAATCTACACTCATAATATACTTTCACAATACACATTGCTTGAGAAACAAATTACTAGCTATAGAATTTGTGCTATCCGATTTTAACTTAAAGCCTGACATAATATCAATATGTAAACACTGGATGAGCTCCGAGGATATAAATATTTACAATATATCAGACTATACCCTAGTGAATTCTTTCTGTAGATCACAAATTTCAAACGGCGGTACATGTATTTTCATAAAAAATTAACTTGAAAAAAAAGAATATATTTTGAAAACATAACCACTCTTTATAATATGCGTATAGAAAAACATATTGAATTTGTCATTGCAAAGTTCAAAATCTACAAATATAAATTTATCCTGCTATCACTATACAAAACTCCAGATGGGAATACCAGTATATATTTTTAAAAAATCTTGAAATTCTACTTAATAAAATTTGCAAAATAAATGCAAAAATCATTATTTCTACTGATCATAATATATACTTATTAAGTAACTCAAATGACAAACGTTGATTCCTATCACTCTGTAATTGTTTTAACCTCACTATGCACATTAATCAGCAACCAGAATTACGAAAACATCTTCAACATCTCTAGAAAATAATATATCAGATTGAGATATACACAGTACAGTACAAGTAACGGATCCTGGATTCTCCGAATATCTGACATTAATAGCGACGTTATGTCTACCGTCCAAGTCTGACCAGCATACAAAAGAACATAAAACCCCCAAAAGAATTATTAACAAAAACAACACTGAGGATTTTAAATCTCTGCTATCACAGGAAACCTGGAAGTCACTAACAGCTGACAACTTTTACGTTGACAAAAAATTTAGTTTATTTTTGGCTAAAATTTCAAAATATTTTGATACCGCCTTTCCAATGAAAACCATAATAAAACGTACTTCTACCAAAACATGGATTACAAAAGGTATTAGAATATCCTCCAGATAAAAACGAAAATTGTTAACACAACACGATCAAGATATATTAAACTACACCAAAACGTACTGTGCAACATTTATAAATGTAATAAGATTAGCTAAAAAAATAAGTACGACACAGGAACTCACCCAGTCTGACAACAAAATTAAAACAGCATGGCATATTGTAAAACGAAAGAGAGGATCATCTAATAAAACAGGCAACACTAACAAAAACATTGAAATATTTGTCAACGATAATGCCAATTTAATACAGAATCCTGCAACTATTGCCAATGCCTTCAACAATTGCTTTTTGAATGTTGGAAATACATATAACTCATGTCAACCAATTCAAGCTAAAATACAAACGCGAAGTTCTGCAAGGTCTATTTTCATGACTGTAGTTACCGAACTCGAAGCAGTTTACTGTATTTACTCCTTGAAGACTTTAACATCCTGTAGCCACGATAATGTAACGTTTTTATATTTATTTGGGTGAAGTGTAAATATTACATAATTATTATTAATTAAAATTAAATGTTTATTAAACTATACTGAAAGTTACTAGAAGATAATTAAAAATAACTAGTACTAATATTGAAAAATTATTAAAAACTAATTAAGACTAAAACTATAATTAACCAGATTACACTAACACTATAACTTCCCGAATACGTACTCGACACCAACTGCTTACGCTCATTACGATACTGCATTGCTTTTCACTAAAACTTTACTCTAACACTCCATGTGTCTCTATAATTTTGTATGTCACTAACTAACTCGAGCATAGCAGCGTCCCTTTTATACACCTGTCATTACCTTCTGGAAAAAGTCTAGAATGTTCGACTGCATAATAACAATGAACACAAAAGGTTCAGGCGACCGGTAGTAATTAAACACGTCGCGACCTGTTTGCCTATGTAGCCCGGCTGCTAGCGAGATTGCATCATCGCTGTGATATCGGCGGCGACAGCGACGCCGACGGCGGGCGTTCCACGTTACAATACATATCTGCATTGTGAATTAAAAATTGTGTTTTACATTTATCTTCGATTCTGTGCTACTTGTACAACCTCTCTATTGAACGTGGTGTTTTTTTTAAAAAAGTGATCCACAAATAATCGAAAATTAAAGACCTATTTCGCTACTACCCATTTTCTCAAATTTTTTTGAAAAACTGGATTCTAATAGACTTGTCTCGTTTTTAAATTTTACTGGCGCAATAACTCGTAACCAGCATGGTTTTTTACGCGGTAAATGTACAATCTCGACAATTTACGACTTTTTGCAGTCAATTTTTGACGAACTTGATTAGAAAAAAATCGTGTATGGACTAGCTTGTGACATAGAAAGCATTTGGTAAAGTGATCCTCTTGGACAAACTTGAACACAATGGAGTGCTCGGTACTGCACTTGAGTTTTTTTTTTATTTACAAAAATTCTACCGGCGAACTGTTACCGGTAAACAGCTTTTATCAGTTTATAGCTACCGGAATCGATATTTTAAGAACGCAAGTGGTAAACAGGGGAGATCCATAACCTACGAAAAAATTTGAAAATTTAAAACTGGTTAGAAATTTGACGTAGTTAACAAAATGAGCAGAGTCCTACTTTGAACACATTTTTACCGCGCACGCTTCGCTTTGCATCACTACCTTTTTTTGAGATTAGATTCTTCATGAATCCGGTAGTGTTTTCAAACACAGTCGGTAGATGCGGTATCTACCGGTAGAATTTTCTTAAATGCGTATGTATTTTCTATAAAATCCATACAGAAAGCTCCTTGCAAAAGATTATAAATTTCTTGTATGTACATTACCTTTCAACAGTTGTGTGTATTTTAAACAAATTTCATACAGAAAATTTCGAGCAAAAAGATCGTAACACAAATATACTACGAATATGTCATTGAACTTGACATTGACATCTTTCAATCAGAATTTTCTTAATATAGTAGCTGTTTCTAGCATAGCTGGCTAATTTGTAAAATTTAATTTCTTTATAATTTTATAACTCTATATCCATTTAATATGAAGTATAAAATGCAGTCAAATCGGATAGAGAATACAATGTTCTTTAATATTTATAATTACATTAAATGTGAAAAAATGATATTTAACATCGTTTTTTCAAGAAAAACTGTTAAAATCTGCAAATAAGGGCACTTCCGGTTGACCAATTATAACCAAAATCTAATCAGCTCTTCATATGGATGCAACGAGGAGGAATACGAAAGAATTATAATTTTTGGAATTGTAGTATTAGAGTTATCGTAGACGAAAATTTTGTTACACACACACATCCACACACACACACACACACACACGCACACACACACACACACACACACACACACACACACACACACACACACACACACACAGACATCATCGTAAAAATAGTAAAATCGTATTCTAGGGACCCTAAAACGTGCTTATTCATCAAAAACTCACCACCGAATTTTTTGACCAAAGACAATACCTTCCTTACCTAAAGGTGACGGAAGGTAAAAAAATAAAATCAAAAATCGAAAACTCTCAAATTAAAAACAAAATTATTAGCTAATTTAAGACAAATAGTTTTTTTACCTGTAGAATTCAAGGATATATGCACTAAAATTTGGTCATATTTTTAAACAAACATTAGTGTTTTGTATTCGTCTTTTAGGTACTTTAAGAAAAATTTAAATTTTTAAAATTTTCGTTTGCTTCTTTACCTACCATTTTAATCATGGACTTTCACTGGACTGTCAGGTAAAGTAAGATATCAGGTATATTTCACTAGTGTGCATGTGCAATATAAACAAAGTTTACATAGTTTATATTCTCTACGCATTGTCTACATTTGACGTCATTCTTAACATTGTTTACGCGTGTAAGTAATCTATTATAGATTACGCGTAGACGCACAACCCTGGTTATGGAAAAACACAGAATCCACATTATTTCAAATTCAATTTTTTATCTTCATTTACTGTATAATAAATAGATTTGCCCCTGCCAAAAAGTTTTTAAAAGCAACATGTTTCTTTTTAATTTTGTTTAAATTTGGGATCTGTTTCCGTGAAGCGTTCGGCTCCGTAACTTTGGGGATGATTGCTTAAATGATGCATCAGAGCGTTATTTGCATGTATGGAAGCCGGATATCGGCCGCAGCCGCACATGCAGCGATAACAGCTTCATGCCTGGCTGATTGGCTATCAATAATATAGCGGCGCGGTCACGGGCTCCTGCCAGGTGCATTACAGACTACGAAGTCCGGACGACCCTCTTATTTGTTCAAGGTAAAATTACTGACCTACTGCTGTTTAATGATATACACACGCTTAGGAAAGTATATTCGTTAGGTAATTTTTATCATCGCACGAGTAAACTCCTACGCTATCACCAAACCATTTCAAAATAAGATCATTGTTTACGGTATTTTATCAAATTCTGTTCAATAATAAAATCATTGTCGACCCTGATATTAGAAATGCAACTAGCATCATAATTCTTTTGAAATAAACTACCGTAGGTACTGAAAAGCCTTAGATGAAATATAATTATGTACAACTTATTTGAAACACTCGCCGGTACTTCGTATCGCTAACTTTATTCACCTGAGTAATAGCCATTATTAAACGTTTGTTAAATAATATACAATTATTCAAATTGAAGCTGACTGATTAGAAACATTGAAACATACTCCCACGACCAGCTTTTGCGAACTTTAAAACTAGGTATGTAGTATTGTTTTACAAAATTTGGTATCTAGAGGAAATTGGATATGCCCAATTCAAATAAAATATTTTCAAAGTAATAGGGACTCACGCAACAGGAAGTAGTCCCTAACTTTCTTATTTTATATGGAATTCAATAGTTTATATTTTTCCATTGAATCCGCAAGAAATTTTACATATGAATCAATAACAGTATATTACTTACCGAGCCGGCCGATTCTCGATTACAGCCGAGCAATGAGTTAGTTGACCGCTGAGGTTTACCGAGGTCAGCTATGAGCGCAAGGCTGGAATTTACATATCCGCAAAGTGTATATCCTATTTTATGCACAATCAATTAGTAAGCATTAAGATTTAGACAATAATTTTATTAATATTTTTCAACAGTTTTATTATATTTCTTATATTCTATAAAAGCACCGTTTATCACTGAAAACACGTTTAGAAGATCTTTAAGTGCACTGTTTGCTCACAGCCACTTATATGGGTAGCTATACAATGTATTAATATAAACAATCACACAAAATTCAAAAATCCTTATAGTTTCAAAGATAATAAGCACTATCTATTTTTTGCCAAAACTTATTTCGTTTTCTAAGGGCCTTAATGGTTTGAAATTTTGATATGTTGTATTTTAAGCCAAAATATGACAAGAAGCCTGCAGGCTGTAAAATTTTCAGAGATATTAAGCAATATCTATTTTTTGCTAAAATTTATTTCGTTTTCATGTGGTCTTAATGGTTCGAAATTTTGATAGGTTATATTATAAGCCAAAATACGACTGGAAGGTCTGTGGGGGTAAAGTTTTTTGCTAAAATTTATTTTGTTTTCTAATGTCCTTGATGGTTTGAAATTTTGATACGTTATATTTTAAGCCAAAACATGACAAGAAGTTTGCGGGGAGTAAAATTTTATTTATTTTTTCGAAAATCCTTATAGTTTCAGAGATATTAATAACTATCTATTTTTTACCAAAATTTATTTCGTTTTCAAAGGGCCTTAATAGTTTGAAATTTTTATGTTATATTTTAAACCAAAATGCGCCAATGTGGTGTGCGAGGGGTAAAATATAATTTATTTGATGATCCGGTAATTAAACAAAGCAGTGATAAACGTTTCTGGAACCGGGCATTTGTATATCTCGTTGTAAAATCGAATTTGTTTGCATTACAGACTTAATGATCGAAAATTTTTAAAAATGTAATTTCTACTTTAACTTCACTGTTAAAGTTAGGTAAATTGAAATATTTAATTTAGTGTTGCAATAAATGATCGATAATAATAATAATAATAATAATAATAATTTTTTATAACATATTAAATGAAAAACAAAGTAAGAAAAGATAAATATTGAAAATATAACGTAAAATTAAAACAAAATGTTCATAGCCAACACACATCTATCCTTTTTAAAAGTTTTTCGTCGAAGTTGAAATGCGATTTCTTCGGCTACCACAGCTTAAACAGTTTACTGTTTTCGTCTAGTTCCTTTTTGTCCTTTCTGTGAGGATGTTCAATCACATTGGTTTAAGGGTAATACCAGTATAGTCCATTTCCACCGAAGTTATCTGAATATTATTCACATCTGTTGTAAGCAAAAAGGGTTATACAGTTTAAGCCGTGCAATATCTAGTTATATTGTGCGTAAGCTCTAACTCTTGTTTTTTACTTGCTTAGCTTTATCGTATACTGTTTACGTTCTCATGTTTTACGTATTACGCCTTAGGTTTGTGTACTAATTTGTAAATTTGTCGTCTCCATTTGCATCTTTCCTACATCCTGCGTCATGTCTGTACCTGCAGTGAGTACTTACAACACAGCAACACTACATTTACTACTGAATTGGACTGGTAACCAGTGATTCATTCCTCGATTTATAGTTCTATCCGCCTTCACCACAGCCATGTTTATATGCACTTGTATTCTTCATACGTCGCTAGATAAGCTCCACTATGTGGTAATTATTATGAATTTTTCTTCAACGATAACTTAATTAAGCTAATACGCTTATATCGCATCGATAAAATTACTACGATACGCTATTTTCAAAAATAAGGTGACATCAAAAAATTCTTCGTATCTCCAAACTAGTAATATTACATGTATTTGACTGGTGTATTGGCTGCTCTGTTTAGAGCTGTCAATGTCAAATTGTCAAATGAAAAAACCCCAATATTCTCAGTTTAACCTGTCATAACAACTCTGCGTCATGAAGCGCTTCCATGTTTGACACGTCACTCGAACCTCAATTTTACAACGTATGTATGTATATTGTAGAAATGCGCAAGCACACTTATTTTTTATAATACATACAACTTTACCGTAAAATTATAAGCTAATAACGTAAAAAAAATTGGTCTGCGCAATGTCTCTAATAATTGTACGATAATCTTAAACTACCTTGCAGGGGCGACTGAGAATTCAAAGCGGCCCGGGAAATTAATTGTGGTTGTCACAGGTAAAACAACTGTCTTGGAACCAAGAACCAACCCAATCTTCACTGAGCCTCTAGCTCTAGTTTGTAAGGGGTATACGATTATAAATTTACAAAATAATCTTGAAGTTTGTGCTTTCAAGATAAACACAATTCCTAGGGTTCACATTTTTTAGAAGAAAATATTGAATACATTTTGAATTAAAATGTAATATTCGTGTAGTAGCATAGAAATAAAACTTTCAATATTTGATAGAATTGTTAAATGTATTTACATATAATAAGGTAATGTGCGAGCCACATCAGGTTTCTAAGTATAAATAATCTTGATAGATTTTAAGATGACACGTCGTGGAACAAGTGGATGACAAATGTGTTTTGTAGTTAATAAGAGCAATTCATGTTAAGCAGAATGTGAAGGAGACGAATTCAACAGGAAGTTTATTGTAATACCATAACAATGTTTGCTTTTGTACCTACTGAACTAGATAAACAGTGAAACATTTCCACTCAACTAACCATATTTTGAACATACGGGTTGCGTTGCGTGCGAATATATCAATATGTATAAAATTTCATCCCAATACATTCACTCCGAACATTAGATTTGTCAACATCGTAAGGTAGATTACATACTAACAATGTAAGTAGGTTTGACTATTGTTATAAGTAGACATTTATTTCTAAGGTTGCAGCGCTGTGGCACTTTTAAGTACCTACATATCGTGTAAAAAATTTAAAGTAAACAGAACGTCAAGATTAAAGAAAATTTTCTGAGTGCATTTATTATTGTACCCTATTATTTTCGATATTATTTTTATATTATTTAATCGTAATTTTGGATATAAACATTGTTATATAATTTTTACATTACGAGAGAATAGTTTACACATTTTAATTCAATTTATACTACAACACACATATGACAAACGCGGCAGTGAATCTATAATTTTTTGCCTTCCGTCACCTTTAGGTAAAGAAGGTATTGTCTTTGGTCAAAAAATTCAGTGCTGAGTTTTTGATGAATAAGCACGTTTAGGGTCCCTAGAATACGATTTTACTATTTTTACGATGATATCTGTATGAATGTGTGTGTGTGTGTATGTGTGTGTGTATGTATGTGAGTCTGTGTGTGTATGTGTGTGTGTGTGTGTAACAAAATTTTCGTCTACGATAACTTCCATACTAGAATTCTAAAAATTATAATTCTTTCGTATTTCTCTACGTTACATCCATGTGAAGAGCTGATTAGATTTTGGTTAGAATTGGACAACCGGAAGTACCCTCATTTGAAGATTTTAACAGTTTTTCTTGAAAAACTATGTTAAATATTATTTTTTCACATTTAATGTTATTATAAATATTAAAGAATATTTTATTCTCTACATGATTTGACTGCATTTTATACTTAATATTAAATGGATATAGAGTTAAAAAATTATAAATTAAATTTCATAAAGTAGCCATAGCTATGGAAACAGCTACTATATTAAGAAAATTTTGATTGAAAGATGTCAGTGTCAAGTGAAATTGACATAGTGTGTTTGTCTTATAATTTTACTGGAAATATAGGATCTTTTGCTTTAAATTTTCTGTATGGAATTTGCATAAAATACATGCAACTTCCGGAAGGTAAAGTACAAGAAATATAATTTTTGGCAAGGACCTTTTTGTATGAAATTTGAACAAAATACATAGAACTGACTGAAGGTAATGTGCTAGCCACATCAGATTTTTTCTTTTTTTTGGTTTGTTACACAAATAACTGTGTAATATCTGCATTTATTTAACATTTTCCAAATCAAAATTTTTAAATTACATTTATAATTTAATAATAATTTTTTCATAAAATCTTGTGAACATTTGTTGTACAAAGCGTACTTTTTATATTTATAATAATAGAGACATTTAATTATAGGGTTAAAACTATATTTTCCGTCAGAAAACTGCAGAAATTAATATATAATGTCAAGCAATTTAATCACGCAGGGGTGCGTGTGTAGCGAGCGTAAACTGTCTTTCTCGTTTACGAAAGATTGTCGCGCGTCAACTTCTTTCTTAAGCGACAAAATGTTACTTTCCGCTTTAGATACACAAATAACTATTTCATTAGCACGAACAGTGAATGTTTTTAATTTCTAACGGCTTATGAAATTTTACATCCGACTCTGGAGATTAATTGTGTAATAATATCGATTACGAGAATCTAGTAACAAATGAACAATACAATCAAAACAAACAAAAGGATGCCCCGTCAAAACACTTTTGTAACGTTAATTGCATCTTTTATGAATAACAGAGTTGATGCGACAAGTTGAATGTCATTATTCATTTTACTACTGTGACAAATAATATGGAACAGTTTGTTTAAAAGCCTTGTAATGGTTGACCAAAGATAGTGTGTTTCAATATGATCCCAATAAATGCCTTAAAATGACTACCTTTGCATAATATGGAATGCATAATGTGCTTAATTAATAATGTGTGCGAGAAGATGCAACCATTCATGTAAATTATAAATCAGTTCTAATTACGGTTGTATTATTCAAAATAACAACGGTTACCACCGTCTATATCTAGTCAATACCAGCACATACCTACGTATATGAACTGTATGTAACATTTTATTTATATGTGAAACTTTGTTTGCTAAAAAATACTTACATAATTTCAAACTTTTAAGATAAATTCAGTGGTGTAAAAATATTATGGGTCTAACATTTTTCTAAATAGAATTTATTTTTGTACATGCTAGTACAAATTATAATGAAAAACATTACATACATCCAAACAGGGATGGATTGGGAATATGTTTAGTACCGGGAAATCCGGATGAGGTCGGACCAGGCCCGTCACTTGAACCGATGTTTTTTTTCATTATAATATTACCTTCCGTCACCTTTAGATAAGGAAGGTATTGTCTTTGGTCAAAAAATTCGATGACGAGTTTGTACTCAATAAGCACGTTTTAGGGTCCCTAGAATACGAATTTTCTATTTTTACGATGATGTCTGTATGTGTGTGTGTGTGTGTGTGTGTATACATATTTTATGATAAATTGGATAAATTTATAAAATAATTTATAATTTAAATCCCAGAGCCTACGATTAAAACAAAACTCCTTCTCTTAAATGTATGTAACTGTCAGATAACAGTCACTGTCAAAATACCAATCATTTCAAATTAATAGTGGTAACGTTTTGAAAAGAAAATAGTAAACTGAACATGAGTTATATGGAAAAGAACTAAATATAGTTTCCAACATGAGTAAATATGTAACTACCTATGTATTTAAATTAATAAAAATTAAATGGCGGGAGGTCTATGATTTGCTAATTTTTGATATTCTTTGTGTTGATAACAATGTGACAATAAATTTGTCCATTGAAAATAAATTTTAATATGCTAACGTATGTAATAGTTATTTATGTAACAAGAGTAGAAACAGAAGCATTATGCCATGAGGTCAAGTATTTCGTGACGAAGCTCGCCGAATCACGAAAATTATTGACCAAATATCATCCGTATTTATATTTTTGTCAATTTTTTTATTGATTAAATGAATTATTATATGAAAAGGTATCAGGTATGTTATAATTTATAATTTGATAAAAGTTATTTGGATCTAAATAAAATACCACCTTATATAAATGGTCATTTCATGTGTATGATGTCGGTAAAACAAAAAATAAGTATGTATTGCGAATTTAACAATTGGTTGTCAAAAATAAATATAGCTATAAATATTGGCGCACAAGAGTAGTGGGGAATTATTTCAAAATCAAGAATTTATGTTATTTTTGTATCGATTTATTTATTTTGTCAACTTTAATTTTTTATAATTTATTTTTTAAGTTCGTCAGGCCACGAGCCGTCACGGGCCACCGGGAAATTCCTGGTATCCCGCCGGGCCATTCCAGCCCTGCATCCAAAATAATGTAAAGAAGATAGTTGTGCTAATTAAAGTAAAATGAACTTTAGAGTTAGCATATTGTCAAAATGAAAGAAGCTTTGTTATTTAATTTTTTCTTTAATACTGAATTTCTGTTCGCTAATTTAGTTATTTCTGTATGCAATTGAAATATCTGAGGTATATTAAATACTAGTTACACCAAAGTTTGCCAGTCATCATTTGTCATTCGGACTATGAACATTGTATTTTTTCAACTCTGTATCATATTTTCAAAATTTTACTACAATGCCAGTTTGCCGCAATGTTTTCGAATTTATTATAATAATTTAAATCCAGCGTTATGTAAAAAATTATTGTTAACATGTAATTTATACATATTTTTCAAAAAAATATTACCTCCTGAAAATATAAATTTTACCGAATGGTTGAGAAAATTAAAACTTTTGTTTTATTCAAATACCCTGTCCAAATTTCGACTAATTACTTCTTCGTAATTATTATAAAATAAATAATGGGCCATTATAAAAAAAATAATTCGTTTGCTTAGAATTAAAACAACAATAGTAGAAATAATAATTGGTAAACCCTTGATCTGTAATGAACTAGACATTATTTTCACTGCAAATTGCAAGTGTGCATATACCAGCAGTTTGTAAAGTTATTATATTGTTATTTTATTATCAATTAAATTCTATTATTTTTATTTATCCTATAGTTCTAATTCCTACTCACCAAAGGAAGTACAAACACTCCAAGTCGTTCAAAACTGAGAACACATTTTTAACGTGTTTTTATACTGACATTATTACCAACATGAATGTACAGGTAAAGCTAAATTTAAGAAAGGTAACTAAAATATCACGCGTGTATTGATGGTTGTAGCTCTGTTTGTAAAATATCAACTTTTCACTTCGGAGTATAAAAAGAATATTAAGTTGCTTATTTGTATTATATAGTTTTTAAATATCTACTTCGGATTTACAGATTAAATAAAAATTATTCCGTGTTTTTATCTTACATCTTAATACAATCAATAGTTGAGATTATTAAGAACATGCCTGAAATTGTCGGATAAAAATGTGCCAGAAAATTAAGTGAATATTGCATAATAAATTCATTGAAAACGTTATTGGAAATATAAAACTTTTGCAAGAAAAGTTTTATATTAAGTTTTATAAAATAAAAATATAAGTGTAGATAGTAAATGTGCTGGATTTTTATGTACATTTTTATGTCAATTTTAATGCATACGTACTCTTACATAAATTTACGTAAAATAATTGAGCTATCAGTTTTCATATAAATCTATATAATTTTTTTAAACTTTAACGATCCGAGTCAATAAATCTTGCAATTCATACCGTCTTAAAGAAAAGTAGTTGCAGTATTAACAAAAACGGTCATCGGTGGTCCTGTTGTCAATAGTGCTCGTCTGGCATACAATGTTGCTCGTGTGGGATCGCGTCCGAATCCCAAATGAGTCAGTTTCTAACAAAAAAAAATGAAAATAAAAACACACCCCGATGAGTCTAAGTGGCAGCAGAGGTCACTATAAGTTACTTTGCATGTAACGAGGGTGTCAACAGAGGGCACTAAAAATGTCTCTGTATAAGTGCATATATGTAAACTTTTTATATCTAAATGGTGATAATTTGTATAAGTCAAATGAACTTATAACAAATAAATAAATTATTATTAATATTAACAAAAATTGTAATTGGTGCATAATTGTGACTTTTTAAAAAAAGTTCCTAATTAAAAAATAATTGTGAAAAAAATAGTAGAATTAGTTATAACATTTATATACACGGAATCCTGGGCCCAAAATAAGACGATTAAATAAAATTACCCCTATCCGACAGGACACCGTCTGTCCAGTATTCTACTTCAAAGTACTTCTAAAACAAATAACTTTTGCTTGTAGTAACGAAACGCTTTAATCGATTTCAATGAAATTTGGTATGACAATCCATATTGATATAGTTCATGTTACAAAATGGTATTTGTTATTGTTAGTGAACTACTAGTTTATGAAACTTGGATGTCACGGCCATGATTAGACCATATTTTTCTATGGCAACATCAATAACGTAAAATTATTGTTCTTCAGAAAGATACATTCAATAGTAAACTTTTTAATGTCTGCGTAAATTGTGATATCTGAAACGATTTAGACAAAAATATAAATTGTAAGTGACTGCACCGAGTCATTTTTAAAATATATTGTATCTAGCAGTCTTCGATCGGTAAACTGTGTTAATATACTTAATTTACAATTATTTATAACGATAAAATGTATTGTAATGGATTTCTCGGTGGTTGTAGGGCGGAGGTTTTATACAAAGAACAAAACTCTCATTGATGTTAATTTTATTTAAATTCCAATATTTCGTGGTTATTTTACCACTTCATCAGGGAAAACTACAACGTACAAAATTTGTTTATTCAAAAGAAGAGTTTTTTTATATTCACAATTTAGAAAAGTACTTACAAATAGTTTTAACTTGATAGAAAATTTACTAACTTCAAGAAACGTCTCATATTTCAGCTAAATGCACGTTAATTTTATGCAAATACACATATTATTTTTTAAAACAGATAATTTTAAACAAATACAAAGTTATTCATGTTCCATGTGCACATGGAGACAAATTCTAGGTTAAAATTTAGTTGCATTTGTTATCAGGAAACAGGTGAAGAAAAGAAAATGACCAATAGTGGCGCCAAAGTATGAATTGTTAAAACGAACGAAGAAGGTACGTATAAATCACACTTAAATTTTGTGTGTCGGTTTTATGTAATTATTTTCGTTTTTAATAATAGATGTTTGATCATATTGTACAAAATGATTAGTTTCTTGAACGTGATGTGCTAGCGCGCACTGGTTCTTACTATTGGTCCTTTTCTCTCCCTGCCTGTGCTGGGATATTCTAGATTTAAGTTTTTGAGAGGTTTGACCTAAATAAATTTTCCCACAAACACTGCATGGTATTTTATAAATAACAATTGACTGATTTAACAATGATGTCTTATCTTAAACATTTGAATAAAGGTTATTTATAGTCTTCAAGTTCTTTTGAGCAAAAATTAGATGTTTTTCGTCTTTAAATAAACCAATTAGATTCGGTGTAAGAGATGGTATATTAGGAAGGGCAATAAATATTTTTATTCACAATCGGTTAGTAATATGACGATTTCTGACTTTAAAAAAGTTGGGAAGTTAGTTATTGTTAACCTCATATTCCAAGAGGTTGGAAAGTATAACGTGAAGATAGCTGGGGTTGGAAAGTTGACACTTTCCAACCTCAGCTATACTCACGCTATACTTTCCAACCTCGAGGCGGGAAATAGCTGCCCCCCGCTTTGAGAGATCAATGCGTATCAATGATGGGTATTTACATATAAACAAAGCATCTTTACAATTTATATGATAAAAATATGGAATAAATTTGTAAATAATACAAGTAATGAATAAAATCAATATTTAAGGTTAGAAATCAAAGTGACAGTTCATGTGACAAATGAACAATCTCAGACCATTCGTTTATTTATGTTAGGTTATTATAATTTAAATATCAAATATTAATTTTTTATTTCAGATTGTGAATAAAATAGTATACAAACCTCGGTGAAAAGTTTCATTGTCTCGGGCTATAGTTAACCTCGGCGCTTCGCGCCTTGGTTAACTATCTTCGTCCTCGACAATGAAACACTTTCCACCTCGGTTAGTAATATACTATTCTTTCATTGTTATCATTAGCTTCGTGACCAAGATGGCGGTCGGCGTTACTAGTATTATATAATAAACGTTTTAGTAGTTGTCTAGGGAAAGAGTTCTCAACCAGTATCTTCTCTAATCTAGATAATGCCGAACTTGTAATAATTAATTCGGACAAAGGTAAGTTTGAAACTTGGAAATTATTCTAAAATACTACAAAAGTGATCCCTATGGTGCTCTTTCCACGATATTTTTGAGAGTCCGTGTGGTAACGCCTAATAAACGCCATCAACCTCACAAATATGTTGTCATCAGTTATCGAAAATCTGAGAATAAAAGCCAGGTTGGTATAAAGTTTTTATGCCAGTCGGCATGAAGTCTCGTCACGTTACATCTCCATACTGTGGGTTTCATGAAATATAATTTAATTTGTTGTTACAAATGGAATATTCAATTTAAAAAATTTAGGCGTTCACCCAAAATTTCGGACATAACTTAATTATTAATGCACTGACGCATTTAAATTGTAGGTAATTGAATATCATACATGCACGAATTGTACTAAACCGATATATTACTGTGGTACACGGTAGAGTAGGAATTCATTTATTAATATTTTGAAAATATGAACTATACAAATTTCTTCTTACGATTTTGTTTCTACTGTAAATTACATATTTGCCTAGTTAGTTTCATACTTTAAGATTTAACGTAACCAATTTGGGTTTTTTTTAGTTTAATAAGTAAGTAATAGGTAAAAATAAGTAATAGGTAAGTTGTAGTTTTGCACAATAGTGCAAGTAAAAGAGCTGGATACCCACCGTACGAGGCAGAATGTATCAGATTGGCATAGCTGGAACCGTTCTCCAGGAACGGTACTTAAATCTATGAGGACTCCTTCTTGTATATATTTTTTCTTGCGGCCCCCCTGTGTTCTCGTTTATCTTTTTAAGAAATACGTAAAAATGTAACATTAATTCTATATATCTCAAAATTGTTCAGGAACCCCCGTTAGCACATTTGTGGAATCCCAGGGACTCGAGGACCCCATTTTATGAAGATCTATTTTAAAGTATTCCATATGTGTACTAATAATTACCAATCTCGACCATTCCTATTGTACTCACTCGGCAATTTCTACCTCGCTTCGTTCGTATCCGAGACCGCATATATTAGCAAAATTTGATGGTAGTATTTGCTAGAATAGCATCCCCCAGTATTAACTTAAAAAATGGCACTTACTAGTTTACTTGTACGTAATTTTTGTAAGTAAATAACAATTTACTGTTTTATCAAACGAAATCATAATCCAAGCGATAATAATTTTTATTTTGTAATTCAGAAAAACCTATACATACACATACATACCTATCTACAGTAAGTATTGAAGTTGAATTATTTCTAAATAAATTGAAATATACATGTCGGAATAATTGTAAGATTAACCGACTTACCTGTAAGGAAGGTTGACCGTAATTTTCTGAGCTTGTCCTCCGATATAATTACTATGTATTATCGCGTTATGTCATACCCGTCGGTATATTTGAAAGCTGTGTAATAAAAAAAACACCCGACGTAATACCTCATTACAGCTCATTTAGTTACTCATTTCGTTATTTGTGATACGCATTTCGCACTTGGGTTCTTCAGGTGAGGTGGGGGTTTCGTAATTATATCGGAGGACAAGCTCGGAAAATTACGATCAACCTTCCTTTCAGGTAAGTCGATAAATCTTACAATTTTCCTACGCTTGTCCACCGATATAATTACTATTTAGATGTTTAAAGTGATAGGTGCGAAATCGTGTTGAATCTTATCGTATATAAACCAGTTTTCGTATATTATGATATACATAGCCCATACAAGCACCAAACCGGTTTGCAATAGCCTATAAATAACAATAGCTCCAAAAATTTAAACTAATTCTCTATATTTATTTGCAAAAGTTGACTATTAGGTAATTACATGTTTATTATAAAAGTTGATTAAATATTGAGAATTGGATGTTCAGCAACTGTTTTATTTGCTACAGAGGTGGAAGCGTTTCTTATACTGTAGCCTAGAAAAATATTAGTAATACTAGCTTTATTCATCTACTATTAGTTTGAGAACATACTGGATGATTCGGTTTTTGGTATGTTAGAATTAAATATCTTTGGTCATTTCAACGATATTCAGATGTGATAGGAATGTAGAGAATAATTGTTGACGCAGTGTACAATTAGGATTTTTCGTGGAAAAATGGAAAAACAAGTAAAGATTGTTGTCTAATAGGACCTGATATCTTTATTCGTTTACTATTTTCTATTTTATCTTGTATTCTTGTACGCAGGTTTATATTTATTGAACTCTATGTGCACTGGTAAGAACCATTAAGGTAACGAGTTTGATATTGGTCCTTGTAAGGGAATATATGTTTCCGATATATTTTAGAATTTGAACTCGATTTTATGTAACTTATTATTAATTAATTAGTAATTATCTCTAATTTGTCTTTTAATTACAAATTCATCTTCGCTTTTTACTAATAGTATTAGATTGAGAGCTGCTCGATAAGAAATTCCTGTGTAGTAGGAAGTCTCTACATGGACGGAGTTAGTTATGCAATTTATATAATATTTTAAACAATATGAATACGGTTCTAAATTTTTTGAGCAACAAAATTTCTTGGTTTTTTCTTTTGTGGCATCATAATGTTTATTCGGACAACGATGACAGAATTAAAGGCAGAACAGTTTGAGGAATATTTTTATTTATAAACACCCTTCGGATAATATCCCTTCTATTAGGGCAAGATTCTTGGACAACGAATGTGTGTCTCTAAAACGTGAAGGACTTTTTTATTCAACAAAATTTAGATTTTCTGCGTGCAATCTTTGGAATAATGGATACCAACTATTAAACTACCGATTGGTTTTTCAAGTATTATTATTTCTAACTAACTAATTATTGAAAAAAGGCAGAAAAAACGTAAAAGTAATACGCGTAATTAATTGTAAAGACACCTGAGAAGTCTGGAGTGCGTAATTTTTACAATTTGTGTTAATTATTCTGGCGCACAGGTCTAGGTCAATTTGCAGTTTCCCGAATTTTGTAACTATACAAGGTGTCCATGATAACTATTCCAACATAGGGAAAAATAAGAGATACGAAGCCGGTTAAATTAGATAAAAGTTGCCTATTTAGAACACCATGTTAATGGTGTTTCGTTATTTGCGAAAAGGGCAAAGGTCACTAAATGTAGGTGATAATGTAAATTTTGCTGTTTTTTACTTGGGAAATACTTCTAAGTGTTAAATAATACTGGATTTTTGGTTTGCACATTTTTAGGGAACTTTTTATATTTGTTCGACTTGTGAAGCTCAGCTTTTCTTTTTACTGTATCTTTTCAAGTTACGATGTAAAAGTTTTAATTTTGATATGGACGCCATATTGAAAAGGTACACCAGTTTGTTTTTGCCTTCCAACAATGTATAACATGTCTCAATTCATTTGTTTTAAACTGCAAAAATTCAACAATTATTAAGTTTATGGATTAAAAACAATAGTTGTTGCCATGTGATAGAAAGCTGCTAAAAATCCACACAATTTATGCGATAATTTCATTTCTGCGTGTTGCATTACCCACGTACTAAATTAAATTCATGACTGAGAGCTCCCCAGTCAGAGGTTGAGGCACTAGAAAAAAAAATCCAAGTTTAAAACTTTTGTTTTATGTGACACATAGTAAGAGAAAAATGACTGCATCACCAATTATGATGATTTTTGTGGTAGTTCGAAATGGTCATTTTTCTGTTAAGTTTTGCTAATAGTTATGTGGAGGTAAGAGAAATTTTCCTTTTTCCAAATGCCACAGATTTTAGTTCTTGCGTTGGATTGAAGTTACACATTTCTCTGTTAAAAAGAATTACGATTGTGATTCAAGTAGTTTTACTGCATATACACATTGATACTAAATTCTAGTTTTGTTTTTTTTATTCATAATTAGTATGTATAATAATAAATGGTAAACAATTAATTTCATATCTCTGATATTTCTTTCTATTAATAATAAAAACAATCGTGTTTGAAAACTATATTTGGTAGGTTACAGTTCTCAGTAATAGTTTAGATATTATTTTAGAATCTTCTAATTTTAAAAGTGGATGTAATATGAACATATTTAGTTTAACTAAATTTTAAATGAAGCTAAATTTTTCATTAGGATTTTTTATGCTAAAAATAACTTCATATGAACTCATTTGAAGTACCTAGCACTTAGATATAATACCTATAAAGAGTAAATCAGACAACAGCCAATTCATATTTTATGTTGACTGTTTCCAATAACTGTTCTAATAGATAATTTTGAAAGTTACAGCGAATCCGTTTACTTAGATTAAGACAACTTTGTCTTGCGTAAGATCCTGCCAATTACACGAGTAATTTTTTTCTGTAGAGCGACATTGCATTATGTACAATTGCAGCATTATCCATAAACTGAGAAGCGTATGCCAATTTTGGCAAGGAATCTGCTACGCCAATTAGAGTTAGATCGTTTGTTAGCATGTTACTCATTAAAACAACCATAGCTAAAAGGCTCTGAGTAATCTAATCATGTAAGGAAAATGTCTTGTTTGACCACTCTTTCCGGTATGAATGCTTGAATTTCACCAATTAGTTTAGGTGGGTGCAAGGCTTAATAAATTGCTACCAATGGGTATTTGTCAGCCATTTCTTTCTTTAATTTTTTGTTCATTCTTACAAAAAATTCATCGTGTATGTCCACGTTGTGGTCTTTGTTAATCGGTAGGATTTTTCCCCAAGAAAGAAGTAAATCTTTGCTTAAGACTTTATATACAGAGAAAAATACTTGTCTCCGAAACCATGTAGCTGGGTAAATTCTCGTTACCGCACACCGGACGAGCATGTATCATCCTTTTGTGTTGAAACTATATGAGTAAAAAATAAGATTCGTAAGTCTCGTGACAAACTACCTGAATCAAGGAAGGTTTTATGTTTACATAACAAATGTAACACTTAACGTATGTAACATTGTTACCAATAGGAATAAGCCAACAATAAACCTGGACTTTAGAAGGTTACTAAAAAGTACTTACCTCAATTCCTAAAAATTGGATAAACACATGTTTATCAGGAACGCAGCGGTAAGTCACTTGAGTATCTGTTTCAGATTAGTGTAATTATACGCCATAATGAACACATGTCACTCAGATCTAAGGGGGTAACTCCCGTGATTTCCAGATCCAAATGTTACAGGGCAGAAAAAAAGGATGAACACGCGTTCATCGGATCTATGAGGGTAAGTCACTTGATTACCAGATCCTTGTCATAACAAGGTATCTAGTACTTAATAGGACTTCAAAATCAGTTTTCTTCTCAATCTATTTAATTCCTCCTCCAACGCAGCGTAGCGGCAGCCTGAAGGTGAAGAGTGCCTTCTTTTTCACAATATCATTATCACTACACTTTATTTAAAAAACACAACACACAACCACTTGTTGAACGTCCGTATCCGACGGGTACAAATAACGGAATGCGTAACTAAATGAGCTGTAATGAGGTGTTACGTCGGGTGTTTTTTTTTATTACATAGCTTTCAAATGTACCGACGGGTATGACACAACACGGCACTACATAGTAATTATATCGGAGGACAAGCGAAGGAAAATTATTCTTAAAATATTGTTTATTAGCAACACGGTCGCAAATATATATTATGGAAATGAACCAATAGTGGGACAGTTATTTGTGGTATTATTATAACTCTTCGTTGGTGTGGTGAAAAAATGTTACGGCATACTGGTGTGGTGGGGTATGCCATACCTCAAAATATAAATATGGACTGTTATTGTGTGAAATATACTAAGTAAAATATTGTTAAAAATCTGCTAGCTTGCTTATAGTAAAATTAAAAGACAATGAACGCATGATTATACGTAGTGATGTGCTAATAAAAATTCCCGCAAGGAGTTTTGTTTTTTCCCGGAAAAATTCCCGGAACTTCCTGGAACTACGATTTGCAGGGAAAAATATCTTGACTACGTATAATGATGCGTTCATTGTCTTTTAATTTTATTGCAAGCAAGCTAGTAGATTCGTAACAATATTTTCCTAATACATTTCACACAATAACAGTCCATATTTATATTTTGAGGTATGGCATACCCCACCACACCAGTATGCCGTAACATTTTTTCACTACACCAACGAAGGGTTACAATAATACCACAAATAACTGTCCCACTATTGGTTCATTTCCATAATATATATTTGCGACCGTCTTGCCAAAAAACAATATTTTAATAATAATTTTTCTTCGCTTGTTCTCCGATATAATTACTATGTAGTGTCATGTTATGCCATACCCGTTGGTACATTTGAAAACTATATAATCAAAAAAACACCCGACGTAACACCTCATTACAGCTCATTTAGTTACTCATTCCGTTATTTGTACCCGTCGGATACGGACGTTCAACAAGTGGTTGTGTGTTGTGTTTTTAAATAAAGTATAGTGATAATGATATTGTGAAAAAGAAGACACTCTTCAGCTTCAGGCCGCCGCTACGCTACGTTGGAGGAGGAATTAAATAGATTGAGAAGAAAACTGATTTTGAAATCCTAGTAAGTACTAGATACTTTGTTATGGCAAGGATATCGTAGTCATGTGACTTACCCTCATAGATCCGATGAACGCGTGTTCATCTGTTTTCTACCCTGTAACATTTGGATCTGGAAATCAGGGAAGTTACCCCCTTAGATCTGAGGGACATGTGTTCATTATGGCGTATAATTACATTAATCTGAACCAGATACTCAAGTGACTTACCGCTGCGTTCCTTATAAACATGTGTTTAGCCAATTTTTAGTAATTAAGGTAAGTTCTTTATAGTACCCTTCTAAAGTCCAGGTTTAGTGTTGGCTTATTCCTATTGGTAACAATGTTACATTTGTTATGTAAACATCAAACCCTCCTTGATTCAGGTAGTTTGTCACGAGACTTACGAATCTTATTTTTTACTCATATAGTTTTAACACAAGAGGATGATACATGCTCGCCCGGTTTGCGGTAACAAGAATTTACCCAACTACATGGTTTTGGAGACAAGTCTTTTTCCCTGTATCTAAAGTCTTAAGCAAAGATTTACTTCTTTCTTGGGGAAAAATCCTACCGATTAACAAAGACCACAACATGGACATACAAGATGAATTTTTTGTAAGAATGAACAAAAATTTAAAGGAAGAAATGGCTGACAACTACCCGTTGGTAGCCATCTATTAAGACTTGCACCCACCTAAACTAATTGGTAAAATTCAAGCGTGCATACCGGAAACAGTGGTCAAACAAGACACTTTCCTTACATGATTAGATTACTCAGAGCCTTTTAGCTTTGGTTACCTTAATGATATTTAACACTAACTGTTATAGCAGATTCCTTGCCAAAATTGGCAGACGCTACTCAGTTTATGGATAGTGCCGCAATTGTACATAATGCAATCTCGCTCTACAGAAAATACATTTTCTCACCTCACCAAAATACAAAGTGCAGTAAAGTTGTGAAAGACCACAGGTACGGATGATTATTTCTTCAACAAAAATCTTTTTGAAAACGTAAAAACGAACACTCCATTTATTCAAAACCGGATTCGCTGTAGCTTTCAAAATTCTATACCAAAAAGAGTTATTGGAAACAGTCAACTTAAAACATGAATAGGCTGTTTTCTGACTTACTCTTTATAGGTATTATATCTAAGTGCTAGGTACTTCAAATGAGTTCATATGAAGTTATTTTTAGCATAAAAAACCCTAATGGAAAATTTAGCTTTATTTAAAATTTAGTAGAACTTAATATATGTTCATATTTCATCCACTTTTAAAATTAGAGGATTCTAAAATAGTATCTAAACTATTACTGGGAACTGTTACGTAGCAAATATAGTTTTCAAACACGATTATTTTTATTATTAATAGAAAGCAAATTTAGAAAATACCTTAGATTTAGTTTCAAATATCAGATATACGAAATTAATTGTTTACCATTTAGATTAAAAACATATATTATACATACTAATAATGAATAAAAAAACAAAACTAGAATTTAGTATTAATGTGTATCTACAGTAAAACTCCTTGAATCATTATAATTCTTTTTTAACAGAGAAATATGTAACTTCAATCCAACGCAAGAACTAAAGTTTGTGGCATTTGGAAAAAGGAAAATTTCTCTTACCTCCACATAACTATTAGCAAAACTTAACAGAAAAATGACCATTTCGAACTACCACAAAAATCATCATAATTGGTGATGCAGTCATTTTTCTCTTACTATGTGTCACATAAAACAAAAGTTTTAAACTTGAAATTTTTTTCTAGTGCTTCAACCTCTGACTAGGGAGTTCCCAGTCATGAATTTAATTTAGCACGTGGGTAATGCAACACGCAGAAATGAAATTATCGCATAAATTGTCTGGATTTTTAGCAGCTTTCTATCACATGGCAACAACTATTGTTTTTAATCCATAAACTTAATAATTGTCGAATTTTTGCAGTTTAAAACAAATGAATTGAGACATGTTATACATTGTTGGAAGGCAAAAACAAACTGGTGTACCTTTTCAATATGGCGTCCATATCAAAATTAAAACTTTTACATCGTAACTCGAAAATATACAGTAAAAAGAAAAGCTGAGCTTCACCAGTCGAACAAATATAAAAAGTTCCCTAAAAATGTGCAAACCAAAAATCCAGTATTATTTAACACTTAGAAGTATTTCCCAAATAAAAAACAGCAAAATTTACATTATCACCTACATTTATTGACCTTTGCCCTTTTCGCAAATAACGAAACACCATTAACATGGTGTTCTAAATAGGCAACTTTTATCTAATTTAACCGGCTTCGTATCTTTTATTTTTCCCTATGTTGGAATAGTTATCATGGACACCTTGTATAGTTACAAAATTCGGGAAACTGCAAATTGACCTAGACCTGTACGCCAGAATAATTAACACAAATTGTAAAAATTACGCACTCCAGACTTCTCAGATGCCTTTACAATTATTTACGCGTATTACTTTTACGTTTTCTCTGTCTTTTTTCAATAATTAGTTAGTTAGAAATAATAATACTTGAAAAACCAATCGGTAGTTTAATAGTTGGTATCCATTATTCCAAAGATTGCACGCAGAAAATCTAAATTTTGTTGAATAAAAAAGTCCTTCACGTTTTAGAGACACACATTCGTTGTCCAAGAATCTTGCCCTAATAGAAGGGATATTATCCGAAGGGTGTTTATAAATAAAAATATTCCTCAAACTGTTCTGCCTTTAATTCTGTCATCGTTGTCCGAATAAACATTATGATGCCACAAAAGAAAAAACCAAGAAATTTTGTTGCTCAAAAAATTTAGAACCATATTCATATTGTTTAGAATATTATATAAATTGTATAACTAACTCCGTCCATGTAGAGACTTCCTACTACACAGGAATTTCTTATCGAGCAGCTCTCAATCTAATACTATTAGTAAAAAGCGAAGATGAATTTGTAATTAAAAGACAAATTAGAGATAATTACATTACCAGATCAGCAAACTGAAAATATTAAGTTACATAAAATCGAGTTCAAATTCTAAAATATATCGGAAACATATTTTCCCTTACAAGGACCACTATCAAACTCGTTACCTTAATGGTTCTTACCAGTGCACATCGAGTTCAATAAATGTAAACCTGCGTACAAGAATACAAGATAAAATAGAAAACAGTGAACGAATAAAGACATCAGGTCCTATTAGACAACAATCTTTACTTGTTTTTCCATTTTTCCACGAAAAACCCGAATTGTACACTGCGTCAACAATTATTCTCTACATTCGTATCACATCTGAATATCGTTGAAATGACCAAAGATATTTAATTCTAACATACCAAAAATCGAATCATCCAGTATGTTCTCAAACTATTATTAGATGGATAAAGCTAGTATTAAAAAAGAGCCGTGTAGTTACTAATATTTTTCTAGGCTACAGTATAAGAATCGCTTCCACCTCTGTAGCAAATAGAACAGGTGTTAAACATCGAATTCTCAATATTCAATCAACTTTTATAATAAACCTGTAATTACCTAATAGTCAACAATTGAAAATAAGTATAGAGATTTAGTTTAAATTTTTGGGGCTATTGTTATGTATAGGCTATTGCAAACCGGGTTGGTGCTTGTATGGGCTATGTATATCATAATGTATGAAAACTGTTTTATGTACGATAAGATTCAACACGATTTCTCACCTATCACTTTAAACATCTAAACAGTAATTATATGGGTGGACAAGTGTAGAAAAATGGTAAGATTAACCGACTTACCTGTAAGGAAGGTTGATCGTAATTTTCCGAGCTTGTCCTCCGATATAATTACGAAACCTCCACCTCATTCGAAGAACCCAAGTGCGAAATGCGAATCACAAATAACGAAATGAGTAACTAAATGAGCTGTAATGAGGTGTTTCGTCGGGTGTTTTTTTGATTACTTAGCTTTCAAATGTACCGACGTGTATGATATAACGCGACACTACATAGTACGATCAACCTTCCTTACAGGTAAGTCGGTTAATCTTACAATTATTCCGACCTATGTATATTTTAATTTGTTTAAATTTTATTTTTTGTTCCATTGATTATATATTTCATCATATTTATTTGTATCGTTCAATTTATTTATAAAATTACTTTCGAGCATGAACAGAAAATATTAGCGATATGGGAAAAAGTAGGATCAGATCCTGAATATATGCCGTTTTTTGTAATATATATATATATATATATATATATATATATATATATATATATATATATATATATATTTGGAGATAAATTTTAGTGGGTATATCAGTGGGATGTTTTCTGGGCTTAAATTTGTTTTAGTAGATTCTTTTAAAATCTGTGAAGCTTTCGTGTATTTGGATTGTACACTTCATCAGGACGGTTTTGTTGAAGTTATTTGATAGTCAATGTCATAAAGATAAAACTTATATTAATTTTGACAAAAACACATCGTTTTTTTGATTCGTCGCAATTGTACGAAGGCTTGACACATTTTAAAAGAATCTACTAAAACAAATGTAAGCCCAGAAAACATTCCACTGATATACCCACACACACACACACACACACACACACACACACACACACACACACACACACACACACACACACACACACACACACACACACACACACACACACACACACACACACACACACACACACACACACACACACACACACACACACACACACACACACACACACACACACACACACACACACACACACACACACACACACACACACACACACACACACACACACACACACACACACACACACACACACACACACACACACACACACACACACACACACACACACACACACACACACACACACACACACACACACACACACACACACACACACACACACACACACACACACACACACACACACACACACACACACACACACACACACACACACACACACACACACACACACACACACACACACACACACACACACACACACACACACACACACACACACACACACACACACACACACACACACACACACACACACACACACACACACACACACACACACACACACACACACACACACACACACACACACACACACACACACACACACACACACACACACACACACACACACACACACACACACACACACACACACACACACACACACACACACACACACACACACACACACACACACACACACACACACACACACACACACACACACACACACACACACACACACACACACACACACACACACACACACACACACACACACACACACACACACACACACACACACACACACACACACACACACACACACACACACACACACACACACACACACACACACACACACACACACACACACACACACACACACACACACACACACACACACACACACACACACACACACACACACACACACACACACACACACACACACACACACACACACACACACACACACACACACACACACACACACACACACACACACACACACACACACACACACACACACACACACACACACACACACACACACACACACACACACACACACACACACACACACACACACACACACACACACACACACACACACACACACACACACACACACACGCACACACGCACGCACGCACGCACGCACGCACGCACGCACGCACGCACGCACGCACGCACGCACGCACGCACGCACGCACGCACGCACGCACGCACGCACGCACACACACACACACACACACACACACACACACACACACACACACACACACACACACACACACGCACACACAACACACACAGCACGCACGCACGCACGCACGCACGCACGCACGCACGCACGCACGCACACACACACACACACACACACACACACACACACACACACACACACACACACACACACACACACACACACATAGGGATTTAACATGGGATTTTAGTTTTTTGCAATTTCCTGCTCTCCTGTTCTTTCTACGGCAAAAACTGTAGAGTACAATTGTTCAGAATTACAAATTACATACAAAAATGTATTTACATTTATTATTATGTTTTTGGTTTCTTCGCAATTTTAAAAAGAAATTTCAAAATTTCTGTTATTTTGTAGGAATAGCCATGACTTATAACTCAAATGTTTAAACATAATAATGTCATTCAATTTCTGTCAAATTTCCAAAATTTTCTCTAAGTTAATTTAATAATGAATGTTTATTCAAATAAGGAACGAGTTTTCATTATAAAAAATTATTATGGTGGAAATAGTTTTAGAAGAATACGTGATTTGTTTTCCATAAAGTACGAAAATACACTGGCTTGCAAAAAAATCGCGTACACCTATTTTTTGCTGTATTGAGTCGATCTTTATTTTTAACTTGTCAATGTCACTAGTGTCAATTAAGATGTCAAAATTAACATAAATTCAAATACATTCTTGGTTGTTCTTTCATTTTTCTGGAATATATTTGTCATTTAACAGCAGGTAAATTAAACACAATGAAGAACTAGCTCCATAATAGATCAAATTGTGATGACAGTGACAACATTGTCAGTTTTTACATTATTTACAGAACTAAAAAATTACAAAAACTCGGTTACTTGATTTTTAAGGTGTACGCGAATTTTTTACAAGCCAGTGTACACCAATTCCTATTATAGCAACAAGTTCTAAACTTGCTAAAAACGTTGAAAACACAGCTACACTAGCACACACACACTAAGGAAGGTAATGAAGGAAATAATAATAATAATGGAAGACGTTATAACGAAGTGATTGAAGAAATGGTATTGGCTACGATAAATCAAAATTCTACGTAGTTGATACATTTGGAATTGGTTTTTTATTAAATGGTATACCTAATAAAAAATGCGTATTAAAATTAAAAGTTGTTTGTTTTTATTTAATTTTTAAGTTAGATTAACGTATGGCTGACGTTTATAAATATTTTTTGACAACCAGAAAAAAATAAATTCCATGGCTATTGCTACAAAATAGCAGAAATTTTGAAATTTCTTCTTAAAATTGTGAAGAAATCAAAAACATAATAATAAATGTAAATACATTTTTGTATGCAATTTTTAATTCTAAACAATTTTATACTCTACAGTTTTTGCCGTAAATAGAACAGGAGAGCAGGAAATTGCAAAAAACTAAAATCCCATGTTAAATCCCTATGTTCACCCCTAACCGCCGCCACCCTGTATATATATATATATATATATATA
Organism: Harpalus rubripes; assembly: GCA_963082715.1. Classification (NCBI taxonomy): domain Eukaryota; kingdom Metazoa; phylum Arthropoda; class Insecta; order Coleoptera; family Carabidae; genus Harpalus; species Harpalus rubripes. The sequence continues at coordinate 71,929,520 of OY720448.1, read as the reverse complement.
TATATATATATATATATATATATATATATAAATTAGCAAAAGGGCTCCAGATAGTTTTGCATTGTATAAATGAAGGTTAAAGAAAGAGATGCAGAATGTCAAAATTTTTAATTATGTGGCGATCGATTTAGGCTTTAATTGCCATCATTAGGCCGACGGTAAAAATATACATAAATAAAAAGTTAACAATAATATAAATATGTATATATATATATATATATATATATATATATATATATATATATATATATATATAAATTTATTTGAATTATTTAGGATTTTAGGTTAAGTGCACATGCTGTACGAGAAAAACAAGGAAACAGATACTTACAGTCAAAAATATAAAATATATCTAGGAATTGAATCCATTGTTGAAAAATAAAAGCATTAAATTGTATTAGAATATAAAAAATAGTAGAAATTTTATATATATATATATATATATATATATATATATATATATATATATATATATATATATATATATATAAGGAATCTATCCAGGAAGGACAGATGATGAAGACTGAATTATTTAAGTTTAATATTTAGGGAATAAATTACGAAGTAGGTGGCGTTAGTGTTAATCTTAATGTTTATTGGATTCGAAAAAAGGTGGTAAATATTTAAATAAGTGTGGTTCAGGAAAAACTGTATTTTCATTTAGTAATATGTTGTCTTTTGACATTGCATGTGTAATTATCTCGTACATTTCTAAGAGAACTAATTTGTGATATTTATTCTCATTATGTAAAAGTTCTAGATTATTTTCTATTGTGATTTGATGATGTGTTGTGTCTATGTGCGCACCTACAGCGGAGAGTGGTCTTTTATTTATATGTTCTTTAAATCTTGTATTTAAATTTCAAGTTGTTAAGCCTATATAAATTTTGTTACAATTATTACATGTTATTTTATATATCCCCGATTTTTCCACAGATGATGTTTTTTTTGGTTTATTATTAATAAAATGTGTTGCTAAGGTATTGTGTGATTTAGATGTGATAGTGAGATTAAATTTTGTTAATATTTTCCTAAATTTATTGAAAGTGTTTTTATTATAAGGTATAGAAATATAGTGAGTTATAGGTTTTGTATGTGGGTAGATTTCTTTAAGTATTTTGGTTTTGATGATATTATTATAAATATTTAAGATATATTTTATGGGATATTTGTTATTATAGCCTATTTTTATTATAGTATTGAATTCTTTTTGGAAATTTTCTTTAGAATGTGGTGTTGAAAGTAGTCTATGGAATAAATAATGAAATGCTGATTGTTTTACAGTGGGATTGTGGTATGAGTCGTATGGGATTATTGTATCTGTTGCTGTTGGTTTTCGGTAAATGTTAAATTCAATATTGTTGTTTGATTTAGTTATTGTGAGGTCTAAAAAATTTATTGAATTATTTGTCTCTTTTTCTATTGTAAATTTTATTTTTGGTAAGATTATTTATTGTGTTAAGAAAATCTTGTAACTCTGTGTCCGTACCACTCCATAGACACAACACATCATCGACATATCTAACCCAAAATAGAATTTTATTATGAGAGGATAGCTTCATTATATTTTGTTCTAAGTTATCTATGAAAATATTTTCTAGGATTCCACTAATAGGGCTTCCCATTGGTAGCCCGTTGTTTAAAATGTAAGTTTTGTTATTAAATTGAAAGAGTAAACTAATACAACAAAAACATTCCAATCACAATAAACACAACACGCCGACCGACACAACAAATCACAACTATAACAACACACAACTTCCACATACACTGCCTTCACACAACAACACAATACAACAAAACCCTCAACCAAACCCAACCAGCGATTTTCATCCTCGTTTAACAAACTTAACCAATTTCACATTCACAAAACACGAGACCGAACTACTCAACACCAGCCACAAATTCGCACCACAACCAACATCAAACATGCTACTACAAACTACCATAGAAATAGAAGCCCAGCTGCAACACCACCCACAACATGAAGACATCTTTAACAACATCGCCAACTTAATCAAGAACAATAGAGAGGTGAGTGCACATGTTGATGAGAATGACACGGAAACAACATACAATCCTATCAATTCAAATATCAACTTTAAAAATAAAATCATTAATAAAAATATTAAATCTATACAGAAAAAACTAACTGATAATAAACTAACAATAACAAAAGCTGATAAGAATGCAGGACTGGTTATCTTAAATACAGAAGATTATATCAATAAAACACTCACTTTTTTCAACAACAATAACATAACTGAAACCAAGAAAAACCCATATAATTCTTACAATATAAATTTAAATAACTTACTAAAACAAAGCTCTAATACACTCAATAAATTTTCCATACACAAAAGACAGTTAATCAACCCTAACCCTTCTACACCAACTCTATACAGTTTAATAAAATTACATAAAAATTATAAATCTATCCGGCCGATTACCAGTTCGACATCATCACCAGCTCATAAACTATCTAAATTTCTTAATCATTTAATCACAGATCTTACAAATTATCAATCTAGATATTCTATTAAAAATTCAACAGAACTCATAAATCAATTAAATAATCATAATTTGAACAATAATGACTTTAAGATAGTCTCTTTTGACATTGTAAACCTTTATACGAACGTACCAATAGATGAAACAATTAACATTCTTTCTGATTTTCTAAAAAATGATACTGAATTCATAAATTCCATTAACCTAGATTCCACAGATTTAGATAACATTATAAACCTTTTCAAAATTGCAACTAAACAAAATTTCTTTCAATTTAATAACAAAACTTACATTTTAAACAACGGGCTACCAATGGGAAGCCCTATTAGTGGAATCCTAGTAAATATTTTCATAGATAACTTAGAACAAAATATAATGAAGCTATCCTCTCATAATAAAATTCTATTTTGGGTTAAATATGTCGATGATGTGTTGTGTCTATGGAGTGGTACGGACACAGAGTTACAAGATTTTCTTAACACAATAAATAATCTTACAAAAATAAAATTTACAATAGAAAAAGAGACAAATAATTCAATAAATTTTTTAGACCTCACATTAACTAAATCAAACAACAATATTGAATTTAACATTTACCGAAAACCAACAGCAACAGATACAATAATCCCATACGACTCATACCACAATCCCACTGTAAAACAATCAGCATTTCATTATTTATTCCATAGACTACTTTCAACGCCACTTTCTAAAGAAAATTTCCAAAAAGAATTCAATACTATAATTAAAATAGGCTATAATAACAAATATCCCATAAAATATATCTTAAATATTTATAATAATATCATCAAAACCAAAATACTTAAAGAAATCTACCCACATACAAAACCTATAACTCACTATATTTCTATACCTTATAATAAAAACACTTTCAATAAATTTAGGAAAATATTAACAAAATTTAATCTCACTATCACATCTAAATCACACAATACCTTAGCAACACATTTTATTAATAATAAACCAAAAAAAACATCACCTGTGGAAAAATCGGGGATATATAAAATAACATGTAATAATTGTAACAAAATTTATATAGGCTTAACAACTAGAAATTTAAATACAAGATTTAAAGAACATATAAATAAAAGACCACTCTCCGCTGTAGGTGCGCACATAGACACAACACATCATCAAATCACAATAGAAAATAATCTAAAACTTTTACATAATGAGAGTAAATATCACAAATTAGTTCTCTTAGAAAAGTACGAGATAATTACACATGCAATGTCAAAAGACAACATATTACTAAATGAAAATACAGTTTTTCCTGAACCACACTTATTTAAATATTTACCACCTTTTTTTGAATCCAATAAACATTAAGATTAACACTAACGACACCTACTTCGTAATTTATTCCCTAAATATTAAACTTAAATAATTTAGTCTTCATCATCTGTCCTTCCTGGATAGATTCCTTATATATATATATAAAAAAATTCTACTATTTTTTATATTCTAATACAATTTAATCCTTTTATTGTTCAACAGTGGATTCAATTCCTAGATATATTTTATATTTTTGACTGTAAGTATCTGTTTCCTTGTTTTTCTCGTACAGCATGTGCACTTAACATAAAATCCTAAATAATTCAAATTAATTTATATATATATATATATATATATATATATATATATATATATATATATATATATATATATATATACCGGGTGTCTTAGGCCGACCGGCACATGGGCGATTAACATGTAAAATTAGTTAATTGTGAATAGTATCTCCCCAGTGCAAGATATTAAGATGAAATTTTGCATGCTTATCCGGGGATACTATTTCTATGGATTTCAATTCAAATCAGTCAATTTACAAGTGTAATATTAGAATAAATTAAGAAAAATTGTAGAAGTACCATGAATGTTATTCATATCTTGAAAATAATAGTATCTAAGCAACAGCTCTGATAGAGTAGGGGTAACGTGCGCGCTTCACAATTTAGAGAGTCGGGTTCGAAACCAACCGACAGCAATATTTATTTTTTAATTTTTTCTTTTCAAAATAATTTTTATTATTAATATGTTTTTAATCTTTTATTAATATTTAATTTAATAAATTGGATACATTGTACGTAACAAGATTTATTTATTTAAAAAATATTAAATTAATGTTATCTAAATCTGTGGAATCTAGGTTAAAGGAATTTATGAATTCAGTATCATTTTTTAGAAAATCAGAAAGAATGTTAATTGTTTCATCTATTGGTACGTTCGTATAAAGGTTTACAATGTCAAAAGAGACTATCTTGAAGTCATTATTGTTCAAATTATGATTATTTAATTGATTTATGAGTTCTGTTGAATTTTTAATAGAATATCTAGATTGATAATTTGTAAGATCTGTGATTAAATGATTAAGAAATTTAGATAGTTTATGAGCTGGTGATGATGTCGAACTGGTAATCGGCCGGATAGATTTATAATTTTTATGTAATTTTATTAAACTGTATAGAGTTGGTGTAGAAGGGTTAGGGTTGATTAACTGTCTTTTGTGCATGGAAAATTTATTGAGTGTATTAGAGCTTTGTTTTAGTAAGTTATTTAAATTTATATTGTAAGAATTATATGGGTTTTTCTTGGTTTCAGTTATGTTATTGTTGTTGAAAAAAGTGAGTGTTTTATTGATATAATCTTCTGTATTTAAGATAACCAGTCCTGCATTCTTATCAGCTTTTGTTATTGTTAGTTTATTATCAGTTAGTTTTTTCTGTATAGATTTAATATTTTTATTAATGATTTTATTTTTAAAGTTGATATTTGAATTGATAGGATTGTATGTTGTTTCCGTGTCATTCTCATCAACATGTGCACTCACCTCTCTATTGTTCTTGATTAAGTTGGCGATGTTGTTAAAGATGTCTTCATGTTGTGGGTGGTGTTGCAGCTGGGCTTCTATTTCTATGGTAGTTTGTAGTAGCATGTTTGATGTTGGTTGTGGTGCGAATTTGTGGCTGGTGTTGAGTAGTTCGGTCTCGTGTTTTGTGAATGTGAAATTGGTTAAGTTTGTTAAACGAGGATGAAAATCGCTGGTTGGGTTTGGTTGAGGGTTTTGTTGTATTGTGTTGTTGTGTGAAGGCAATGTATGTGGAAGTTGTGTGTTGTTATAGTTGTGATTTGTTGTGTCGGTCGGTGTGTTGTGTTTATTGTGATTGGAATGTTTTTGTTGTATTAGTTTACTCTTTCAATTTAATAACAAAACTTACATTTTAAACAACGGGCTATCAATGGGAAGCCCTATTAGTGGAATCCTAGAAAATATTTTCATAGATAACTTAGAACAAAATATAATGAAGCTACCCTCTCATAATAAAATTCTATTTTGGGTTAGATATGTCGATGATGTGTTGTGTCTATGGAGTGGTACGGACACAGAGTTACAAGATTTTCTTAACACAATAAATAATCTTACAAAAATAAAATTTACAATAGAAAAAGAGACAAATAATTCAATAAATTTTTTAGACCTCACATTAACTAAATCAAACAACAATATTGAATTTAACATTTACCGAAAACCAACAGCAACAGATACAATAATCCCATACGACTCATACCACAATCCCACTGTAAAACAATCAGCATTTCATTATTTATTCCATAGACTACTTTCAACACCACATTCTAAAGAAAATTTCCAAAAAGAATTTAATACTATAATAAAAATAGGCTATAATAACAAATATCCCATAAAATATATCTTAAATATTTATAATAATATCATCAAAACCAAAATACTTAAAGAAATTTACCCACATACAAAACCTATAACTCACTATATTTCTATACCTTATAATAAAAACACTTTCAATAAATTTAGGAAAATATTAACAAAATTTAATCTCACTATCACATCTAAATCACACAATACCTTAGCAACACATTTTATTAATAATAAATCAAAAAAAACATCACCTGTGGAAAAATCGGGGATATATAAAATAACATGTAATAATTGTAACAAAATTTATATAGGCTTAACAACTAGAAATTTAAATACAAGATTTAAAGAACATATAAATAAAAGACCACTCTCCGCTGTAGGTGCGCACATAGACACAACACATCATCAAATCACAATAGAAAATAATCTAGAACTTTTACATAATGAGAGTAAATATCACAAATTAGTTCTCTAATGCCCGTTTGCACCGTTGCATTATATAAGTTACACTTCAGCAAGTGGCACTTAAATATAAGTTGCAGTTATATAAAATTATCTTTGCATCAGTTCCACTTGAGAAAAACTTTCCTAAGCGTCACTTGCCCAGATCACTCTGGGGAAATTGTATTTTTTTATTGTTTCTATATTTTCCTTTCCAAGGTGACAAGTGACATTTTGTTTATAATACTGTCATTATTGTTATATTGAGAGTTGTATTTGATTCTAGTATATATAATACAAAGTAAGTATTATGTATAAACATGCAAAATATTTCGTTTTCTTATATGAGCTTCATTGTACCGTTGTTCAGCTTCAGTGACTGGATTTAGAAGTGGAGTTAACAAATAAGGTCGAAGTTGATACCAACTATCTCCCAATAACAGGCAATTATCGTGCCTATTTGCCTCAAATTCGGCCTTAATGTTACTATTATTAAAAACAGTAGCGTCATGAGTTGATCCAGGCCATTGTGCTACTATATTTATAATTTTCATATCTGTATCACATATAGCCTGTACATTATATGAAAAATAATATTTTCTGTTGCCTCCTGGAGACTGAATTTTGATATGTCTACACAGTCTATGGCTCCTATTATTTTAGGAAATGAAGCTATTTCAAAAAAAATATTTTGTGTAATTTGTTTGTCTCTTGCTGTTATATATTTTATAAACTGCTCTCTGAGCGACGCAATAGCTACTGACGCTCTTACAATTATCCTTATTGATACAGTTGAACAATGCATTCCTGCAAAATCTGCCACACTTGTGAGGTGACCACCAGTTGCATAAAAACGCAAACACGTAAGAATTTGCTTTTTAGGAGATATAGAATTGTTCATGTCATTTGTGAATTCCAATTGATTTTCTATCAATACCAATAACTCCAATGTTGTTTCCTTTGCCAACCGAAATCTCTGATATAATGTTAAATCATCCAATGTGTGAAAAAAAAATTGTTCTACTATAAACTCTCCTTGGAATACCATAATTTATTAAATTAATATCGTCGAAAACATTCATCTATCAGTTTGACACACAGTACGAAATGACAGTGAATATTCATAAGTGTCACTTAATGCAGTTGAGCGGTAGATGAAGTACGGCTTAATATAAGCGTCACTTGGTAAAAATAAAGTGGAACTTAAGGTGCGGTGCAAAGGTTTTTAGTAATTTAAGCGCCACTTATTACTGAGCGCAACTTAACTCGCAACGGTGCAAACGGGCATTAGAAAAGTACGAGATAATTACACATGCAATGTCAAAAGACAACATATTACTAAATGAAAATACAGTTTTTCCTGAACCACACTTATTTAAATATTTACCACCTTTTTTCGAATCCAATAAACATTAAGATTAACACTAACGAAACCTACTTCGTAATTTATTCCCCAAATATTAAACTTAAATAATTCAGTCTTCATCATCTGTCCTTCCTGGATAGATTCCTTATATATATATATAAAAAAAAAATTCTATTATTTTTTATATTCTAATACAATTTAATCCTTTTATTTTTCAACAATGGATTCAATTCCTAGATATATTTTATATTTTTGACTGTAAGTATCTGTTTCCTTGTTTTTCTCGTACAGCATGTGCACTTAACCTAAAATCCTAAATAATTCAAATAAATAAATTTATATATATATATATATATATATATATATATATATATATATATATATATATATATATATATATATATATACCGGGTGTCTTAGGCCGACCGACACATGGGCGATTAACATGTAAAATTAGTTAATTGTGAATAGTATCTCCCCAGTGCAAGATATTAAGATGCAATTTTGCATGCTTATCCGGGGATACTATTTCTATGGATTTCAATTCAAATCAGTCAATTTACAAGTGTAATATTAGAATAAATTAAGAAAAATTGTAGAAGTACCATGAATGTTATTCATATCTTGAAAATAATAGTATCTAAGCAACAGCTCTGATAGAGTAGGGGTAACGTGCGCGCTTCACAATTTAGAGAGTCGGGTTCGAAACCAACCGACAGCAATATTTATTTTTTAATTTTTTCTTTTCAAAATAATTTTTATTATTAATATGTTTTTAATCTTTTATTAATATTTAATTTAGTAAAGTGGATACATTGTACGTAACAAGATTTATTTATTTAAAAATATTTTATTATTTGCTTTATTGGTTTATTATAAATTAAATTTCTTCAAATTATAGTTAGCCCTGACGAAAACAAAAAAACGAGAACATTTGATTTGAATAATCAAACGTCAAATGCAGATTTGTATTGTACTATCTTTATTTGTTGCTAGTGTTATTTAAATAATATGGATTTAACTACAAAAGATAAAATTCGTATTGTGAAATTATTTCACATTGGTAATAGCCTACAGCAAACTGCTGATGTATTTTCTGCCGAAAATCCAGAAAAAGTAGTTAATAAATCCCGTGTAAGGCGTATTATTAACAGATTTGAAGAAACTGGGTGTGTTGCTAATTACACAAAGCAGGAAATACAACCAATTGAAAATGAATTTGAAGAAATAATAATTGCGCGGGTTGAAGTGGAGCCTACTATTAGTTTAAGAAGTTTACAAATGGAATGTGGAATAAGTAGAACAAAAATTGCTAGAATACTTAAGAAAAATGGATTTAGAAGTTACAAAGTAGGTAACCATCAAGAATTGCGAGACGGCGACGAAGAAAGAAGAGCAACTTATTGTGAAACAATTATGGATATAGCCAATGAAAACAGAAACTTTTTGTACTCCCTCTGTTATACCGATGAATGCACATTTACTCTTCATAACGAACCGAATGTGCAAAACTTTCGCCACTGGTCAAAAGATAAACCAACTCTTAAAAATTTATCAAGAACCCAATATCCCCAGAAGGTTAATGTTTGGGCGGGAATTTTGGGATCACACATTATTGGACCATATTTTATTGAAGGGACATTGAACGGTCCAAAATATTTAGATTTATTGGAAACAGTAGTTGGGCCTAGACTTACAGAATTAAATATGGAGAGGATATGGTTTCAACAGGATGGGTGTCCAGCGCATAACGTGCAAATTGTCAAAGAATATTTGGACAATTCATTTCCAGATTCTTGGATTGGTTTAAATGGACCAATTAATTGGCCGGCAAGGTCTCCTGATCTAAGCCCCTTAGATTTTTTTCTTTGGGGTCATTTAAAATCAAAAATTTACGGCCATTATGAATTGACCACTTTAGAAGACCTGAAACCGGCAATAAGGAATGAATGTAGGCTTATTTCTTATCGACAGCTAAGCAACGTGAGACAGCAATGTTACGATCGTCTCGGATTTTGCTTAGCGCAAAACGGCGGCTATTTTGAATATTTATTATAATTTTTAAATTTTAATGTTGTAATTAGTAGGTACGATTTATTATTTTTTAAATAAATAAATCTTGTTACGTACAATGTATCCACTTTATTAAATTAAATATTAATAAAAGATTAAAAACATATTAATATTAAAAATTATTTTGAAAAGAAAAAATTAAAAAATAAATATTGCTGTCGGTTGGTTTCGAACCCGACCCTCTAAATTGTGAAGCGCGCACGTTACCCCTACTCTATCAGAGCTGTTGCTTAGATACTATTATTTTCAAGATATGAATAACATTCATGGTACTTCTACAATTTTTCTTAATTTATTCTAATATTACACTTGTAAATTGACTGATTTGAATTGAAATCCATAGAAATAGTATCCCCGGATAAGCATGCAAAATTGCATCTTAATATCTTGCACTGGGGAGATACTATTCACAATTAACTAATTTTACATGTTAATCGCCCATGTGTCGGTCGGCCTAAGACACCCGGTATATATATATATATATATATATATATATATATATATATATATATATATATATATATATATAAATTTATTTGAATTATTTAGGATTTTAGGTTAAGTGCACATGCTGTACGAGAAAAACAAGGAAACAGATACTTACAGTCAAAAATATAAAATATATCTAGGAATTGAATCCATTGTTGAAAAATAAAAGGATTAAATTGTATTAGAATATAAAAAATAGTAGAAATTTTATATATATATATATATATATATATATATATATATATATATATATATATATATATATATAAGGAATCTATCCAGGAAGGACAGATGATGAAGACTGAATTATTTAAGTTTAATATTTAGGGAATAAATTACGAAGTAGGTTTCGTTAGTGTTAATCTTAATGTTTATTGGATTCGAAAAAAGGTGGTAAATATTTAAATAAGTGTGGTTCAGGAAAAACTGTATTTTCATTTAGTAATATGTTGTCTTTTGACATTGCATGTGTAATTATCTCGTACTTTTCTAATGCCCGTTTGCACCGTTGCGAGTTAAGTTGCGCTCAGTAATAAGTGGCGCTTAAATTACTAAAAACCTTTGCACCGCACCTTAAGTTCCACTTTATTTTTACCAAGTGACGCTTATATTAAGCCGTACTTCATCTACCGCTCAACTGCATTAAGTGACACTTATGAATATTCACTGTCATTTCGTACTGTGTGTCAAACTGATAGATGAATGTTTTCGACGATATTAATTTAATAAATTATGGTATTCCAAGGAGAGTTTATAGTAGAACAATTTTTTTTTCACACATTGGATGATTTAACATTATATCAGAGATTTCGGTTGGCAAAGGAAACAACATTGGAGTTATTGGTATTGATAGAAAATCAATTGGAATTCACAAATGACATGAACAATTCTATATCTCCTAAAAAGCAAATTCTTACGTGTTTGCGTTTTTATGCAACTGGTGGTCACCTCACAAGTGTGGCAGATTTTGCAGAAATGCATTGTTCAACTGTATCAATAAGGATAATTGTAAGAGTGTCAGAAGCTATTGCGTCGCTCAGAGAGCAGTTTATAAAATATATAACAGCAAGAGACAAACAAATTACACAAAATATTTTTTTTGAAATAGCTTCATTTCCTAAAATAATAGGAGCCAAGATATGAATAACATTCATGGTACTTCTACAATTTTTCTTAATTTATTCTAATATTACACTTGTAAATTGACTGATTTGAATTGAAATCCATAGAAATAGTATCCCCGGATAAGCATGCAAAATTTCATCTTAATATCTTGCGCTGGGGAGATACTATTCACAATTAACTAATTTTACATGTTAATCGCCCATGTGTCGGTCGGCCTAAGACACCCGGTATATATATATATATATATATATATATATATATATATATATATATATATATATATATATATATATATATATATTTCAAAAACGGCATTACTCGTATTTTTAAAAACACACCCCACCGGGTAAAATGAACTCTCTTTGATATACAAAGCGAGTATTTTTATATTTGTTGTCTATTTCGCCAATATGAATTTTAATATCCAATCACAATTTTTTATTTACCATATCATAGAATACTGTAAATATTTATATTTCTGTTCAGATTATTCTTGAATTGACAATATTGCACGCAACAGTTTATATTATTTATTATGTATGATTCATCGTTTAAATGAAATAAAATAAAATTAAAAAGGCAGACCCAAGATAGAATAGGAAAGAATAAATAACGAGAAAAAACTAATTTGAAAAAATAACAATAAACATTAATAACACACTGAAAATTGGAACAATACTCTGAATTTTAAAAATGCATATCTCGCTTATTACGCAGAGTTTTCAAGTGATGGTTACACTATAATTCTTGATCAACCTATTCTCCCAGAAAAAAGAAAATAGTGTATTTTTGTAATTCTTTATTTCACTTCAGTTCAATACAGTAGTTGCAATGAGATTCCTAAACAACATTTCATATTTTTAATGATATATTAATTTCAGAGCTTTTACAAAAAAGTGATTTTACATCAAATATCAGATAATGCACTCGGTATGAAAAAGTCATTATCATCAACAGAAATGTAAAAATACTTTCAGAACCGTAATTGGCACGGGTCTTAATTCACATCCATTTAAATTTTCATGAATCATAATCGTAAAATATGAGCTTTACATAAAAAGAGAAAATCCATTTAAAATTCCAACGGCGTTAGAACCGTCACATATAATAAACGATTTAACGTCCAGGGACTATTTTAAACGCGAAAGAAATAGCGCACTGTATGTTTGAGTAATTAACTCACATTACTAAGCGAACCTGACAGTGCAAACACATCGTTATCTGGTAAACGACCCGCTCGCTGCATTTTTTAAAATTTTGTTACACTCTTGCCATTAACAACGTTGAAATTCTTGTCCGTATATGTTTTATTTTAAAAATATCAGCTTAGCTCCATCAAAACTGTAAACTTATTCTGTAATTTACTTCTAGAAAGAAGCAGATTTAGTAAAATGAAAAATATGCATATTTCATTTATTTACATTAGTTATTAAATTAAATTTAAGTGGTCCATGGCGAAAAAAGAAGAAAATTATGTTTAGTACCTATTTATTATTTTTTATTTTAATACATTTTTATGAAATAATATATTATAAGCAATATACTAAGTGTACAGATGTAGAAAATATAATATAAATCTAAAACAAAATGTTCATAAATAACTAAATTACACTTATAAACAAATGCTAACAGATGTAATTTAAATATTTTTTATTTTACTAAAAATATGTCAACTTTCAATATAGGACATGCTAGAAAAACTACCCATATTTTCCATTTACATTTTTCAAAAATTGTCTATTATTAATTTATATTAATGTGAACAAAAGCTTTCTTTAAAAAACTGTTTTTACAGATTATAGAAATTCGATTTGATTCTTGAGATATCGAGTGACAAAGAAGTAGCCGTTCTTGAAGAAAAAATTTAAAAAGTTGAATTATGCTGGACGTGGTTGATTGGTGATTAGTAAAAGCATTCAAAATTCAAAACTAAGTCAACAGGTAAGTTTAATAACCAAATAATATGTGAAAAATAAGATACTGACTGTGTGACTGTCAGAAATTGTTATTCGTACGGCTATGAGTCAAGGTAATGTATCTGAATTAATACATAAACTTACGTTACAGCAAAAGTATTGTCAACGAGCATCGTTTTAAAATAGAATGTTCTGACTTAGTCGAAACAATATAAATTTTTGAAGGAGAAGCGTGTTATATTCCTGTTTATCCCATACAATTGTAGTCTTTGCAAATGAGAGAGATAAATGTATACCAATTTGTTAAATCTTTCAGGATAGAGATGACCTTGATCGGACATCTTAAAAAAATACTGTATATTTTTTTGTTAATTTAAAAAAGAATGTTCCCAGGCGCCGCTCGGTCTATGCCAAAAATCATAGACGATAAAGTGTTCGCCAACGCCGTCCCGGTCTGCAACGGCAACAGTGTTCGTAAGCGGCCGTGTGTTCTTCATTTCACCCTCGTACATTACTACAGTCACCAGCTGAAATATAATCAATTATATTTTAACTACATGGGTTTGTAATTACGTATTCTTGTCAAATATCCTTTTTCATATTGAAACTAAGTTCTAATCCTCTTACGGAAGAAAAGCGCACATTAACTTGAGCAAGGGCAAGGTTGGCGAAGTAAACAACAAAATCTATGATATTAACTTAATCTGGTACTTTAGTTATTCATTTGTTTTGCGAAGTATATGCAATGTAATTAATATTAATACCTAATATAATTTGTTATACAATCCTCGGTATATGCAACGAAATATCAGCTCAAATTTAATTAAATTTTGCCGACGTCATATCACATCGAATGCATTGTGTCTTGTCTAACTTACAGATTTTAGTTTCATATCATAAACGCGTTAAATAGTTTCACTATTATAGTATTATATTGTATTCGCAGAAGCTACTTTACTTGGAGCGAATGTGACCTATAAAATTCTTTGTGTTATCGTAGATTAACGAGGTGGAAAATTATTTTTATTTTATTTTATATTCTAAAATAGTGAAAAATTGTTTCTTTTATGTAAAATACAGAACAAATGTATCATCATGGCCTATTTCTGAGCATGCCAACCTGCTTCTATTATTATTCGGGGATTTCGGCAGTAACAATATACTGTTTTTATATTTTTTGAAAGTTATAGTGAGCTCTGCTTTCTCTTTACCTAAATTTCCCTCATGCTCCGGTACCCACCACAATGTGACGTGGTTGTGTTCATATTTGCCATACTCTGTGTTGAAACTTTCTCAAAAAATATATTTTTTGTTATATTTTAATAAATGAAAAAATAAATTAGTATTGAAATTCTATTTAAACACTTCATCAAAAGTATTTCCAGCTAATATATCATTTTAAACTCGAAATAAATTTTTATAGAAAAAAGATACTCCAATATCTTGTGCAACTAACTAGTTACCCACACCAGAGCCGGTGCCATAGATTTTTTTTTTGAAAATGTAATCTATAGTTATAGAAGTGTGTTCGATCCCCTGCCAAATGTGGAGAACCTCTGGTTCAGGGTGGGGGTAGAACGCTAGCGGTTAAAAGCTTGAACCCTTATGGTCAAGATACGATTCTCGAACAAGTATTCAATTATTCCATAACAATTTTCGAACTACGATTCTATCATTACGATTCAGCGCAACTATTTGTCAAGATTATTGTAAACAAATAAAACTGTATTTTTGGCAAGTAGTGCCACCACATCGATTATAACATCGAGTTCCTAAGGCTCGAAAAGAAATAGTGAGAGTCATTATTTCTCCCTCACGTCATCATTCTGATGATTTTCGAAGCTCGAGTTATACTTATATGTTAAGACTATATAACTATATTTTTATATGTATATCCATGAATGCTATAAATACTTATGATTCATTTGTTTACGCAAATAACCGATGTTATTCAGCATAACTAAGAAAAGTTGAGCTATCGATTCGCCTATTTTCCGATGAGTTGTATAGTCAGTAGTTATTACAATAAGACGTCCGAAAATAATCGAATATTCAGTTGAGAGGAGAAGATGTATTTACCAAATGTCAGGTGTTACGAAAATAATCGCAGTTTGCGGACTCAATGTGTTACTTGAAAAACACATTTTGTTGTCTCAACTGTATATTCTGATGTTTTTCGAAGCTCGAGTTATATTTATATGTTAAGACTATACAACTATATTTTTATATTTATATCTATGGATAAATTACTTATGAGTCATTTGTTTACGACCGAAATACGCCAAAAATTGTGTTTAGCGAAGCACAACTTAGCTACGCAAATAACCGATGTTATTCAGTGTAACTAAGAAAAATTGAGCTATCGATTCGCCTATTTTCCAAAGAGTTGTATAGTCAGTAGTTATTACAATAAGACCTTGGAAAATAATCGAATATTCAGTTGAGAGGACAAGATCTATTTTAGGTAACACATCGAGTCCGCAAACTGTATATTCAGATGATTTTCGAAGCTCGAGTTGTATATGGACTATTCAACGAATTTTTACAAAAAAATTACCAAATGTCAAAAATATTGTTTTAGTTATAACCATGGATGATATGATTACATATGATTTATTTGTTTGCAACCGAAACACGCCAAGAATAGGATTCTCCTCTTTAAATATTTTACTAATTTAATTAAAAGTAAGATTAATTTTTAATCAATTCGTAGTATTAAAAAGTCTTAATTGTTTTTAGTTTAACTGCATTTGATTTATAAAGTTAATATGATATCATGGCGACACACCTATTGCTATCTTTCTATTGCACCAGACTCAATAGTATGCTGCTAGAAAAAGGTAGCAATAGTGTGACATCACTGTGACACTGGCAACAAATTTCAAATATCTTGCAAACTAATTATTAAAAAAAATGTTTTTTTATCTTAGTCGTTATTTACTGAGTTATATACTTTTAAGTATAAAGTGTATATTTTATTATATTATGTTTATGGTGGGGGACCCCATTACGTTTTGCGATACGCAACTAAGCAACAATGTTATACAAAGTACCTAAGATAAGAACAATATTGAGCTATTTGACTGATCTACTTTTTGATGAGTTGTATAGTTGTAATACTATTCAAATTAATATTTTATAATTACGTGGTAAATATGGACGTAAATAAGAAATATTTAAAAAATAATATATCATTTTGACATATTTGGAATTACACTTCACTTTTTTAAAATATCCGTATTCACCTACAAATTCCGTATTTATCTACATTATCACTATTACTTATTATAATATATTAATATGTACTAGTACACAAATAAGACATATTTTAAAAAAATAATGTAAAGATCCAAATTTAATATATTATGTTGTAAGTTTTTTTAAAATATTTCTTATTTATGTACATATTTACCACTACTTATTATAAAATTAGTTAATTAAATTCATAAAAATGAAATTAGAAATGTATACCTCTCTATTTACACCTTATTCCTGATGGTCCCAACAGCAGCACAAAGTTTATTTATTATAAATTTAATTCAAGAACAATTTCACAGAGGTTAGAGCACCACAACCCACTCTCATTGTTATTACATAATGATCATTTGTGTCGAGATTATCCTGCGTCCCCTGGGGTTAGTCTGTTAAGGATGGGCAGAGTTCCCAAGAACGTGTCTTGCCTCTGCGCTACACAATGGCGACCACTACAGCATTGTTGTTCGTTTAATGCCACGGATTCTCCACAGACTGTACGGTCGCTTTGTTCTCGAATTTATTATAGCCTTATCTGCAGGGAAATAAAATACACCAAGCGAGAGAAAATAACTGCGAGATAAACCATACTGTTTAGTATAGATGCACCCGTACATAGTTTAAAATATTATGGATTAAAATTGAATTGGTATTAGAGCAGGCACACAAAATGAAAAAAATGTTTGCGCAGAAGCCGAAACTAGTTTGCAGACAAGTTCACATATTATGGGGAAGTTTTTTTTATTTATTTTCAAATCGAGTATTATAGTTATTGCGTATAATCATAAGCAATTTGCGTTGTCAGTTTTTTCTTATGCGTTTACTACGGTGAAATCTGCAATCAGCTTATTATTGTAACTAAATTATATGACGAAAGAATGAATATTATATTTTAATAGGTATATATTCGGTTTATTGAATTCAAAAGTGTCGGTATACGCGTGAAGGAAAAACATTGTTAATCAAATCTTCGTTGCTATGGGTGGTAGCATGAATGGTGATTAGGAGATTATTACGGTGTTTTAACGCTGCAAATAGTTTGTGATTTATTTTAGAGAAAAAATTCAAAAAACAGTTATAGAAAAATTTATTTTAGGCAACTTTTATTTTAAGTATGTTTTTGTAAAATAAATCATAAACGATTGACAGAGTTAAAACACTGCTAGTCGTCTCCTCCCTAATCATCCCCTAATCACCATTCATGCTACCACCCTATGTGATTAAAATGTGTTTTTAATAATTTATAAAAAATATCCTACAAAAAGAATTTCTTGAAATACACGTATGTATTATGTTACAATAAATGTAGGATGATATTCACATTGACCGGCAAATGTATATATTCTCTTAAAATTGTTTTCGCTTGCAATTCAACTAAATATAACAACAATAACTTCATCTAAAGCAGTAGACTCACCCCAAGTTTTGTAAGAATGACTTTTGTGCTTCAGGTGAGGTTATTGTTGTTAGATTTGGTTGAATTGCAAGAAAAAGTAGTTTTGGGCAACTTTCTATATTTAACGGACAAGGTGCACGTTATCCCACTATCTACTTTACTATAACATACATAACATATAAGTAAATTAAGGCTTGTTATACTGAATTTAAATATATTCTATTAACTTAAGATGTAGAATGCATAATGTTATTATAACTGTTTGGTTTATAATTACACATAAAATCTTTAAAATCACGCAAATATTCCTATTTATAATCTATTTTCTTTTTATACCTGCCAGGGACTCCGAAATGACTCTGTTAGTGGAAAGTGATTTTTAAAGTGGTTCTGAAATGTTTTTATAATTATAATAAAATATGATATCATTCTTTGTGACGTCAGATTTGCGTCATGAAAGCGTGGTAGTCGCTTAGTCCAACTGGTTGTTCGGTTGGGAGGCTGCCAGCTTTTATATAGTGGAGACGGGCGGTGTCAAAACCACAGGAATGGTTATAAAAACGGATAATGGGCTCCATTTAATTTTTAACCGGAAAATTACGAAAAGGACGGTACAAACCAGATATAACATTTTTCCCCTACTGTAACGGATGTCTGATTTAATAAAGCAGAATTTAATGATAATGAATGTACAATGTATTGTTGTACCCGGAGTCTTATAACCCAGTTCAAGCCAGTTGGAGCGCACGAATTACAAGGTACGACAATGAGCAAAAATAAAACTAATATAAATACTGCTTTAAACAATAGATATTCGTGTATTAAGAGCGCAAAATAGGACATTGTCGATTGAGATGAGGAGAGCGGCATTCTTTCAAAATCGACAATGTCCATTTGCGCTCGAAACACACACAAGATTTTTTCTACAGTCGCTACAATGGGGTCCTTCAACATAACAAAAATTTATTTGTTTAAAGTACATTAAACATTAAAAAAAAAGAGAGGTACGCCACTGCTTATGTGAAGGTCTCTTAACATGTGCTCATACTATTTTAGCTAAATAAACTATTTTAAAAAGTTCAGGAGTAGTGCAAGTGTATTTAAAAATAATAACTAATCAAAGTTTAGTAAAATAAATAAAGTTACAATTACCTCGATCTATTTTACTGCGTAAAAACTAACTTTATGAAAAACTAACCTATAAGAGTTATGGATATGGAGGGAAAAATAGATCAAATCTTAACAACATTAAATAAAATGAACCAAGATTTAGAAGAAACCAGATCAGATGTTCGTCACTTCAAGCAGGCATGTGAACAAATTCAAATAAATACAGATCACATTAAAAGGTTGTCAAACAAGTACGACAACTTGCAAAATACGTTAAATAAATCTCAAGAACAAGAAAGAAAACACAATTTAATCATTTTTGGTATCAATGAAAGTGAGAAAAATAAGTTTGAACGATCTACAATATTGATTAAATTATTTAAAGACTGTCTCAATATATGCCTGAATGTATCAGATATTGATCTATCGTATCGAATTGGAAAACCAAATAACACGGACACGGCACATCACAGACCGATATTTGTAAAATTGGTATCCAGTATTATTAGAGATACAATTTTTTCACGCAGAACAATGCTTAAAGGTAAAAATATCTTCATTAACGAAGATTTATCTCCCGAAGATAGAATAAGAAGAAAGGAATTATTAAAATTAATGGCCGAGAAAAAATCAGAAGGATATAATGTCAAAATAATTCGTAATCGCCTTCAAATAAAACGCGACCGTGAACCATCGGACGAAACCCCAACACTAGCGAACCAGAATCATACGAGGAAGTTATCACGTGTGTCTATAAATGACCAGGCACAAGACCAGGTGTTCGTAGATGCCCGCAACGAGCCCGTGCATTTTTTAGAGGGGCCTTCTGCAGAGCAGCGCCAAGGATAACCCAAAGTCCAACATCGGAGCACACTTCAAGTCCACCCCGTACCCCTCTTCTGTCGCCAAACTGTCAGATAAGTAGTTTAAATATGAATAATAATCATGAGAATAATCTTCATATAGTCTTTTGGAACGTTAACGGTCTTAGCAATTTGCAAAATTTAGATATTCAGTCAAGGGACAAAATACTATGTGGCGATTTCATATGTTTATGTGAGACTTGGGTTTACAATAATATCAATAAGCTCCCAACATTTTTAAATGATTATACTAAGAATATAATTTACAGTAATGCTATTAAAGAAAAATCCAGAGGTAGAGCAAGCGGTGGTCTTGCTATTCTGGGAAAAAATAATAGTTTCGATAAAATAAATATCATTAAGATCACACAACTGTGGATTTTTATTGAAATTATTCGTAATAATACTAATTATATTTTAGGTAATTTTTACTTTCGGCTGAACCTCTCAGATGATTGCATCGACATGCTGCACGACACTCTAAATTCTATTATAAACTCATTTCCAAATCATAGAATAATACTCGTTGGTGACTACAATGCACATATTGGATTGCTGAACCAAACTCACGATGAAACATTCCATTCACCCCATATTTGGGGAGGTAGAGTATCTTTACATAACACAACTAATCGTAGAGGACACAAACTAGTAGAATGCATGGAAACAAATAGTTTCTATGTAATGAATGGCAGAACAACCGGAGACCGCCCAGGTAAATTCACTTTTTTAAATAATAATGGATGTAGTACAATCGATCTCGCATGGGGTAATATCGCTCTTTTAGAATATGTACTAAATTTTGAAATATATCCAACCTTAAGAAGCTCGGGTCACAGTATATGCTCGATTTCAATTGTAGATTCGTTTTCTAATAATAATAGTAATATAACAAGAAGATATCGGGTAAATCAGCCATGTGAATAAAGCAGCTGTAGACACGTGTTTCGCTCTGTTAGAGCTCATCAGTACAGCACAGCCAAAGATGTAGAATGACTGAGGTGGTAAACAACAAATTCAAACAAACGGGCCACCGCCAGAAGGCCAACCACACATTTGTGGCTTCAGCCACATTGCATCACGATTTGAAGCTAAAGATGACGATCATCGTTTTGATTTTAATATATACCTGGGTTACGGTAGTCCACGCAGAAGGTTTTATCCATCTCCGTGGCGACGTCATCTTTAGCTTCAAATCGTGATGCAATGTGGCTGAAGCCACAAATGTGTGGTTGGCCTTCTGGCGGTGGCCCGTTTGTTTGAATTTGTTGTTTACCACCTCAGTCATTCTACATCTTTGGCTGTGCTGTACTGATGAGCTCTAACAGAGCGAAACACGTGTCTACAGCTGCTTTATTCACATGGCTGATTTACCCGATATCTTCTTGTTATTTATCCTCTTGCAGCCGAGTATCATCGTTTTGATTTTAATAATAGTAATAATTGCGAAGAAATAATTGGACCAAAATACACCATAGACTTTAAATTTAACAATGAATTAAGCAATAGATACTCAAATATTTTAAATTCTTCAGATTTAATTTATACTAATAGCAACAATGCAAACCTATTAAATAATAACCTCATTATTGCTATTAGGGAAGCAGCGTGCTACTCTGGAATGTCGCAGATTAAGTATCACTCAAGACCTAATAAAATCGAATCCGTAAATAAGCCTTGGTTCAATAATAATTGTATTAGATTAAAACAATTAGCAAAACAACAGCTTAAATATTACCATAACAATTCATCAATTGAAAATTTACAAAATTACTTAACTTGCAAAAAAGAATATAGAAACGCAATACGAGATTCTAAAAAACTTTATTACTTAGATATAAAATCAAAGCTATTAGCAATACAAAATGCGACAGAATTCTGGAAATTAATATCATCACTAAAACTTAAAAAATTTAATAGTAATGTGATTAGCTTAGAGGACTGGGAAAAATTCTATAACACTGTATACGCAACCCGTTCGCATATTCCCAACCCAACAGTATTTATTGATTGTTTGCATCCACTTTTAGATGCTCCCATAAGCTTAGATGAACTTAATTATAGTTTAGAAAAATTAAAGAAAAATAAAGCACCCGGTTTAGATAAAGTCCCCAATGAATTCCTCGTAAATTTAACTGATAATTGGTTACATTATATTGTTAACTTTTTTAATATCATTTTAAATAATGAAGTAATCCCTAATTCATGGTCCTGTATAAAATTGTCACTATTGCATAAAAAAGGAGACAAGTCGGATCCTCTAAACTATAGGAGTATCGCATTAGTGAATTGCATCTGCAAACTTTTCACTCAAATTTTGCAGCGGAGACTACAAACATGGATAGAAGAAAATAATATTCTATTAGAGACGCAGACCGGTTTCAGAAAAAATAGAGGTACAACTGATAACATTTTTAGTTTAGCTTCCATTATTCAGCTACAGCTTCGTTTGAAAAGCAATAAAGTGTATGCCATCTTCATAGACTTCAAAAGAGCATTTGACTCCGTAGATTACACTAAGCTCTGGCACAAACTATTTAAATCTGGAGTGTCTGCAAAAATTATCAGGATTCTTATCAATTTATATAGGAATGCGTGTTTGCAGATTAATATTAATAATCAGAGTTCAAACCCTATAAAAATTACAGAAGGAGTCTTACAGGGCGAGGTATTGAGCCCCGTACTTTTTACATTGTTTGTAAATGACATCGAGGATTATTTTAAAAATAACGGATCGCGAGGTTTAAACATTGACGGCTATAATGATTTATTAATATTAGCCTACGCGGATGACATGGTTATCCTTGCCGACTCCCCAATAGATACAAACCGGAAATTAAAATTGCTTCAAAATTATTGCGTGGAAAATTCTTTAACAGTAAATACAAGCAAAACAAAAATTGTAATTTTTCATAAAGGTAGAAACCCAGCTTCTACAGATTTTATATATAACGGCAGCAAGATAGAAGTAACAAACCAATTTTGTTATTTAGGAATGGTATTTTCGTCTTCAGGAAAATTTCGCCTAGCTGTCAATGACAAAATACAAAAAGGAAATGCGGCAATTAATAATGTAAAAGAAATTCTCACACGTGGCAAATCATCTGGTTGGGCAGAAAAAATTAAACTCCTCAAAACGGTCATTAACGCCTGCGCTCTGTATTCTTGTGAAGTTTGGGGTCCCACCCAGTACGAAGCAATAGAAAAAGTACAATTAAGATTATTAATTAGATAATTCGGAGATAAACAAAGTAGAATATAACTGGTGTTCTAATGTAAAACTATTCCTAAAAGACGTAGGTTTCATCGAAGTTTGGAACAGCCAAAATATAAATAAAAGCACTATCCAAGAAATAATTGCTGCATATTCATTGCAACTAAAAAATCAAGACCAAGTCAGAATTGCAAATTCTAATTTCAATCTCTACTACCCCCAACTAGCATTAAGTCATCAAACGAATAATTATTTAATAAAATACAATCTTCCCATACATATGATGAGAATAATATGTCAGTTGCGACTATTTGAAAGCAAAGGCCTCAAAATTTTCTATAAAACCCTTAAATATGAATTAGATGCTGAAAATAACTGCACTATTTGCAACCTTCACGAGCCTGAAGATCTAGTGCACTTTTATTTAAAATGCCCTATTTACTCTCCTTATAGAATTGCCTTCCTAAGCCAATACATCTTAGATATAAATTATTTTAATTTCTATATGCTCCTTAGCGATCTTGATAAACTAAAAATTAAAAATATTTTTAATTTTACAATTTCAGCGCTTAAATTAAGAAGTTTCTTTTTAAACGAATGATAATCTTTTTCCATTTAATATTTCAGCGTACTGGTAGCCCTTATTTAAAAATTTACTTTCTGTCTTATTATACGCTACTTTATCTGGCAGTTTCGTTAATCACAGATTATTAAAATAATTAGTAAGATTTTTCATCTCCTGTAATTGTTAGATTTGAATATGTTTATGTATTTAGGAACAATCTTTAGATATAATGAAATGAAATAATTTTGTAATAAACATAACTTTATGTATACGTATCTCTTTTCCTTTTTGTAATGATTTTTGTATAGGGTACGCCCTGGGAACAAATAAAATGTATCTATCTATCTATCTATCTACATTAAACTAGTGCAGTGGCAAAGTGGATATCCATTGGGAGCGGTCACGCCAAACTTTTGCAGGAGGCAGCATAACTGTTCACACAATTTATTTTATATTTAATTTTAATTTATCGGTATTTTCCATTCTTCTTGAGCTTCTGCTTCAATCTAATGTAAGCATTTTATACTTTCGCTTTTGTAAATGAATGCCCTATATTATTTTCACAGTAGTGCGGCATTTTGATTGGTTATGTAATATACCGACAGAGCAGTTATATGTCAGATTGACTTCTGAAGGTGGTAAATATGTAAGTACATTGTCATTAGTTCCTAACTAAACGTTTCCATTAAGAATAGTGACATTTCTCAACATTGTATAGTTAGATATTTGGACAGCGAGCGTTTTTCTACTTTATCGCCCATGAGCGGCAAAATGACATTTTGCGTTGACAAAAGAGAGCGCAAACGGCTACTTTGTATATAGACAGTAGAAACAAATTTTTTCGCAACATTATTGCTATCAATGAGCTGGTTGATCCAAAATGTTTTTTACTTATACAAAATATAGAAAGATATGATTGACTCGACAAAGAATGTTAAATAAATTATCAAATTACACAAAATGCTAATAAACACAATAATCGTAACAATCAGGCACCAAATAATATATTTACGGTAGAGTACTGTAGCCACAGTCCTTCTAGGCAACAATAAATTATAAGTTCTTCCCTCGCAACCATGCAATACTACGAAAAAGGAAAAACGATACTGGAAACTTTACTTATTTTAAATGGCGTGTTCGCGGGGAAGTTGTAGGGCGGTGATGAAGGCGATGGTGATGGCGAATGGGATAGGCTGCTGGGCACTCCGTAGGAAGAAGGTGTCCTAACAATGACGATGCTGACTGCAGAACCGCAAACCCTGCGAATAGCGATGACTTCCAGAACCAAAAAGGATGCTCGTGGTACAACACGTAGCCACCCACCAAAATACACAGAACTGGGAAGTCATTATGCACCCCCAATGTTTTACAAACTCGCAACAATAGCGCGACAAAAACTGGACTAAAGTAGCCAAAATAAGTATAAAGGTGCACTAAAGAATAGAAATAAAACATTGTTTATAGGAATACTGGAGCGCAAGCATAACCGATAAGTTTAACAAAAAGAATAGATTTGGACAGAAATACAAGCAAAAGAAGAATAATAGTTAAAACATTCAAAGATACATGAAAGTTAGGCAGAACAAAAAGTAATAAGACGACGGAGACCCAGATTTAGGTTAGGGAGGTAAGTGCATATGGAATATTTAGCATTCTGGACAAAAAATGTAGCGGTACAATTTGCGACCGTAATATTTTGTAAAAGAAAGGCAACAAAAACTTCGTAGCATAAAGTACTAGAAATGCAAAAACTTATACTTGCTACTTATATAGGTGTGTGAAACAATACTCGCTTCCTATTAGTTGAGTAGAATGTACGATTTAAATGTAGAAAATAAAAGGTGAAATTTTCCGATTACATATTATATATTTCGTTTTATTATGAACCGCAACATACAAATGTTACATCCATTATAAACCAGCTCTAACTCGAAGAATATACTAGTACACTAAAAACAAGTTTCATAAGGCAATCTGTTAATGGACGAGTGCGTTAACACGCCTTTTGAAACATGCTTTTTATACTATTTTTTATTGATCTAATTATATTAAATTTTTTAAAAAAGCTACTTTTCAAAAATATGATTTAGTATTTTTTACTAGTTATGTTGGTAGCGCGTGCCTCTAAACATTTTAACTTCACAGGTGAAAATGCATTGTGGATTAACAGCAATTTGAGGTTATATATCATACATGTGTTAGTTTTAAAATCAGTCATACCAAGTTTAGAGAACGAAAAGCGCCAAATCGTTTATAGTTTTCATTGTGCGTACCGAAATAGAAAAAAATATAAAAAGTAAATAACGAAGATGAATGTAATTATTATTATTATTATGCATTTTTGGGTTTGAATAATATCGATACATCAATGCAATACGGTAATAACTTAAAAAAAGTTGATTTAGAGTTATTTGCGCCATGTTAAAGATAATTACGAATGTTGTATGAAATACTGTAATAACTCAAAATTTTGTTGTCATCTAAAAGATGTCGCTAGTTACATTATAATTTATAATAATTTTGAGATTTTATTATAGTAATTTGAAAAACCACTGTTGCTTAAATTTTATAAAAACAAACATCTTACATTTTTGGATAATAATCTAACCCGAAACAAATAAAAATTAAAGAATGAGATCGTTTTATCCAAGAAATTAACATCTTAGTAATGGTATTGTTTCAATTTAACGTCACAGTTGGACAAACTCTACAAAATCAACCAACACGACTTCATATGATGTTACAAAATAGAATGTGTAAATAAAGATCAAACTGATTAAAAAACACCAGCTAAGGAAGGATAATTATGTAGGAAAAGGAATTCCCCAAACTACAGATGCTAATAGGAGTAATCTGTAGGCAGGGCTACAATTTAACAAAGAGTAGATATAGAGAACCGAGGGTTAACCTCATTATGAATGACAATGGTCAAATTTGCAATATACACAACGAAATACAACAAATATAATATCGGATCCGACTATCAGAGATCTATGTATATGATTAATTTTAAATAATAAATCAGTCCGCTCGTAACTGTGCTTGTGAGCTGATGCAAACTGTTAGTCTCTGTGTCACGTGTTTAGTATTAAAAATTTTATGTTCTAATTCTTGTCAAAATCATATTATACATAGATAATATAGTGTAAATTTATTAAATTGTATTACAACAAAATAAGGTAGTAAGTAGTTAGAAATAAGTTTTGCATGTTCTAACACAGCCCATAATATAAACAAACCTTTACTTGGACGGGGCTTACCCCGCCGCCCGCCCATCATTATGATGGACGGGACTAATCGTAATAATCAACCTAGAGTTAATAGCAATGATCTTACTTCCGAAAATAAATTTCTTGTTATTTAAAACAACAACCCCATTAAAAATTAACTTCGAAATTAAAAACTTATGTGGAACTGTCAAAGACATTCAAAAATTAATGATGGCCTAATGATAACAACTAACAATAATAGTCAAAGTATCAAACTATTGTCACTAACTGAATTCTGTGGAAAAGAAGTAACTTGTTCTCCACACCCATTTTTAAACACCACCCGTGGCATCATATTTTGTCCTGATCTGCTAAACTGCTCAAGCGAGGAGTTATTGAATGAAACAAAAAGCCCGTATGTCATTCAGATACGCCCTTTATTTACAGTAAAATCTGGAGTTAGAAATGAAAATGGTGCATTCGTGGTAACATTTAACTTACTTAATTTGCCATCACACTTATACATTGCAATGTACTCACTCCCAGTGTGCATGTACATTCCAAATCCAATGCGTTGCACAAAATGTCAATCTTATGGACATATGGAAATAAACTGTAAAAATGAAAAAATATGTATCTGTGGTTCAGCACCTCATCATGGTGAAGGTTGCAACTTGGATGCCCTTCAGTGCCCAAACTGTAGTGGCCAACATGTAGCTACTTCTCGTAACTGTCCTTTCTTCAAGTACGAATACGCTATCGCAGAATATAAAACAAAAAATAAATGCATTTATACGGACGCACGGAGATACATTGACACTATCTATTCTCGGCCATCTAAATCCACTTATGCCAAAGCAGCTAAAAGACAAAACAAAAACAAACAACGAATCCAACATAGAATTACATAATCTACCTCAGCTATTAATACCTCTAATTAAAAACACAATAGTAGAAGTGTTAACATCATTATTAAGTCTTCATAAACCCCAAACCCTTGAAAATGAAGAACCTACATCAAACCAAAATTATATTCAAGAATCTCAAATTATTGATAAAAACATATTACAACCACACATCCCTTTTCCCTCCTCACAAGAAAATACGTATAATAATCCCGAAATAAACACAGGCACTAATCCATCACATAACGAATATGACATAAATACAAACGCCCTTCAAAGCGAAAAAATTATAAACCTTGATTTATCATCCCCATGTACTTCTTTCCCTACCATTGCTACTATTGAACCCGGATCTTCCGGATCGGGTCCTCCAGCTCTCAAACTGAAAACCACGAATACAAATACTAAGAAAAAAGTAAAATCTCGTTATTCTCTTATTAAATAATAAACTACCATTCTAATAACTCTTTACAAATAAACTCCTTATAAATAAATAAATATATATATATATATATATATATATATATATATATATATATATATATATATATATATATATATATATATATATAGGGTGATTCATCGGTCTGTCCTCTCTTTATTACTCTTTTATTTTAAGTCAGATAGAAAAACTCTTCAAATATAATTTATATGATATATTATTGTCTATCTACGTACCATATGCACTTGTATACAGGGTGCTCCGTTTAAGCGCAACAATATGTAACTTTATATTTCTTAATAGAAAACCCTATATTTATTTATTTATTTTGATAGTAAATTAGATTCCCTTTAAAAAAGTATTAAATAATAAGAGGTCTGAAATTATAAATTAAGAAGTTATATACATTCATTGAAAATAGTAGTTCAGAGTGGAAAAAGCCATAATATAATACAAAATTTTGTTCCTTTTTTATTAATACTTATTTTAAACATTACACTTATTCCAAAGAAGCTATTAAAATTTAGTGACAGACTAAACAATGGAAATTATAATAAATGCTCGAAAACTTGTACTTCAACTTCAATAGATTTTTCTATTATAAATATTATATTAACCGTCTTATCTTTACTAAAATTTGTATTATTCATTTTCACATCAACATCAACAATGATAAACCCAGAGTATTTGGACAAATTGTTTGTTTAAATTTGAAACAATTGATCAAATTATCCATAGCTTACTTTGTTAATAATAACATGATCATAACAAAAACAAAACATATCATTCAACGAATAAAGGTAAATAACTTCTTAATTTATAATTTTAGACCCCTTATTACTTAATACTTTTTTAAAAGGAATCGAATTTACTATCAAAATAAATAAATAAATGTAGGATGTTCCATTAAGAAATATAAAGTAACATATTGTTGCGCTTAAATGGAGCACCTTGTATACAAATGGATATGGTACGTAGATAGATAATACTATATCATATAAATTATATTTGAAGAGTTTTTCTGTCTGACTTAAAATAAAAGAGTTATAAAGAGAGGACAGACCGATGAATCACCCTGTATATATATATATATATATATATATATATATATATATATATATATATATATATATATATATATATATATATATACATCAAGCTATCATACATCCAATAAAATGGCAATACAATGGAATTTTAATGGTTTAAAACATCACTTTAATGAACTAAAATTGATACTAGCGGAGTTAGATCCATACATTGTTTGCTTACAAGAAACTCATTTACATTCAAATGAAAAATGTTCCCTTCGTGGATACGAAATCTTCCGCTGTGATGATCTCCCTGAAGGTCGCGCTAAACGGGGTGTAGACATCATCCTAAAAAATAATATTCCTTTCAAAACTATAAATATTAACTCTAACTTAAATATAATAGCTATACAAGTACTTAAACCATATACAATCACCTATGCTTCCATATACTTTCCACCTAATGAACCCAGGTCTCAAC
Source organism: Harpalus rubripes (assembly GCA_963082715.1). Taxonomy (NCBI): domain Eukaryota; kingdom Metazoa; phylum Arthropoda; class Insecta; order Coleoptera; family Carabidae; genus Harpalus; species Harpalus rubripes. The sequence continues at coordinate 71,899,434 of OY720448.1, read as the reverse complement.
ATGAACTTAATGACATCGTCCTTCAACTGCCCCGACCCTTTGTGCTCTGCGGAGATTTCAACGCACATAGCTCAAGTTGGAATACACGCATTGAAACACCTAACGCCAATGGAAAACTCATCGATAATTTTTTGGATAACAACAACGATATATTTCTACTCAACACGCCCAATGAGCCAACTTACATTAACAGTAGATCCAAAAATTTCTCAATAATCGATCTCACCTTATGTTCATCCAGCCTTAGTAATATCCTTACATGGAACGTTATATTAAAAGATTCATCCTTTAGTAATCACTCTCCTAAAATTTCTCTCCTAAATAGTCATACAAAAAATCTAACTGGAGTAAATTCACTGAACACGTCATTCTTCCAAATACTGAAATCAAAGAAAACTTTGATGTTAATCATATACTATCATTAATAAATAATTCCATTTTATCGGCTGCATCATTATATATTCCTAAAACAAAAAATCCTAACAACAAAGAACAAAACAATTCTCCTAGTAATGAGTCTACTTCATCGTCCTCATCATCTTTAAATATAATCAAAAATACACCTAAACTTAAGAAACCCGTCCCCTGGTGGAATGAATCAATAGGAAATCTAATAAAAGATAAAAGAAAAGCTATGACACGCTTCAGAAAGAACCCAAATGACGAAAATCTCATATCATTTAAGAAATCACAAGCCCGTGTCCGAAAGTCAATAATAGCAGCAAAAAAAGAAACATGGCAAAAATATGTATCTGAAATTGACTTCACATTAACAAGTAGCCAACTATGGAAAAAAATAAAACATGTAACAGGCACTAAACAATATAATAGTATACCAATCATAACACATAACTCCACTGACTTTGTAGAACCCTTCAATATCGCTGAAAAACTTGCAACTCATTTCAGTTCAGTCAGCAGTGATGATAATTACAATCTAGAATTCAGAAAAAACTAATCAGTACTAGAAACCCCACTTAATTTCTCTCAACAAAATGAAACTCCTGATGCAAATTTTTACAACCGTCCATTCTCTGCACAAGAATTAATTCATATTATTAACTCTTCAGGCAAAACCTCAGCTGCGGTAGGCCCAGATAATATATCTTATAAAATGCTAAAACACCTTTCATTCAAAATGATACTGTACATCTGTGATTTCTTTAATTTTATGTGGGTAAAAGGTTCCTACCCAAATCTATGGAGGCAAGCTATAGTCATTCCACTACTAAAACCAGGAAATGATAAAAATAATGTCACATCCTACAGACCGATTTCTCTAACTTGCCATCTGAGTAAAATATATGAAAAACTCGTTAACTTGGTTCCTAAAAAAAAACAATTTAATAAACCATACCGATGTGGATCAAGAAGAAACCACTCAACCACAGACATTCTTGTCAATTTCACAAATGCAATCCAAATTTCAATGATGCGTCGGAATCACCTAATTGCAGTTATGTTTGATCTTGAAAAAGCTTTCGACATGACATAGCGACATGGAATATTGAGTAAACTTCATCAATGGGGTCTTCGTGATAATCTTCCCAATTTTATTAGAAACTTCCTAGAAAACAGATCGTATCAAGTACGAGTGGGAAACGTTTTCTCTAGTAGTCATCACCTCTACAACGGAATCCCTCAAGGTTCAACAATCTCTGTAACACTCTTTCTAGTAGCTGTAAACATTATTACAGGTCGTATCCCATCAAGTGTCCAACCCCTATTATTTGTAGACGATCTCGACATCTTCACAAGTGGAAAAAATATCCTCGCTATCAAACATCGACTCCAAAAAGCTATAAAGATCATAACTGAAAATGCTACTAACATAGGATTCACCTTTTCACCACAAAAAACCTGTAGTATTGATTTCTGCAGATTACGCGTAGAACATGTATGCCCTGACCTAATCATCTACAATGAAATAATTAAAAAACAGAACCGTCAAATTGCTAGGAATCACATTTGATAAGAAACTTACATGGAAACAACAAATAAATAACACTGTATCTTCAGCTAGACTAGCTCTAAATGCCATAAAGTATTTATAGAATACAAAATGGGGTGCTGACAAACACACCCTTGCTAACCTCTACAAGGCTCTCGTCCAATCCAGAATAGACTATGGATGCATCGTTTATGGAACAGCTGCTAAAACACATCTTAACAAACTTAATGCAGTACAAAATACCAGCCTAAGATGCGTCACTGGAGCTTTCCGAACCAGTCCAAGCTCAAGTATGTGCTGTGATGCAAATATACCTCCACTATCAATCCGGAGACATTATTTAACAGCCAAATACGTTTGCAAGATCTGGAATATAAAAAATCACATAAATTTCAGTATTATATTTAACAACAATGATATAGCTCGATTATACAGTAAAAATCCACAAAAAACATGCCCATTAGTTATTCACCTTAAAAACCTATTCGTCGAAATCAATGATCAAAAACTTGATATTTACAACACAACATCCCAAGACCAAATCCTCTCAAATCCTCCTCTTTGGGTTATATCACCATTAATTAAATGCAATACAAAATTTAAAAAATATAATAAAAACGAAACCCCTCATAAACTAATTTAAAATGAGTTTAAAATAATAATACATCCCTTTGAAAATAATAATAACATAATACTCTATACTGACGGATCTAAATCCACCGCCGGAAACACTGGCTGCGCAGTATATGACCCACTGAATAATCTCACAAAATCTATTGCACTTTCGTCACAGTGCAGTATCTTCTCTGCGTCTATTACAACAATCCCAACGTCATGTTAATAAAATCATTATTTGCACCGATTCTATGAGCGCAATTACAAATATTATCAACATCTATTCAACAAAGGACAAAACACTACTTTCCTTATATAATGATATCTATACACTAAAAACATCATACAATATAGACACATACTTTATATGGCTCCCCAGCTACACAGGCGTACACGGAAATTAAATGGCTGACTATCTCGCCACAACAATAGTAAACCAACAAAATGAAAATGTAAATGAAAATACTTTTAAATACGTACGATGCGATGACCTTTTGTCAGAAACTGTACGACAAGCCAAAATAAAGTGGCAAGCATTATGGAACACTCAGGAAACACACTTAAAACAACATAAGCCAACTGTAGAACCCTGGGCAATAACTAGATTCTCAGATTTAACTCGAAATGAACAAGTAGTAATAACAAGACTCGCCATAGGTCACACGCGTTTAACACATAGTCATATACTAATAAAAAATGACCTACCTCAATGTACTGTATGTGATAAACGATTATCAGTTAAACATTTCTTATCTGAATGCACTATATACTCTAATCTCCGTACAAATCTCAAGATTTGCAATGATAATTTGAAAAATAGTCCAGAAAATAAGCCCATTCTTAATTTAATCCAATTTCTGCAGACAACGAAACTATTTCCCGAAATCTAAAATTTAAGTATTAAATTGAATTAATAAACTAATATTAATCATAATAATAAATTTAAAAAAATAACTTATACAAAATAAAATTTAAAAAACAAATATCACCTTCACTCGGAATCAAAGCCGTTATCATTTTTCGCTCCCATTAATACCTCTTAACTCTATTGTAAACAATTCCATAGCTACCACACCTGTTTGTTTAAACCAATTGTCGTGATTAGCCTCACTGACACCTCCCATCATCCTTCTTGTATACTTTGGGTAGTCAATCATCCTCATTTGCTTTTTATCTAATTACATAAAAATCCAATAATTATCAAAGGAACATTCCTATAAATAAATGTATATTATTTACTCACCTCTATATAAAAACACCAACTTATAATCTAAACTCACTGTCCTAAACAAAACAATCATATGTCACAAGCGCAAACAACTCACAAATTCATTTGACCTTGGTAACATTCGCCGCGCAAACCATAGTTGCCAAAATTTGTAAACATTATAGGCGGCAAATGACCACAGCAATCGGTCCGCCTTTAAAAGAAAAAAAAATAATAAATCGATATAAAACGAACAAATCAATAAAATATTAGAGCGTACCGAACGATCATCAAACTCGTCGTCCACTAATAGATAGCACAATATTTTTTTTAAAAAACAAAGTACTTATATAATTTTAAATAAAAGCATATCAGTATGATTATCTTGACATTTTTTTTACAACTAAGGAAATGTTCCATTTTGTGTCACGTCTGCGTTTTGATAAATCCTGTCATTATTATACTGAGAATAAAGTCTAGAGATAATTCCCGGGAACAATCTCTGTAGCTTTTGTTTTTGTTGACATGTCAGATAACATAAGTAAAATAAGCAAAAAAGACCAATTTTGTGCCATTCTGTTCTTGAAATAGACCAAAGAATTATAGAAACCACTTCTAGAAATACCATAATTAGTAATTATATCTTTTTTTATTTATTTTGCATTGTCAAAGTATGTTCTAGTTGTCAAAACCGACTTACTAACTGAGTCATATAAATGAATGAAGCTAGTTAAATCCGACAGTAAATAGCAATACAATAGCACCACAGCCTGATTCCGTTTGAAACTTGTGGGTCAAAAAAAAAATCTAATTAAATATAATTCGAGAGTTCTATAATTTATAAAATAATTTTCCAGATTTTTCTCTAACTTGTTGCCGTACGGGCTTTCGTGACTATTGCCTGGCAACAAGTTTTCGAAAAATCTGTCAAATTATTTTTAATTTATTCTCATTCTCTTGTTATATTATTACTTAAAATATTGTACTTAACTGAAAATTGAAAATAAAATAAAGTTTACACTTTTCAAAAATGTATTAATACTTATTTTATACGAATATTTATTAAATAGTACTCATATGTATTATTACCTAGTTCTACAAAATATTTATGTAATATTACTTACAAATAATTCGATTATAGTAAAATAAGTAAATAAAAATTGCGTATTATTCTATAGCAAAGTGCTACTTTAAATTTAAATTATAGGAAATACCTAAATTATTTTTTATGTAACATAAAACTAAATATACTATAATATTCGACATCTATAAATTTGTAACAAACTCACTACGACTTCCTTCTTTTATTGTAAATATGTGAATAATTTGTAAACTTACTTGTATATATTTTGCTATATTCTATCTACTCTAATGTTAATGTTACCAACTCTTTTGTACAGAAATGTTTTTCTTAACAAAATAAATCATTATTATTAGTAATATTACTATAATATTAGTTATTTAGTACTAAAAAAATATTTATTGTCTTCGAAATACTCGTATATATTTTCCAAAATAATTGAACATTAGAATGTGCAAATTTATATTATTTCTCCTTGACATAAACAAATGACCACAAAACAAATGTTGTCCACAAAGGAACAGAACAATACGAAAACAGACATACTGTATGTAGCAAGTAGTATATCACAAGGTGCATAGATACTTGAAGATTAATGTGATTCATTCGTCCTAGGACCTAATGATAAATATCGTCCCATGTACTCTTAGTTACAACTACGAGCTACAGAACCCCATTCTTTATCTACAATAAATTTATTCTCGTAACAACGAGTTCTTTTATTTTTATTATTTTATTCTGAATTTCTGAAATTAACACAACCATATTAAACATCTGCGGTAAAAATAATCCTCTTTTTAAATTTAAAACAATTCATGAGATGTGGTAACGCAATATCGCATGGATCACACATATTTTGTGCAGAATTTGGATATATTTATTTATTCCTCGTAGATCAATACATTCGCAAACTGAAACTAGCGCATCCAGATCTTATGAATTATGAACAACTGAATTAAACTAATTCGGATTCTGATTTAAATTCTTAATAGGTCTTGATAATAAAAATGAACATATTAATAAAAATACCTTGCGTGTAAAGAAAAATTACCAGCAAATTTCAAGACTAAGTGCTTTACTAAAGACGAAATTATCAGCCAAAATTCCATTGAAAGTTGTTAATACGTACGCAACATCAGCATTTACCTATAGTTATGCAATAATAAATTGAACAAATACAAAATTTCAAGTCTTTAACATTAGAACTAGAAAAAAATATCTGAAATACAGATGCCAGCACTCACATAGTGGAAAGAAGCGTTTTCATCTACTACGGTGACAAGGAGTGAAAAAAATTTCTAATATACCTGTAAGATGTCAAGAAAAAGCAGAAGAGTCTAAACTGCATATAAATTAATTTCTAGTAAACAGACGAATGATGCCACTATATCTGTCTGCCAGCATATTATCCCAGTAGAGTAGATGATGTAGTCACAATTCAACAAAAAAATTACTGGAGATCGAAAGCGCTAAAATAAAGCACATATCTATAGAAATAAATCGTATCAAATGTGGCTACGTAATGAGATTGAAAGATTTGCTTTTGCTATAAAAAAGATCAAATAATAGCAAACACAGCTACAGAAAACGTGTAATAAGAGATCCATTAACAAACAATAAATGTTTGATGTTTAGCAAATTTGAAGAGACGCTAGAGTATCTAGTATCTGGATAGTTGTTCATTTTTATTGTTGTATTAATTTTGAAAAAAATTATTCATCATTGATATTTCAGTACACACACTCGCATAATCTAAATAAAATAAATAAATAGTACACCCAATGATAGACAATATGCAAACGATACAACTCAAAAAATAAATAAAGTTCGTACCATTGACCGACGAAATTCTTTATAAGGAAAATGTAATGAATGACACAAATGTCAATAATTTTTTTTAATAAAAATTGCATCTACTTAAAGTTCTGTAATACTTACTAATTATCTGTTTCGTAAGCAACATAATTATGAACTTAAATAAAGAGGGCCGTATTCTTCCACAAGGTTCAACTTTCTGCGGACATATTGGCGGTCCAAATTAACTTTTCCCTCCGTGATGGTTTCTAGTTGTAACATCACCATATTATAGGCCAGAGACAACTATCTAAAGAGAGAGTGGACAGACTTATGGGTGGTCTTGTAACAAAGTGCTTGGTGATGAGGGGTTAACGGAGGCTGGGGGTAATAGTTCCTTGCATATTTCTTCAGAGGGCAGCAAAATCACAAGAATGACGAAGACTTAACATAGAAGGCAATGCAAAAAAATGTAATGGAAAATATAAACGTCAAACTGAATAATTTAAAAGCTGACATGACGTACATCATTTTTGATTCCACATTGTTTAAATTTTTATGTGTTTAAAACATACAGAGAACTTCTAAGGTATTTTATGAACATTAATTACTTTTTATGTAATAATAATTATAAATTTTTCTTATATATGTTTCTGTAGAATTTCATGGAGCGCAAATTCTTAATGCTTGTATATCGAATAATAATAACTCAGGTGATACAGAACTTTCCGAATCCCGAAACTTACAAATAAGGACATAAATATCCAGTTGAGCACTCATTAAATGAACTTGATCATTTGCAATTCTTCGGAAGAATACTATATGAGAAAAAAAGGAAACCAATGCAAGAATAACTAAAAATCCACAGTAGTACGTAAAAACGGACAATATCGTTCATAAAGTTACGAGAAAATGAGTTATGTGAAGAACTATGAAGAGGTTGAAGGTTGCTATTCCTTAACTCCCAATTTTCTTTTCTTTTTTTCTTTAAATAAGATTTAAAAATTCTTTCAAAAAAATAATACTACTCACATAAATATAATAATAATAATAATAATACTTTATTACTCAAACAGGTAAGGAACCCTAAACAAGTAAATGTACATAATATGATCAACACAAGACAGAAAAGCGAATGAAAAATTATACAAAAATATCTCGATTTATACACATTACGTTATATAAATTACACATAACGTACATAGGTGACTTGCACAGAATATTAGAATTATATGCAGGCAAGTAAAAGCTGTCGTTACAACGTGAACATAAACGGGGGACACGAAAATCGATTTTAGATAGCAAATGTGGACTATCAATTTTATTATGAATGATTTTATGTAGCGTATTAATTGAGGCATTTGTATGTCTAGTTCTAACGGACTCAATTTCAAAAGTCTGAAGTATAGTGTCAGTACTAACAAAATTGTCGGGGTACACACCGAAACATTTAAACCAAATGTATTTTAAGAATTTGCGTTGAAGAGCTATTAATTTAGCAATATGAACTTCATATATTGGAAACCAAATTATAAGCGAAAAATCTAGTTTAGACTGTACAAAAGCGAAGTATAAGGACTTAAGTGCGGAAATGTTTGAAAAATTGCGGCAGTTTCTGATTATGAAGCCAAATATTTTATTTAAAGAGGTAATTAAGTGATCCAGGTAGGAAGTGAAGGCTAAATCCGGATCAAAATACACACCTAAATCTTTAGTGTGGACTGTACGTAATAAGATCTCAGATTCAATAGTATATTCGTAAACTATAGCTGCTTTAGAGCGAGTGAAAGTCATAGTTTGACATTTATTAATATTAAGTATTAATTTGTTTTGTGTACACCAGGTGCAAATAGTATTAATATCACTCTGAAGTATGTTACAGTCGCGAACCGTCTGAATTTTTGTGAATATTTTTAAGTCATCTGCAAAAAGTAACACATTGCAAGTTAATTTTTCAACAATATCATTAATAAAAATTACAAATAAAAGGGGTCCAAGGTTTGAACCTTGAGGTACTCCAGACGTAGCAATATAAAAACTTGAGTTAAATCCATTGTACGAAACATAATGTTGCCGATTTTGTAAGTATGATTTAAAAAAAATGATAAGGTTATTATGAAAACCAAAATAACGAAGTTTATCTAAAAGAATAAGATGATCAAGCTTGTCAAAGGCCTTGGAAAAGTCTGTGTAGATTACATCTACTTGACCTTTCTTGTCCAGGACCTCTGAAACATACTGAGTAAAAATACACAAGTTAGTAGTGGTAGACCTGCGTGGCATAAAGCCATGTTGTTGTTCACAAATAAATTGACTTAATTGTGTAAAAATTTGTGTATGTAAAATTATTTCAAATAACTTCGCGAAATTACATAAAATAGAAATAGGTCTGTAGTTTTCAGCCAGAGTAGGATCACCCGACTTGAGCACTGGACATACCTTAGAAAACTTCCAGATGTCTGGAAATTGATTAGAAGATAATGATAATTTGAAAATAAAAACTAATGGAGTAAGCAGCGCAATAGTACAGTCTTTAACTAGAAAACTGGGTATTTGGTCGTACCCTGAAGTTAATGTATTTTTTAATCTTTTACTAGCTTCAAGAATATCATTTTCCAAAATAGTAATGTTAATATTATGCGACATAAACAAACTATCAGACATGGGAGTCTGTGAGTTACTAGAATCAGATGAAGTGGTAATATTGGAGAAAACGCTACTAAAATATGGAGCCAAAAGTTCTAAAATCGATTTGGGATTATCAGCAAGTTCATCATTTAGTTTCATGACACCCGGTATTCTGGAAGTACCTCTTTTATTCTGCACAAATGACCAAAAGTACTTAGGATCACGAGTGACAGAATTTTCAACATCAGAGATATAATTTTCATAAGCACGTTTTATTGAATTCTTAATAAGATATTTAATTTCTTTGTATTTATTGAAAAAGAACTCTGAGTTTGTTTTCTTGAATTTTACATAATACTTCTTTTTCAGTTTAATGTTGTCAATAATATCATATGTGAACCATGGTGGGTATTTGTTCCTCTGATGCTTATATATGGGGACATATACATCAAATAAACTATACAGTATGTCATAAAATTTACAGCAAGCATCATTAACAGTAAGGCTCTCAAGTACAGGGGACCAGTCACACTGTAAAAGTTTTTCATACAATAAGGGATAATTCGCTTTTTTAAAATTGTAAACTTTAGTAACTTTGTTGACAGAGAAATTTATTTGTTTTAAGTTCTTAATTTTTATCTCAATAGCCAAAGGGGAATGTAAAACATCAATCTTAACCATAGGTAAATGTTCACGAGTAACAGCAGTATGCAAATTGCTAATAATAAGATCTAAAACATTACTGTTAGAATTCAGTATACCATTACATTGGTGCAGGTCATTGAAAGCCTCAAAGTTAATTAAATGTTCTCGAAGAGGATCATTAGAATTCAAAAAAATATAGTTCGGCACATTGAAATCACCCATTATAATAACATTTTGAAAGGAATAGCAACATTGTTCTAAATATGTAGTTAGTTTTTCTAAATCAGTAAGTTTAGGTGTTTCAGGTATATAACAAACAAAAATAAAAAGCGTACATGAGTCCAAAAGACATTTACAGGCGACCATGTCAAAAGACACTAATTCACTTTGTAGATCACACAAGTCAATACGTTCGATCTTGAAGCCCAGTCTGCAAGCTAAGAGGGAACCCCCTCCTCTAGTGACGTTGAGTGCAGCAAAGTCTCTGTCTTTCCTGAAGACAGTGTAGGAATTAGATGGAAAAAGTTCAGAATTGTCTATATCGGGATGAAGCCAGGTCTCTGTTAATGCCACAAAATCGTAATCGCCATCAGATATTGAAGAATAGAAATCGTCCATTTTATTTTTAATACTACGGACGTTCTGGTAGTAGCATTTTAAGTACGTCATTTCTGAGTCTGAGTTCGTATGGCCGTGCCTAAAAAATCACCATTTGGATTGGTTCGTTTCCGGGGGAACCAGAATTTTTTGACCAGGATGCCTGCAGGCCATAAATCCGGATCAAGAAAGGACGTGAAAAAATCATAGGGGACACGCAGTTTAAAAGATGCGTAATCACCTCCATGTTCGATTTTCTCGCACTGGTAATCAGAGTTTTTGCCTTTATCACGCAAATAGTCTGTTATGTCCTCGGCTGTCACCTCTTTGTTGGCAATACGGCTTATATGTATGTATGCGTACCTAGGCGCACCGGTCAATTTGCAGCCGGTACCGCCCTGTGCTTTGCCAAATGTACGCTGACGTAGGTGAGGACCATGTGACTTTACTCCACTCTCATCTGTATTTATTGTCAATACCTGCTCAGTAGTGTTTCGGGAGGCAGGCTGTGATGTGGAGTTTGTAGATGACGATGTTTTATTATTTGCAGCTTTATAAGCAAACGATGTTTTATCTGACAGAGTGTTAACAGCTTTAGGATTAGTACTAGCAGCAACTTTACTCTCAGTTTTAGTACCTTGTGTAGAAGATGCGTTCTTGTAAGTCGCAAGTTCATCTTTGAGATCAGTAATCTCAGCTTTTAAGTCTTTAATCGTTGTCTCGAACAGAAGTTTTATTTCACTAACAGCACTATCTAGCAAAATTTTCACTTTAGCACTAATATCTTCTAAGAAATCTTCATTATTACTTCTCACTTTCGGCGGCATTGTAAAAGAAGAACGAAGAAGAGCGAAAAACACGTGTTTTTATTATTATTTATAGATTCATATAATTAAAGTACTGCAAATATAATAGAATTAAGGAATAATAATAGTAAGAACGAAATATTACAAAATTGGTTCGTCATCGGGTTTTCATGTTGAACGAGGTATAGATGTAAAAATATGGCTCAGATATTACAGAACACAAATTAAAAATTTAATCTCGCGAAGACGTGAAGAAATTGCAAATAAATATACAAACTTGTATGTACACATACATCTATATTTTTCACTTTTTCAAAATAATTTTAAAAAACACAATTGTGAAATCAATAAAAAATTAAAAGAAAAGAATGTTCATATTAAATTCATGGATGAATACCGAAGTATATATAATTTTAAATAATCTAGAAAAGTCTATCACCTTGTGATTTTTTTATAACTGAAATATATCATTGTGTACTATTTTGCGATTTTCTCCTCTTTAGTTTTTCAGTACTAAAAGTTAAAATACTACACTCCAAATGTACAAATTGAAAAAATATATAAATACAAATATTGAAATATGTAAATTTAATATTGTTTATATTTAAATACGTATTATCTACATAAATACCATTAAACTCTGTTGTTATTATTATTTATTTACCTACTCATTGTTCTTTTGTAATTTAAAATTTGTACACTATATATTTAAAATAAATATTTATAATACATATCAATATGAGTTTTTTTTTCTTTCAAATATTAAAATAAATAATTTTAAAAACGCAGGCGGATAACATTTTAATGATCTAGTTATCGTGGTTTAGTTAGTTGCATATGTTGATAGATGGCGAACTTTATGACGATACAAAAGCATTGAGCTTCTAATCTCTTTTTAGAGCGTTGCCTCTGGTATAGGCAAGCAATATTGCTTACATATACTTCGACGTCACAACTGGAAAATGTACGAGCTGTCAATCTCTCAATGATACTGCAATTTTCGCTTTTTCGAGAATTTAGAAACATGAAACTTGTGTTAAAAGATATTTTAAATTATTTAAATGGCCTGCAAACTCCAAAAAAATTCTATAAAAGGAAGGAAATAATATATTCTGTGCTTATTTTTGGTGCGTATCGCTTAGCTTGAATCGTGAATAGCGTTAGGTTTTGGACAACATTTAAATCATTCCGGATTTCTGTATATTCTGTGTTGAAGTTCGTTTTCATTTTGAGCTTCCCGTCCTCCATCGTAAACTTTCTGAGGTAAAAGGGATTGAAGGAATTCTCGTTTAACGGAAGAAATGGTACGTTTTAGTCTGTTAGCTAATTTTGAGTTTTCTTGTATAGTGACAGGACGCAAGGTCTGAACAGAAGTCCCCTGTTCTTTTTCAATAAAATTAACAACTTTTGTTAAACAATTATCGATGTACCTTTGATTATCCAGGGCTTCACATCACACCTCACGTAAGGCCTGGATACACCTGTTGCGAATTCGCCTTTTTGTTTATATTTGACATTATTAGGGACTTCTGCAATATTGTTAGTATAAACACCATCATTTTCTATAATTCCGGAGTTGTTCAGTGTGAAGTCCGAGAAATCGATATAAATGTCGTGCAAAACTCAATGCTGGGTGTCCGTAGATATTTGCACATGTCGCAGAACACACCCATCTTTAACTTAAGTTCATAATTTTGTTGCTCGTGGAACAGTTAATTATTAACTATTGCAAAACTTTAAGAAAATGTATTTTTTATTACAAAAAATTGTAAAATTTGTGCCAAACTTATAGGACATACGTTACGTACCTACGCAATGAGCCGTGTTTGCCCGTAGCAAAGTTTGATGTAAGAGTTCTGAGATAAACGTAAATGAACACCAAATACCCACCACCCCTTCCCTGAAATATAAAAATAACATATGGTTGTTATTTACATTACTTACCTATACTATCTGTTTATCTAGTACAAAAAATAGACAATATAAATAAAATAATCACCCCAAATGTTGCAAATATTCAGTTGCACCAATATGATATAAATTTTATGTTACCTTTAAACAAAAAATATGACAATAATACATAATATTTAACTCACTTGACATTTCATTCGTTATGATGTTGCCAATTTAAGGTAAGCTTAAAATTTCTTACGTTGGTGCAACCCACCATAAGTCTTAACAACATTGCTATAAATTGTAACCAATAGAAACAAATGTGAAGCCTGTTATTTATTTTATATTTGCAATTATTGCGTATTTATATGCTATAATTAGCAAAGAGTTAGTAAGTTTATTACAGACTTGAAGTGATTAATATATCATCACCAATTGCTAAACTAAAATGATGTGGATGCATCGCGTCATATCTTGTTTGGGTTAGGAGGGTTCGCCGGTTTCCTAGCGGGGCTCAAACTGCTAGAAGGTTTAACGGCCTTCTTTAGCAGGCAATAATTTCCAAGTGGAGACGCGAAGATCGTGGGCACTCCTACCTTTCCCTACAAAAAATTAAAACCAGAAAAAACTGCCTTGACAGCTTACACAATAGCCCAAAGCGATGGATGTTATATTACAAGTAAAAATTGGAAACGAGAATTAACTAAATAAAAATAACTGTGATCTTTAATGCTAAATTTTAAAGTAGGTACTACAAATAAAAAAGGCTAAACCCTCAAACTAAATGTACTCAAAAATTACAATCAGTAAGTTTGATCCTAGGTCCGGAATCGCATCAAGGGACAAAACTCAATATCATTCCTAAAATAACGTCAACAAAAATGGACCCCGTGATCGTCTAGTTTAATAAATCAGATCAAGTCCCAAGCTGTCAACCCCGGCATACAAAAACGTCCGTACTCGCCTTCATTTAAACAAACTCGTGAGAACATGAAAGGAAAGGAAAAGGGAAAAGACCCGTTACGATCAAATTAATTAAAGAACAAAAAAAGCTCTAGCACCTTGCTTAGTGCTTGTAGGCACCTGACCAAAAGGAAAAAATACGAAAACGGAACTTCAATAAAAAAATCTAAACAAAAAATTACCATTCAAAAAAATTAACAAGCGGCTAGAAAATTTTAACTAAGCCGTGACGGACCAAAATACAAAATAATTCGGCAGAGTCAGATCAAAACTCATCCCTGTTAAAAATCACAAAAAAATGAAACTAACTTGAAAATTTACAACACAATTTAGCATGAAGACTACCCAAAAGAAACTTAATATGAGAGAAATAATGCACCTAAACGAGGTGAGTTTTGACGACGCGTTCAAGAAGCCTTGACCAAAAACTCACGGACAAAAACTTAACTAAGAACGCGAAAGCGTCAAAACTCCATTCCGAACAAAACTAGAGCTGGCCCTTGTCCTCTCACACTTTGGCGTGAACAAAAATTTGGAAAATAACTCTAAAGTCAGCAAAGATGCGTCCAGTAACCGAGTCTCTTGGCGGCTCACAACCGAATCTCCCTGAAACTTTGCTACCGCAGTAAAAACTCACAAGCCCTCTAGTGGCAAAAATTCTACATCGCAAAGAGAACGAGTAAATCTCTACAAAATACTAAATTACATAGCGAAAATCATCATAGAATACTATAATACAATAAAGAGAGTGTAAACGGCCATTAATCATTTTTAAATAAAATATGATGAAAAATGTTTTAAACTTTATCAAATGAACGTACCACTAGGAAAAGACAGAAGGTTTCTCCACTCTCAAAGATAGATTTAAAACTTGCAAAATTATTGTCAAAATTAAAACAAATTCAACCACATACCATATGACAAAAATACAGTTTTGTATCAAAATAAACAAACAATAACGAACAATAAAGATACCCTTGTGTAAGAAGCGTATCCTCGAATGTCGAAATGTCCTGTACAGTTTAAAATATTCCGTATAAGCATTTAGAGTTCATTAACGTTCAACCAATATGTTGCGTTGGCAATCTATGAAGAGTGATTACAGTATATTTATTGCAACATAATAAGTTTATAGAATTTTCCACTGTAGTCAATAAAAATTATGATGACATGGAAAAAGGCAGCTACGAGTATTAAACAACAAATAGCTAATTAGACAGACGGTCTTAAACTTTCGAACTAACAAGTCAAAATTATTATAACTTTATACTATATTCTCAATATATATATTTTTTTATTACTTCATATTTGAGTAATTATTTCATACCCAAAATCCTAGATCCTAAAATTGGTAGCGTTTGAATTACTCGATTTGGCAAGGGCCCAGTTAAATTTGTAGTGTTGGGGTTGAAACCACCCCACGTTACAATTGGTGGCAGCTGTTTAGGGGTATATCCGCCAAATTAGAGAAATCAGTATATCTGATCTTCTCACGAGGGTTCAAATAAAATCAATTTGTCTAGTGATAGGTGTATCGCGGCCGCGAGTGTTAAAATGCCGGGTAGTGCCAGCGGAAGCGCAGGAGGTTCTGGTGCAGGAGGATCCGGTGGCTCTGGGGGTTCTGGTACAGGAGGAACCGGCGGCTCTGGTGGTGTTGGTACAGGAGGAAGCGGTGGCCTGGGAGGTTCGGGTACAGATTTCTTTACAAGAAAGTAGCAAAAATTTTCAATTTGGAATTGTCGCGCAGACAATAGAACAATTTAATGGAGAAAATGTGGTTGAATTTTTTGAAAAATTAGAATTAAGAACTAATATAGAAGGATGGGACGAGAAGCAAGTCATAGACTTAATTAAATGTAGACTGACAGGCGACGCTTTCAAATTTTACTTAACCCGACCGGAACTGAAAGACCGTCTCACTAAATATAAAGACTTTAAGAAATTATTTATAGAAAGATTCACTAAGCGTAGGATGCCGGGACAAATTTATAATGAAATTTCTAACTGTAAACAAAATGTGGGGGAATCTGTTCAAAATTTTGCGACCAGACTTAGACGACTTAAAAATGATTTATTAAAAGAAGACAGAAAAGTACAAGAAAATTTTGCTTCAAAATTAATACTGTATCAATTTAAACTAGGGCTAAGAACTGAAATTAAACGGTATATTCGGACAATAATGGACAGTAATAGAGACTTAACCTTCGAAGATGCGGTGACTCTATCTGAAAGGGAAGAAATGGAAGTATATAATAAAAAGTTTCAAAATTTAGAAATTGGGGTAGTAAATAAAAAACCAGGTCCAAATATTAAAAAGTGCTTCATTTGTAACATAACAAATCATATAGCTAAAGATTGTAGATTAAGAAGGCAAGACATATGCCATAAATGTAAAAAGCCAGGTCATATAGCAATTGGGTGCCGACAAAATTCAATGAATGGACTTTACATAAATAGAAACAATCAGAATGGAAATAAGAACAATTATGTCAATTCAAATTACCGAAAATTTAACAATAATTTATCTCAAAACCATTACGATAGAGGCAGAACAATTTCACATCAAGCAGGATCAAGTTACAACAGTAATGCACGGAATAGTTATACAAAGCAAGGACAGTACAGGACTCAGCCCACTTACCACAAAAACAACACTCAATCCTACACAACGCAAAATTTAAACGGGCAACACCTCTCGTCCAAGCCTCAACACGGGAGGTCAAATTAAAAAAAGTAGAACCCAATATAATTATCCCCCATCTAGATTTAGTTTTATCAGCAACTCCAAATTTTATTACGTTAAAAATTAAAAATCAAAAAGTAAAATTATTAGTAGATACATGAGCTGCAGTTTCAATTCTTAAACAAAAATTTGTGAAAGACGAAAAGATAATAAAAGAAAATGTAGGAAATCTAACATCAATATCAGGCGACACAATAAATTACTTTGGAACTGCAGAAATAGCATATTCTTACCGTAATAAAAATTTACCTTTCACATGTATAATATGTTCAAATGAATTAAAATTACAAGCTGATGGACTATTGGGTCGAGATTTTTTACAATGTTATGAGGCGTTAATTAATTATAAGAAGAAAACAGTAATAATAGGCGATGAAAATATACAACTCTGTATGAGCAATGACACGAAAAGTTCACATTCAGCAGAAATTGTCGGAGCAATGGAACCTGAGACAAGCAAGTGTGAAAGTAATACAAGTCCACATATTAAGGAAGGTCATAGGAAGATGACGTCAGACACGAGCAATTCAGTTAAGATGACGCAGCAAAGAAAACGCAAAACCGAGATGGATCAAGCCAATTCGAAGAATTCAGCTAATGGCCATAGGTGGGTGCGAATGAAGGAAGCTTTCAAAATCCCTCCGATGAGCGAAATTCAATGCAAAGCAGTGCAGGATCTGATCAACCCCGCACGTGACATCTTGATTGAACCCGAAGAAATTAACATTCATGGAATCATGGTTGCAAAGTCAATTGCAAAAGGACAAAGAGAGATTGTAGTGCAACTCATTAATATAACAAATAAGAATATAACAGTTCCACGAAATGCAAGACTAGGTAAAGCGGAACTAGTTGAAGAAGTAAATAAAGAAGAAATGAAAGAAAATAAAATATATGAAAATATGAGAGTGAATAGTGTTCACTGGAACAGAAATTCTATTGCAAATAAAGAAGATTTAGAGACGAACTTTGACCTCCAACATTTAAAAGGCGATGCTAAAAAGAAAATAATTCATCTTTTAAATGAATATGCCGACATATTCATGTGGAAAAATTCAAAATTGGGTTGTACCCACAACATTAAACATAAAATAATATTGGAAGAAAATGTGCAGCCCATAGCGAAAGCGCCCTACAGAGTACCACACGCGCAAAAAGAACTGCTCACGAAAGAATTACAATCCATGTCAGATGCGGGAGTCATTGAACCATCTGACTCACCATGGTCTGCTCCTGTAGTTATTGTTTCCAAGAAAGAGATCATTTTCCAGTTCCTAATATGCAAGAAACTTTAGATCAGTTAGGTAACGCAAATCTTTTCTCCACACTTGATCTAGCCTCAGGGTACTGGCAAGTGCAAATGGAAGAAAAAGATAAAGAAAAAACTGCATTTACAACCAACGGACAACACTATCAGTTTACGAAGATACCATTTGGGTTATCAAATGCGCCAAGTACTTTCCAACGACTGATGAATAGTGTTTTAATAGGACTGACTGGAGAACGATGTCTCGTATACCTAGACGACGTAATAGTATTCAATGGACAAGGTATAGACGATCATATAGAACGGCTTAGACAGGTATTTGATAGAATAAGACAAGCCAATCTAAAATTACAACCATCAAAATGTAAATTTCTACTACCTGAAACTAAATATCTCGGACACATCATTAATGAAACAGGAATTTTACCAGACCCTGGTAAAATATATGTAATCAAAAACTACCCAAAACCTAAAAATGTTAAAGAAATTAGGGTTTTTCTTGGTTTAATTGGATTTTACAGACGATTCATTAAAAATTTTGCTGACATATCAAAATCCATGACCAACTTAACAAGAAAAGATGAAAAATTTACTTGGACATCAGACTGTGAGAACTCTTTTCAACAATTGAAAACAGCTCTATGTTCTAAGTCAGTACTTATACATCCACAATTTAATAAAGAATTCATTCTATCAACAGACGCTAGTGGGACAGAAATTAGCGCTATATTAAGTCAAAAGGTAGGAGGTTTTGAAAAACCAATCGCATTCGCAAGTCGACAGCTAAACAAACATGAAATGAAATATACAACTACAGAATTAGAATGTTTAGCAGTCACTTGGGGTATAAAATATTATAGGTGTTATTGTATGGTCGAAAATTTGTGGTAATAACAGATCACAAACCACTGAAATGGTTAATGTCACTCAAAGACCCCCAATCCCGATTAGCGCGATGGGCATTATTACTTAGCGAGCACGAATATGAAGTCATACATAGACCAGGGAAAAAGCATATCAACGCCGACGTACTGTCTAGAATCCCTGTGAACTCAGTAGAGAACACAATGAATGACGACCTAGCATATGTTCCTATCTGGGACCGACATACGATACTACGTAAACAAAACGAGGACAATGACATACAAAAGTTAAAAAATTGTAATGGATATTTTACGGACGAAGAAAATCTATTATTTAAAGAAAAACAAGGTAGTGACCGACATCATAAATTGGTAGTTCCCAAAACAATGATTTTCAAAGTGATACATGATTATCATAATTTACCGTATGCTGGACACCAAGGAGTGAAGAAAACATCTAAACGAATAAAAGAAAAATTTTATTGGAAAAATATGACAAAAGACATCAAAGACTATTGTGATAAATGTCATTCCTGCAACGAACGTAAAACATCTCCTCATCGAAAATCTGCGCCACTACAAGAGTTTCAAGAAGTAAATGGACCATTTCAAAGAACTTCAATGGACATTGTTGGACCACTGACTACAACTTACACAGGAAACAAATATATTTTGACTTTCCAAGACCACTTTACCAAATACCCTGAAGCGTTCGCTATCCCCAATCACAAAACAGACACAGTTGCTAAAATATTCGCACAACAAATTGTTGCTAGACATGGAGCACCAAGGCAATTGTTAACTGACCACGGCACAAATTTTATGTCTAAAATGTTCAAAGAAGTACTAAAAATATTTGGCACTGAAAAAATCCAAACGACAGCATATCACCCTGAAACAAATGGTGTTATTGAGCGCAGTCATCGTGTTTTCAAAGATATTCTATCACACTTTATTGACAGAGACCAAACTAACTGGGACGAATGGCTGCCCTGTGTGCTTATGGCATATAGAAGTAGCGTTCACACTTCGACTAACGAAACACCATTTTATTTAATGCACGGTAGATATATGGAATTACGGTACGATAACATTATAAGACCACAGACATTACGGTACGACTATGATGAAAATTATAGCTCAGAATTACGCGAAAGATTAAATATTGCATTTGAACAAGTTACTCAAAAATTAAAGCAATCGACGGACGCTAGAAATAAACAATTTAATAAAAATACTCATATGGCAGAATATGATATTGGAGACGCAGTATATTTACATAATGCAACTCAGACCGTAGGACTTTCGCGCAAACTTGCAAAACCGTGGACAGGACCGTACTTTATTGTAGTTAAAACTAGCCCAGTAAATTATGACATTAAATCAGACAAAAACGAAAAAATTATTAAAGTACATGTAAATCGAATTAAACCCTTTAAAGCGGATTTAGATAAACCACATCTAGAATTAAATAAAAATAATCAAAATTCTTCTAAAGTAAATTCTCAACCAGCAGCAATTGACACTACTGATGCGCAAAGAAATTATTATCATGCAACATTGTTGGACAAAGAAAATAATGCAACCGTAAATGTCCCAGAACAGCCTACAACACCGACCACTCCTCGGTACCACACCAGAAGTCACGGACCGGTACAAATTCTACCATGGATATTAAATTGTTCTCCGTGGAGAAGAAATTAAATTTATGTGTTTATGTTGTAGCAATCACGTGTGCGATCCTATTGACCCTCTTGCCAGTAACAACGCACCTCATAGCCTATGACTGCCGAGGTCCAGCCACCAATATCACCACAATTTCAATAAGAGACGTAGCAGAGTGCCCAGACCCAGAAAAGGGATTTAAGGATGACAGAGTACAACTTCAAGTAATCCAGGAAAATGATTTCCACAACATCGAAGTCCGGACCTGTCTAGTAGAAGTTACTAGAGTAATACATCATTGCGGCATGCATAGTCACACGTCAGCGGTTCTTCATGGGATACTGACCTACATCAATCCTGTGGAAGCTGACGAATGTAAACTAATGCATCGCACAAAAACTTACATTGGATTCATAAACAAATTATAGACAAACTAGTAAGTAACGGAAAAAAATTAAATCATTGAGAGAGCTCCAGTACCATCTGCCCCGATGCAACATTGGTTAGATGATTAGGTTTAATACTATCTTAGATTATACATTAAAATTAGAGTAATAATGGGAATTAAAATAATTAGTATTTAAAAATGTGTACTTAATTTTGTTTGTTTGTTTGTTTATATGAAATGGAGTCACATGTCATGCACAGTACACTCACTGTTACACCAGTGCGAAATACAAGGAGAGGGCTGCAAAATCAGCACATTGCAAGGCATCTATTCACGTATCAACCAAGGACAAGCGGACGAGTGCACCTGTCTCAACTACAGGCTGATCCATACATGGCAAGAAAAAAAAATCGACGCCCACCCCTCTCTTACACTCTGACCCATAACAATTTATTAAAGT
This sequence comes from Harpalus rubripes, assembly GCA_963082715.1. Taxonomy (NCBI): domain Eukaryota; kingdom Metazoa; phylum Arthropoda; class Insecta; order Coleoptera; family Carabidae; genus Harpalus; species Harpalus rubripes. The sequence goes on along the minus strand of OY720448.1, from coordinate 71,877,868 downwards.
ATTATAGTAATGTTAAACAGTAGTAGTATATGAAAAACTTGTACCATAGGATGTCCACTCAACTATAGTATTCTTCTAAATTTAATTGAAATTTTTCAAAATTGTGCGTCCCAAGGGAACGCAAATTTTTAAAGGTAGGAGGATTGTAAGAAGCGTATCCTCGAATGTCGAAATGTCCTGTACAGTTTAAAATATTCCATATAAGCATTTAGAGTTCATTAACATTCAACCAATATGTTGCGTTGGCAATCTATGAAGAGTGATTACAGTATATTTATTGCAACATAATAAGTTTATAGAAATTTCTACTGTAGTCACTAAAAATTATGATGACATGGAAAAAGGCAGCTACGAGTATAAACAACAAATAGCTAATTAGACAGACGGTCTTAAACTTTCGAACTAACAAGTCAAAATTATTATAACTTTATACTATATTCTCAATATATATATTTTTTTATTACTTCATATTTGAGTAATTATTTCATACCCAAAATCCTAGATCCTAAAATTGGTAGCGTTTGAATTACTCGATTTGGCAAAAACCCAGTTAAATTTGTAGTGTTGGGGTTGAAACCACCCCACGTTACACTTGTTATCATGCACAATATAATAAAAAACCGACAGCAGCGCAAAATGCTTATTCTTAAAAATCTGAAAAGACTAATATGTGTGTTCTCTATAATCATATTTAATTGGAAATCTGACAGCAAAATTCTCCACATTTGAAATTGCCAATATTGACCAACAAATTGTATTGTGTGTAGAAACAAGTGTAGTATGACACCGGTACTTTGCAAGGGGATGAATCTAACGTAAAATTAGTTCCGCATCAGAAGGTCAAATGGTATAAATTAAAGAATTTACGAAAAACCACTGGGTATACTCCTCTCAGAAAGTTCAGATAGAGGAGGTTGTAAGTCGACTTAGCAGCCAAAATAAATACAAAACGATGACATAAATGAGACCAAAGGTGCAGTATGATATACAATAGAAACTCACCAGAGAACATATGTACGATTGGATAATACTGTCACTGAATATACTGCTGAACTAATAAATTTGTGGAAACGATTGATCAGTTCTTAATATTGCACTTGTACTGAAGGCGTGGATGGTTTCTAGCAGAAAATACGATAAATGCTCTTTATCATACACAAGAAGTTTTCCCACTACATCGAAATAAAGATTGAATAGTTCCTACAGTTCTGTACGATAATGGAATGGAAAAAAAATAAACCGAGAACGTAAATAAAACTTAATGACGTATGAATAGTCCCGCAGATGACAAAGAGCCTTAAACAAAAAACCCGAGTAAAAACGAACAAATTTTTATAAAGTGACTGCGCATTTAATATTTGTATTATGTACATAACAAAGCGTGCGGCTGTGCTTGTTCGCCAAACGAATCCGGTGTAGCCATACTTTGGCGTACGGTCATTTCGCGGCCGCAATGCAGCTGAGTATAATTTTTACTGTGTACTGACATATAATTGACCCTTTTTTAAAGACAATAATTTGGTTACAAATTCCGTATATATACCTCTGAAAACAGTTTGTTACTCAAATGCGACAAGAGATTTCCGCAATAAATTTAGCCAAAAGCGAAACGATAAACGTAATAACAAAATTGCGTTCCATTTGTCGCAAACACGAATACTCATCTGCTTGTGCTGAATCCAGATCGGGTGACAATCAATTTGCCGCACAAGACCGAATATCCGACAAAAGATTCTATCAAAAAGAGACCTTGATCGATGTCGTTCATGAATGAGAAATTTAGTAGTGTTACTGAACAATAGAGGGAGCAACTACACAAAAAATAATTAGTGAAGATATTAGAGTAAAAGTAGATATATTTAAATATATGAGGCGGTCAAAGTCAACATAGTTAAGGATAAAGGATTTTATTACAAATTACACTCTAAGTTCTGGAATTATTATAAATCTTCCGAGTAAAAGCCATATTCGGCTGCACTTCGGCCGCTGTACGGCTACTCTGGGTCCGTAAGGTGTACAAGCACGGCTGCACACCTCGTTTCGTGCACATCCATGGAGAGTGTACGGACGCAGTAGTAAACCGTAAACGCAAAGTAGCACAACAAACAGACCCATTAACTAACTGCGCTCTACGGCCGTAACACGGCAGCACTGATTCGCGACCATTAGATGGGCCTAGTGCGGCCATGTTGCTGCCTTGTATAAAAATTTGTTCAATTTTAATAGGGCTAATATAATTTTTAACACTGCGTACTGATATCCAAAAAATAAAGGTTTTAAGCGAAATGGGGTATGTAACCAAATTATAATACTAGACACAAAAATAAAATACCCGTATTTTTACATTGATTAATTATTCGTACTTTACGAGAAAATAATTATTAAAAATTTGGGGAAGGAATTTGTGACGTGACAATTGTAGAAGCGTTAAAAACGACGGGAACACTGGGAGGGCAAGAGATAGTTATAGCAAGATGTGACCATGCCACACCCTGCCACACCTACTACTACATAAACGCGAAGCTGATAGGCTGATTTATAACTGTCTCTTTCCTTTCCGCAGTCTATCTGTCTTTGTCCACGATTCTAACATACTTACGGCATATATCCCTTCTCCAAAACATTAAATTTTTAATAACAATATTATTACAAATTAATGTTTAGTTTTTATTATTATAATGAGAAGCTACAGTGGTCAGTTTTTATATTTTATGACATATATATTGAAATTCGAATATGGTCACATACCTCATTATGCCGACCTTACGAAATTCGGGAAAAGTTGAAGAAAAAGGAGTGCAAATATGCCAGAAACCATAACATTTTAGGAAAATGTATGGCTGTAAATAGTTTTTGTTAACTTCAAAATAATGTTTTATCTAGTACGGTCAGGACTTAATTGACATTTTCTCTTAACCTAGCATACAAAATGTATTTTTGAACTTATGTATTTTTTCCAATATTCTGATTAACAGACTGAATAACATTCTTGACATATATGTTTGAAACATTATTAGTACAACTTAATATTATCTACACTAACTAGAGCATGAATGCTTTGCACCCTCGTTATTACATTGCTGCATGCAGTCACTTGACATCGATATCTTTGACAGAGGCAAGGTACAAGAGAAGTTCAACAATGTATGTGGTAAACCGTGTTTCGTATTTCTGCAATCATGCGAGCATATGTTGCGTTATAGGTTCGCTTTAGGCAGCCACGTGCATATTGGAGAGTTGCAACGATTGGCAATATTCTCATTGTCCTCTGACACGGAAATCTTTATTCATCGTTTCATTGAATTCGTCATGATAAGAGGTACAGAACACTTAAAACATACATAAATAAATTCACGTCATTTTCCATAATGTGGGTTGACAAACACCCTAAAATATTCAGTACGCACTTTTGTTAAGACGCACTACTTTTGCCTCGTTTACATACGAGGTCTTCTTTTCTTTTCACTTGGAAGCATTCACTCACTGCCCAAGCAAACTCTCAATTTCACTAGGTACTGCTATCTTTTACAATTTTGAAAAAAAAGCTGTTATGGTACATTAATACCAAATGATAGTATTAATTAACGTTACAATTTTTTGTTTCTTTTTAATGGAGTGCATTTAAGTTATCCGGGAAACCACAGGATGCATAATGCCTAAAAGATGTAGTTAACATGAGACACAATACAAAAAAAATTATCGTACGACAAAAAACCGTATAAAAACCACATGCAGAATGTTGCTACCATAGCTGCAAGGACCATACCAAAATATTTGTAAATTGCATACACGCGATGTAAAGTAAATTTTGTATTACATTTTGAATGTTGAACAAAACAAATCACTATAAAATATTCGTCAAAAAATATTCCACTCGGACATTTTATACCGAGTAGTGGCAATTAAAAGTGAACATGGGGATTTAACATTTGATTTTGGTTTTTTGTAATTTCTTCTTCCCCTATTTCTATTATTTAGTTTTCAAAATTTTATTTAAAAGCCACTCTAAGGTACACAGCGTGTTTCTCGGATACGGAATCTCTCGATTATTATCCTTATTATTGGAAATAGAAGGAAATCATTGAAATAAAAGTTGTAGTAGATGAAGGGGGACAATTAATTATTCAATGTTATTTTACTAGTGGTTGTTAAACTATAACATAAAATTATATTTTTTTAATATGGCATGGTGTATCTTTTTTTGCCCAATCGAGACAGTATTTTTTCTGAATTCAACCATGTCATCATTCTTTATGCTTACATACCAAAAATATTGAGAGAAATTCAATTGAAATTTAAATAAAGTTTATATTTATATAGTATTTTTCAGTTGGCTATGAATGAAAAACAAATATTTATGTTTCATTTTGTTTCAATTTTTTTTATGCATGTAGCCTCCTGATCTTAACCTTACTAGAAAATAAAAACTTTTTCCACGTTTCGGCCGACATGTGTTTCAAAAATTTTAAAAAACTTTTTCTTTAATTAAAAACAAAATTAGTATAATAACATTTAAAGTGTTTAGTTTAACCTGTGTAATATGTAACTAAAAAAACTTTTCCAAATTTAAAAAATAACATGTTTATAACAAAAATTTAAAGAAGATAGATGTTTCTACGTCTGATTATTTTCCAATTTAAAACTGTTAAACATATTTGTAAGTATTAAAAAACTTCAACATGTAACAAACATGTTATACAAAATTAATGTACATTTTAGTATTCCCTGGTGAAGTTACAAAATTAGTAACGAAATATAGGAATTTTAAATAAAATTAACAACTAAATGGGTTATTAATATAATTCCTGCCAATCACCGCCGAGAAATCCATTATTCATTTTATCAATCAACAAGTACGGCGTTACTTCTTCCTAACAAAAACATTTCTATGTATATCGTCAACTAATTTAAAAACTAAAGGAATGAAACACTATTTTTAATACAGATTTATGTTATACATGTTGTTATTCTATGTCACAAGTTCGAAATGTAATTTATCAATAAATATAGTGTTATTAGTAATATTAATAGCAGTTAATAGTAAGATGCCATGGTAACACAACCGTCAAAAAATAAATAACTTGTTTCAAATATATTATTTTGTCAAAAAATAAATCAATTTAAATATTGTTATGGAACAAAATAGACGAGAACGACTTATCTTAAATTACTTAGCAAAAATAGGGATTTATTTACGTCCAAGAAAAAGGCGGGGGCATTTATTAAACTTGTAATTAAATTTATACATTGATGGCTCAATCCAAAATTATAACAGCCACAAATATTCAATTAATAACTGTTCCCATAAAATTATAGTCACAAGATATTAAATATATATCTTGTTGCTTCTTTATTCAATCGAAATAAATTTTTAAAATGCAATGTCACAGAATATGCATGAATTTGTTCATGTTTTATGTTTTTAATAAACAGATATATGTTAAGAAAAACATATTTATTGGAAAACGTATTTTTAATTTCAAAATTAATATTTTGATAAATTGGAGAAAACAACTCTTCTTCGTTATTATTTCTTTTCATACACTACGCGAACTTAGCAAACGTCCTCGCGACCCCATTTGGGGTGGCGATCCCTAGTTTGAATATCATTGCCTTAAAAATTCATGTTGACGACGTAAACATACCTATCCCAAAATGCAAATGTTATGTTTCAATAAAATGTAATTATTCATAGAAGTATAAGCGATATTACCTCTGTTCTCTTTCTTCTTCTTTAATTACAAACTTTAGGTTAGAAATGATTAAAAGAGCCATATATATGAAAATAAATAATAAATAATGTCAAACACAAGCAACAAATTATCCGTTTATGATATAAACGGGACCTTTTGACAGTCCGATAAATTGTTTTAAATTAATAGGTCCAATAAACGGAATTCCGTTCAGTATCAAACGGATCAGTCTTTCTGAATACCGAATTTGTTAATTTTGTCCGTTTATTTTTAACAGTCCGTTTTAAATTAACGGAATACGTTTAGAATACACCTATTCCGCCAAAATTTTGCCTTAATGGAAATTGTCAATTATTTTTATAAAGAAATGATGAAAAAGAAAGCAAAAACAGAGAACATAGAATAAAACTTATGCTTTAATATAGCAATTTTCTGTGATATCATGACAGCAATAAAAAATAACTTTCTCGATAACGATAATAATATTATTTGAGCATAACTATATTCGAATAAAAATAATTTAATAATTATATTATACGGCTTTAATATCCATCAAAGTGAACGGGCGACCGTCAAGGGATGTATCTTCATTTTGAATAAGTCAATTGTTGAATAAAAGTAATTGTATTTTATTGTGCGTGCATCTTGTGTTCTATATATATATATATATATATATATATATATATATATATATATATATATATATATATATATATATATATATGGTCGTTTACCAGGCGTAATCTTACGAGCTTTCATATTTTTCGCGGACATTATGCAGCAAAGATCCTTTTGTGCGAATTAAAAATTGGAAATAGTTTGACTCCAGTCCAGTTAGATTCAAACTTGGTCCGGCCAGATAACGCACTATATTTTTTAGTCATACTTATTCTATATGTCAAGAAAAAAATAATCACATCTTTATTTTTCTTAGAACTGTCGATGTATAAAATGTTTCATGATAACACATATGTAAAATAAATATAGCACTGTCATTTCTCTCAAAGTTAAAGGTTCCAATATCATGTTTCTTTATCTCTTGGCAAGTTTCAAAAATATTTCGCTTACGTCTAACGAATGCGTTTGATATTATTCTGAGAAGCCTAAAGGCAACAAATACCAATTTAAAAATGTAACACGGCAATCATGTTGCTGCTCAGTATCTTTCTGCTGCTTCCTGTACTTTGTATTTCGGAATATTTTAGATTTTTATGCAAAATATTATTTTACTACTAATATTGCAACTACCTACTTTTAAAGAAATTAATTCATTTTAAAGGCAAATTCGCTACCTTCATATGACAAATACCATGTATAGAACTATTTGTTAGCGTATAGAAAAATAAATATGTTTAGAAACAATAAAATTAAATCAATATTTTAATTAACAGTACTCGTATGTTAAGGGAGAGGAGTGCATGATTTTTCTAGAGGTGTAATTTGTAACCAGAGGGTGAAGCCCGAGGGCTATAAAGTACAATAAAATAGCATTCATTCTTCAGTTGTGTATTATTTTTTTTTCATGACTGGGAGGTGGGAAACGTTATTTAGACAAAAATAATTTCGATATTTCATCGTTTCAAATTAAGTAGCTTTTGAATCCTTGCAAAAGACAACAGAAATTTATTGACCGTTGAATCGTTTGACAGCAAAAATTTGTTGCCAGTTTTTCGAAATTTGCTCTCAAATTATAATTTAGTTTGGGAACCTTTTTGTTCAGTTCTAAAGAACAGCAGGAAATAGTTGATACTCCCTTTGCAGCAGTTTTGAACTTGTTAAAGTATCATGTTATTTATCAAAATAATAAATATTTCTCTAGGGGAATAATGTTCACAGTTTTCTCTAGACAATATGGTGAACTTCTCTTTCAGTTAAGGTACCGTAGAAATTAACTTTTATTCTCGGTCATGGACAAGTTATATTTTTTTAACGATTATTCCTAAATCGTATATCCCTCTTACCAGAAAGTTTTCATTTTTATTTAAAATTTTACATTGTGTAAATCTGCTGAAAAATTATGTCAGCTGATAATTAAACAGAGCGAACACGAGAATTCGTCACAGGCGATTATTTAATTTTTTTCACTGCATATACTTCTGGGTTCTCCCCTTTGCAATTAATTCTGCCCATGCATAAGCGTGGGATGGATATTCGATGTTTAAACCGCACTGTATGTATATAACTTGTGTTTCGAACTAGCTGTTCTGCGAGCACGCAAACACATATTACGACTACTTATAAAGCCTGAATTACTTTCTAACGACTCCGGGAACCCTATCAGGAAATGGATTCAAGATGTGACAGGAAGTTTGCAAGTTGCCTGCGAGAGCATGTCTTGATCTTGTATATCTCGCTGTTAACATTTATTTTATTTTTTATTTTGTCTTTATTGTAATGTGTAATGCGAGACCATGTCTTGATCTTATATATCTCGCTGTTAACATTTATTTTATTTTGTCTTTATTGTAATCCGCACAATTGATATAAAATATTTAAAGGTTCTGAATTAATTGATTAAGAGGAATGGAACCCCTGCGTACTAGATATAAAGCGAAAATTTAAATAAATTTTTCTTCTACTAGAACTATTAACATTTTAGAAAATTCAACATTAGACGATTATACTTTGATTTTATGGAAAAACGGCATTTCTCGTATTTCTTACAAAATCAATATCAAATACACGTCTGTGAAGTTGGCTCAGTCTATATCGAATGCCCACTTGTAGTGTATGTAGACAGTTTTTCGTTAGGTGAGATAAGTTTTGCACCCGAGTTTAGTTTTTACAAAATTGTCACTAGTTGGTGGTAGTTCGTTCGTACGGGCATAGAACCACGCAAAATCCTAGCGCTAAAACGTCCGGCGCCAAAATGTCACTGTGATTTCGGGAACAGGACATTTTGGCGCCGGACGTTTTAGCACCGGGAGTTCAGGTTAGGTATTGTTAATTGAATTTTGAAATACATATAGTATCGGTCGCCAAAAAGTCACGGCGCCAAAAAGTAATATACTGTTTGTAATTTCAAGGTCAACCGAGTCTGGCCCCCCACATGCCAATATTTTTCCTATATTTCTCATATTTTATAGGACTTTTTGACATACTTTCATCAATCTTGAAGGTGCAACTCATCATCCACAGATAGACTTTCCTAAATTATTAGTAAAATACATTATTAATTTTACGTTTCTAAATTGGTAAAAGATATTTAAAGTAAGGCTTGGGATATTTGTGGGATGAGCGCATCAACTAACGTCGGTTTTGTCAACATTAAACTCAGCGTATAGTACGACCGTCGTTGTCACAAACTGAGAACTTAAAACGTAATTAAAAATGACAGGTTTCTGGCCTGCCCATCTGCGTTACTCGTATTCTAGAAGTATGCCCGTACGAACGAACGTGCTATCAACTAACGTCAATTTTGTCAAAATAAATCTCAGCGTATAGTATGATCGTCGTTGTCACAAACTGAGAGCTTAAAACGTAATTAAAAATGGCAGGTTTCTGGCCTTCCCAGCTGCGTTACTTGTATTCTAGAAGTATACCCGTACGAACAAACGTACCATTAACTAACGTCAATTTTGTCAAAACTAAACTCAGCGTATAGTATGACCGTTAACGTCACAATCAGAGTGCTTAATAATTGTAATTAAAAATGACAGGTTTATGGCCTGTCCAGCTGCGTTACTCGTATTCTATAAATATGCCCGTACGAACGAACGTACCATCAACTAACGTCAATTTTGTCAAAACTAAACTTAGCGTATAGTACGACCGTCGTTGTCACTGACCGAGAGTTTTAATTATTAATTTAAAAAAGCAGGTTTCAGGCCTGCCCAAATATTGTACATGAATGTCCAAGCTAATGTGTTTTAAAACTAAAGTCGATTATATCAGAACTAACGACAACTAATCAAGACGTGTATGTTAATAACTTTAAACTTTCAATTATTGTGTTGGGTTGCAAAAATAAGATATTATACACGTTTGGGCAGGCTAGTGTGAAGTCAGCCTGCCCAAACTTACGTAATCGTGTGCAAAACTTATCTCACCTAACGATAAACTAACCGTCTACATACACTACAAGTGGGCATTCTATATAGGCTGAGCCAACTTCACAGACGTATCAAATACTAATAGATTTCAATATTACTTTTTTAAAAATTCAGGTTCATATTTGAAATATGTCCCTCTAATGTTGAATTTTTTATTTATTAGTAGTTCTAATACAGGAACATTTTATTTGAATTTTCGCTTCACAACTAGTACGCAGGGGTTTCATTCCACTTGATTTGCAAGCGTTAAAATTGAACATTTTAACACACAGTCTAATTAAAAATTACATTTTATGAATGTAGAATGTAGTACAAAAAATAGAAATATTTACCAATGATATACTCGAAGAAGTAATATGCATTTACTATTGATTCCTACGTCAATTTCAAACTAAAATATCTCGTTAATTATTTATTATTTATACATGTGGTGAAGTACTTTTTCATAAGACTTAATACAGCTATTGAATGATAGCACTTTCAATAAATTATTCCAGTTAAAAAATATTATTTTTTGTTGTTATAATAACTATCTTATTTGATGTCCAGCTTTCATTACACTAATAATATTGTTTGAAACATCATTTAACCGTTTCGGTCTCCGTTAAAATGAAGAAAGTTAATAATGGTGCCTTAATTTTTGCATAGGTAACTTGGGTGTTATATTTCTATCAATATTTTTTAAACATTGTACAAGCATTTTATTTTCCTATCTAAGCCAAATTTATTTTTTAACGTGGAATGAACTATAATCAGAACTTTAAATCGTATATAACTTTGAATTTACTGCAGTAGTTACGTTATGCATGAGAGAGCGGGCTCAATTCAAGATGGCGGCGGCTTTCAAGAACAAGATGGCGGAGCGCGAGTGAGGGGCAGTGGGGTTCGTGTGGTCGTCAAGAAATTGGTGCGGTCCTTAAGATATTGGTGAGATTCTTAAGAGATTGTTGGGATTCTCAAGACGTTGTGGGGATTCTTTAGACGCTGGTGAGGTCCTCAAGATGTTAGTGATGGTGAGTGTCCTGTAGACAAGTTTAAACCGGCAATTATGAACAATATGAATATTGCAAGAAATAATAAATCAGTAATTGATTTAGAACTTAGACGTAGTAACTAACGTACAACATTATGATAGTGTGAATGATTTTGCTGGAAGCTGAGAAAATATTTAAAAATTGTGATTTATCTTACTGCGATATAAATCCCCGTAGCTGATACCACTAAATAATATATACATTCTTTCTTCGTAAATCCTACATTTCCATTAGATGAAATTTATTGCAATGAATAAACGATCCAAATTGCCATCTTAAGAAATCTCACTTTCGTCCCATAGGCGAAGCACGGAGGCACGTAGCAGCCAATATACCGCGACTAGCGCCAGTACGTGTGGATTTCCACGCTATTTACAATGTGTCACAGGGGGTATTACCGAGCAGAATTGGGCACAAGATATAGAGCGAGACTAGACAGGAATGCGCGTAGAACCACAGGACTTAATTGCTTCTCATGACCTTGACCTTTCGCATCATTACATTAGTGGAACATTGACCCGTTACATTCGGAGGGGAGAAGTTTTAATGAAAAAACTGTCATTTACTCCAGATCCGACATTTTGGTTTAGTGATTGTTAAATTGGAAAACATGTCCAATTAACTCTTTGTTTTTATAAGGTTTGTTATTTAGGTTTTATTTAACATAAAGTTATACTATTAGCATTTTATAATCTCCTACTTATTCCGTTTTATAATAGTATATACATATTACATACCGATCCGGGATATTCTCCATTACAACCGAGCGCTGTGTTAGATGATTGAGATTTGTCGAGTTCAGGTATGAGCGCAAATTTTGATTTAGCATATTCGCGAGGTATGTATACAATTATTAACAATCAATTATACTCTGTTTGAAATAACGAAAGAATTTTAGCAGATATATTCTTGTGATTCTATTGGTTGCTCTGCGCTGTAGTAAAGCGCGGATTACAAAACCACGATTCAAATATTTTGTAAATTGTGATTTCATTCTTTGTAATTGTTGGACGTTATTTGTTGTATTGAAGTTTATTAATTTTTATATGGCTATTTTCCTGTATTTATTCTCTTACGGTTTTGTGCAATTGGTGGTGGTCCAAAACAGACTCCTAAATATCGCCCCAATTAACTCTCAAAATGATTTCGTTATTTCAAACAGAGTACAGTTTTAATCATTAATTTTATCTTGTGTCTTTTAGAGTAAAAATTGTCTGTTGCCTAAAGCCCGTATGGAATGGCATGAACAATTTATGATAGGTAAAATTCACAGCAATAAAAGGCTTTGGCGCCAACTGGACTGACTGGCATTTATTATCGGCTACCATTTACATATACATAATGTCATTTTATACAGGTGCCATACAGAGAATATCTGGATTCTAAAATATAATTTTTTAAAACTGTTTTGTGTCAGCTGTGGGCTGGGTTAGATATTCTTTTTCCCAGGGAAGACAGCAAGTCGTTCGCCAGGGTATTTAAAGTGAGTACCAAGGGTTAGTATTTGGAATACCTTGATACATTTTTCAGCCCCCGGTCTATCTTAACTGGTTGGATGCTTGGCCGTTTTTTTCAATACTTACAATTTTACTAATTTATTGTATACTCTTATAGTATATTATGTTTTAAGTAATGTTTAATTTTTCTGGTCGACAAATGAAGTTTGGCAAATCGAGGCGCATAGTCGAAATTTTCTACGCATACGTACATTCCGCGTTGCGTATAGCAGGGGATATAATTTGGTACAGCTCTGGCTTGTTTTTGTAGTTCTAAATTTGAAACTTTTAACACTAAATTCAAATTTTGCAGTCGCTTTTATTTCTTTCTATATTATTTATTATTTAAATGTGTACATGAAACAATAATAATTAGAAAATATTTTTATAATTATTAGAACGTGCGCTTCCAGTAACACTACTGGGTATTGTAGTTCTCTTGTAGTTCATAGTTTTAAGTTTTCTGCCTTTGTCGCGACTTAAAAATTTACCTATACTTTTGTGCCTATATAAATAAAGTAGTGTTATAATTTTAATCAAATTAAGTTTGATACAGTTCTTTATATAAAAAGGCGTTAAACCTGCAACGGCTCATTCTATGAAAATATGTAAGTTGCAATGTACATGACTTTGAACTAAAAAAAATCCCTCTACCCCTCCGTTATCCTTGAACAAAAAGGTACAGCTCAAATTTTTTCAAATTGTATCCCCTGGCGTATAGTATTTTTTGCAATACCTGTGGTAACAATAGAAAATAATTGAGTAAATTAAAATTAATTGACAACGCTATATTTACATGATAGATGATAGTGTTCTGTGTTGCTACTGTAAAAGCAGAAGCTAATCAAAAGTGTGGACGTAATCAGTTGAAGTATTAGCAAAAAAATTATCTACCGTCTTTTCTTAATATTACTAATATATCTAATTGTCAATTGCATATTTCTATACCTAAATAATGAAACTAAATAATAAAACTCATGGGAGTATAAATTTTTATACATTATTTGCATGTACGTAATATTGTAGTCCATGAACTGTAAGTAAATTGCTACAGACCGGTTGTAACCGTAACCATCGATCTTCTATATAAACATATGCCGTAAGCATTTAGTAGTGCATTGTAAGCTGCAATTCCTGTATTTATATTATATTGTTAATGGACAACTTACTGTAACGTGGGAAGGCCGTTGCGCTGAGACGCGTCTAAGTTTACGACGACGTAATTGCGCGAGCAGCCGGGCGTTGTAAACAAACGAGTCGCGACGTGTTTAAGTACTTTCGGTCACTTGAAACTTTTGTGTTCGTTGTTGATATGAGGTCAAATATTCTGGAGCTTTCTAGAAGATAATGGCAGCTATGCCCGAGAGTTAGTCATATACACAGTTACATATTAAGCTGAGTTGAGTTCCATTAGTGAAAACCGACAATTTGTTCAGTTGAGTCCCTGATCACATAACATTAGTTATGTGATTGGGGGTTGAGTATACAGAGTCTGTGGAGTTTTGTTAGTTATGGAAGTGAGTTTAGTAGAATAGCAGTATCGTGGTAAGCGTATGCAGTATAGTATCGAGTGGAGTACCCGGGAAGTTACTTGTATACTGGAATAGCTGTGGATGTGAATACTCGGTAGTGTTGACTAGTATTGCGAAGCTATAGTATACGAGGACAGTAACGGCGAGTCGGAAAGTTACTGGTATAATAGTATAGCTGTGGAAATGAATACTAGGTAGTGTTGACGAGTATAGGGAAACTAGAGTATACGAGGACAGTAACAGCGAGTTCGGAGAGGATACTCGGCATTGGTTTTGAAGAATTTCGGCATACAGACAGTTGGTGATACTGGATCAGACAGTTAAATATGATATAAATAAATAGTGATATAAATAAATAGTGACATAAATATAGTGATATAAATATTGCGTAAACAGTCTACAAGAGTCTGTAGCAGAGCGGCAGTATAAGATTGGAACGCTTAGTGAAATAAATGAAAGGTTATTTAAATAGAAGTACGATAGTACAGTAAAATAAATAGCGTAAAAATAAATAGTCGTTTTATTCTTTAAATAAATTAATAACCTTAGTATTTAAGTAACTAATTATATTCTTAGTCTTAAATTAGTATTTAATATTTGTCTAACCATAGTAATAGTCATTTTTATTATCTTTTTAAATATCCATTATTGTTTTAATAAACAACCATTTTAATTAATAATAATAATTCTTTGATTTTTACACTGCACCATTGTAATTCATAAAGGTATGAAGAAAAATATCATACATGAACTTTTAATATTTATTTGCCTTAATATTGTAATGGTATTCAGCTTTAGATTTTTACCTTTCGTCACATTTAGGTAAGCAAGGTATTATCTTATACCTAGAATACGATTTTACTATTCTTACGATGATGTCTGTATCTATAGATGGATGGATGCAGGGATGTATGTATGTATGTGAGAGAGTGACGATTCTTTCGGATCGCATATCCCCAATACCACCTTTCCAAAAAATTTAATATGAATAGGTCATTAGGTCAACATTTATACCTCTCACGCACTCAGTAAGTAAAAAGTAATGAAGGTACATATACTCGTATATGTATTTAGATCAAGTAAAGTAAATTACAGTGGCGTCCCATTCCATTCAAAAGCAACCAATTAAATTGTATCAAAATAAAATAAAAGTTGTCACCTTTTAATTAAGAGTATAACAATATTTTCCTGGAAAATTTTAATTTAAGTACAAAATATAGGTAAAATTAATTTAAAATTTATTAATGGTTGTTTTATTTCTTTTTGAAACAATATTTTACTATTCGTATATCAATAAATAAAGATTTGCAAAGGAGAAAGTATTTTTGTTATCAAAGATTGTTCATTCGATAACGACAAGACATAGATACTCAATGGGGTACTATACCACAGCAAATAAATTTTAACTATCTTAGATGTGAAGGCGAAGATATTCGTAAATATATATATATATATATATATATATATATATATATATATATATATATATATATATATATATATAATTATAATTTTTGTAGGATTTCAGTGAAAGGGCGAGAAAGTAAACCTCGTTCTGGATTATTACATCAAGCTTTCGGATTTATTTAATTCTTCATCAGGATGCTGTAAAATTATACATCAATGTAACAAACAGTAGTTAACATTTAAGTATAAAAACTTTCAATAATGTGAAGTTTAATTATTAAATAGCTTCATTGAAAAATATGAAAATAGAGGTGATTTGTTACAATTTTGAATGCTGGAAACACAAGTTTACAGTAACTATGGAGTCTTATTTCTGGAGCACATGTTTCGTCCTGCTGAGTTCTTGTCTCAACAAGTAGGGGGTTGCAGATGTTTCTGTGGTGGGAGAATGACGCTGGATTCAAAACGAGGAAGTTGAAAATAGCAAATAAATGTCACGATCAAGAACTTGTTTGAGTATTATTATTTTGTTGTTGGGTATTGTTTGTATTTTTGTTTTTCATTAAATCAAATAGGTTTGTGTATATGGCGCTCAAGCCATCTATGTCTGTTTTTTTATTAATTGTGTGGGGTGTATTTAATATATGGTACATTTCTAAAAAAGATCGTTTTTGATAATTTGTTTCTGTATCTAAAATTTAGATATTTTTATAGTCCATTGTGTGTTTTTCACCAGTGACATGCAATGAAAGTGCTGATGCATGGGGTTTAATTTTAGTGTTACTTTTATGTGATGTTATTCTACCGGACAACTGGCGTGATGTTTGGCCAATGTAACATGAATTACAGTCTTTACACGGGATGTTATAAATAACGTTTGACGCTTGCAATGTGGGGGTTGGGGGTTTTAACTTTAGTGAAAATATTTTTAATATTTGTGCAATTTTTACTGGCTATTTTTATAGAGTCATCTTTAAGAATTTTTGTTAGTTTTGGGGTCAGTTCTGCAATGTCCGGCAACGAGCAATATTTTATATAGTTGTTGCTATTAGTTTGGATGATATTATTGTTTGTGGGGGTTTGATTTGGACTATTGAACAGTAAGTTGTTTAGTAAGTTTTTAGGATACGCATTTTGAAGTAGTACGTCCCTCAACCTGGTCAGATTATTCTGGTGGAGTGAAGGGTGTGAAATTTTTAGTACGCGGTGTTTTAGGGCAAGAACTACATGAATGTTAGTCTGTTTGGGTAGTTGAGAATAATAATGAATATATCTTTGTGACGATATTGGTTTTATATACCAGTCTAATTTCAAGTTTCCTGTATTATCTCTAATTATTAATGTGTCTAGAAAGTTTTACACCCCCATATTGCAAAAACTTTAACTATCTATAATTCTACAGCTCCCAAATATTACGGCAAACCCAAAATTCACAAACCCAACCTAGCACTTAGACCGATCATAACATCAATCATTGCACCTTACAGTAAAATAGCTCAATACCTTACTGATATTCTAACGGTATCCTACAATAAAAATAATAATTATTATATTAAAGACTCATTTGAATTTGCTGATTTCATAAACAACTTTACAATTCCGAATAATTACATAATTTATGCATTTGTAAACTAGGCTTAAGCCTCATTTCCTCCGATTGTTCTAATGCATAAGAGCTATAATTACATTAAAACGTGCTTATTGATTAAAAACTCTTTTTATGACAAAAGACAATACCAACCTTACCTAAAGGCGACGGAAGATAAAAAGCAGACCCTGATAGATTATAGTTCAAATATGTTTATCACTTATTTTATTTTCAAACATCCTTTTCCTTATTAACAAAAAATTATGAAATATTTAGACAAAAATGCGAATTATAATGAAGAAAAATTAATATATTTTTTTAAAGTAAACTATACAGTGTGTCCTATTTAGAGCTGCCACCATTGGGATCTCGAGAACTATGAGAGGTACAATGTCGGTTAAATAGAACTTTTTGTGCACCTCTAGGGGGCCATCTCAGATGTTCTTTTGTTTTTTCAAAAATTCTCATAGGGCACTAGATAATGACGAAAACTTTAATTTGGTCGATTTTTTCATTTTGAAATTACTTCTAAACCGTCAGTAATCGAGAAAAATATTTTAAATAAAAAAGTTACATATTTTCATTGTCTATCTAGTGGTCTGAGAAAATATTTTTTTTATTGGTAGATTACCGAGATATAACACACACATATTTTTTTAAATGGAACCCATATTTGATTTTTACTTTACGAAAATACTTATTTTTTTCTCTTTCGATTGGTATAAAAGTTATTGTGTTTTAAATAATTTTTTAGATTATACCTGGTAACCCTACATATGTTAACTTTTAAAGATTGAATTAAAATTAATTTATGAAGCAAGGTAGGTATGAAATAAGTTACTTAAGTAAAACAAAATACTATTTTGAAAAACTAATGAGAATCTCGACAAAACATAGGAAATTTCATGAAATATATAGAAAAATCTAAGATTTAAAGAGTAAAGCAAATTTAAATACAATAAACGTTATGCCAATCGAAAGAGAAAAAAATAAGTATTTTTTAAAAGTAGAAATCAAATATGGTTTCTATTATAAAAACATAACTTTGTGTTACATCTCGGAAATTTACCCATAAAAAATTATTTTCGTACGCCACTGGATAGACAATGAAAACATCTAACTTTTTATTTGTAAAATTTTTCTCGATTACCGATAGTTTAGAAGTAATTTTGAAATGGAAAAATCGACTAATTTCAGTTTTTTGTCATTATCTAGTGCCATATGAGAATTTTTGGAAAAACAAAAGGATATCTGAGATGGCCCCTCATAGGTGCACAAAAAGTTTCATTTAACCGACATTGTATCTCTTATAGTTCTCGAGATTTCAAAAGTGGCAGCTCTAAATGGGACACACTGTATAATTTCTAGGCATTATTTTTTGAAAGATTATAGTCACGATGATTACTGAATGTAGTTTGGCTATTAAAATCAATAAATTCAATATAACACTGTAGATAGAAAATAAAAACTGCATGGGTCGAAATTGAGCCACAGGCTTCAAATAGGTTAAGGCGCAATGACTAAGCGTAATTGTGAGATGGACATATATAACTGTCATCTGTCTTTCTTAGAATAAAAAGGAAAAAAGTATGACATTTCTGTCGAATTAGTCACTAAACAAAGTAGTTGGAAATGGTAATTGTTATAATGCATTAAGCCTTATGTACAAATTAATATGCATTAAGCATTTAAACATTTGGTGGAAATGAAGCTTTACATGCTCAAAAATCATGGCAATTTTAAATAAGGGTATCAGGAAATTAAAAAATAATTAAATAAAAAAGTTATTTTGAGAGGCTCGTTTTTTAGTGTCATTCTGAATATTATGGGGTCTCGTGGCCGCGTGCCTGAGTGTCAGGTCGCGAATCTGGAGAACCGGGTTCGATCCCGACCGACGCCAAATATTTCGAATTTTAAATGGCACAAAATTGACCCCTGTGGTGCACTCTCCACGCCAGCAATGAGTGCCCGTGAGGTGACGCCTGGTAAGCGCCCACACGGTGCAAATATTTCATCATTACCGCATCTGTGTACAAAGCAGATTGGCACACCCAGCAATGGGTAATAAGCCGTGATGATATATATATATATATATATATATATATATATATATATATATATATATATATATATATATATATATATTTATATCTGAATATTATGTATAACTTTCAAATTTTGGTCACGTACTTCATCAATGGTTCGCTAATTTAAAATTGCTATAATTTTTTTGTTCTACAACCGTAAAGTGTCACTCATTTGACACATGTGAGACTATCTTACAGCCACTTTTATTTCACGGCCGCAATACCAATTCCTTTGTTTAATTTTCAAATAAATTTAATGTTAATTTACTTGCTATTCATAAATTTTAGGTATTGGAAAATTGCTATCGCTATGGTTCATTTTCTTGCTCAACAAATTAAAATGTCATTATTTTATTCTCAGTTTTAGCTTTTAAAATATTTTGACAGTAAAGAAATTATTTTGAGATCGAGGTCACAAAATAATGAAATGACAACAAAACAGTCTGCATGTGACATGAATTAACTAGTTATTCTTAAATACAAATTTATAGCTTTTCGTAAAAAAATGTTGTGTACACCTCAGCTTTTTTTTAGCAGAAAACTACACATTCTGCCAAAAAAGATCACTCTCAACCTTAATTCATGAAGAACTATTTTAGGCGGCTTTACATAAATAGTTATTTTACGTATCTTCTGACAGCTATAAAGTATTACTTTTTGACATCGCTTAAAGACTAAGTTACGGTCGTTTTACCTCACAACAGCTACATATACCCACTCGTATTTTTAAATAGTATATATTTTTTTTCTACATCCGTTTTGAAACTTGTCAGTTTAAATGTTTAGAAAATAAAGATGACGTTTGCAGTCAATAGAACGATTCAAAGTTGTTCCATTTAAAAGCGGAGTATAAATTGTTCTGATAAAGTACAACACAAAAATACCTTGGATTCGATTTAGTATGGCCACGGCTAACTGAAAAATGAAATTATTCACGGTATATTTAATTTCATCATCTTTTGTTTTTTAAACGAATCTAGAAAGAATGGAGTGTATGGCTGTGTTTGTGCGTCACGAGCGTAAACGTGTTTGCGACGCTATCGAAAGATTTAATAAATATTTGCAAAATTAACAAAAAAAACCTTGTTTCTTTATTATGAATCCTGAAAGCTTTTAATGAGGAATTTAATAATATAATTTTGTTTCTTGTAAGTTAAACGAATCCTAGTTTTATTTTTTATTTTCGATAAATTGACTCGTCACAAAATACTGCTGTGATAAAATTAAAATACTGACGGGGTGCCAATTATTTGTTTCTGATATGGTCTTGACTAGGAATAATTGAATCGAGTAGAGTTTTTCTGAAAGTTTCATTATGGTTTAACTATTTCTTTTAGGTAATAATCTCTTATTAATTTTTACAATAATATTTTTAAGAAAATTTAAATTCAATAATATTTAAGTATATGTTATTGGTTTCCTAACTATCACTTCTTATCAAGAAAAAAAAAATAACTAGCAAATATCATATTATTTCTAAAAATATCAATATTTGTTTTTTTGTCAACAAATTAAAATTAATTGTTATATTTGAAATTATCAATTTTAATTAATATTTATTTATTGAAATAAAAACACATTACATTTTGTTTTCGGATGGTAATAATTTGATCAAATCATAGTACGTTTTAGAAAATATCTATTTATGAACTTTAGATTTTGTTGTTAATCTTGTTGATTAAAGAAACGAAATATTATTACAGAATTGCACTTTAATACATTACATTACCTTTTAGTTAATTTTAACACTTTTGTAAGTTTATGAAGAGTACTTACATTTGTGCTACAATTGAACGAAATTACATTTTAAAACGGAAGTTGCAATCAAGTGAAAAGTTAAATTTGTAAGTTCATCTAATTATAACCAGCGTGTAATTGTTTATAATGATCGACCTTGCTAAAGGGGCAATTTCATGAAATAACAGAAATAGCTATGACAGATGTTAATTTTCATCTTGTTTCATCTATAATTAGTTCAGAGTTAGGCAACATAGTGTCAATCATTGCAGGCACGTAAATAACTGTAAGGTTAAGTAAGTGAGCGTCACGGATTTCTGCCAAATGTATGAGTTCGTCGCATTCGCGCGTGTCTTTCAGTATTTCCTCTGCTAGCTCGGGTTTCTGCCAGAAACCTTCTTGTTTGTCTTTTCACAAAGGCGCTGGATTGCTCAGATAAGGAAATGGAACTAAGCGATATTTGTCTTATGCGTGAGATATTAATTTTTATGCGGGTGTTTGTTATGACTGCGAAGATTATGTTGGCTACACATTAAGTTGTGGCATTCAAGATTTATTTAACGACCTGTTTCATACACTTACTCTGTTACTTTAATTTTATTCACAAACTCCATAAATTATGTTATTTTACGTTTGATTCATTGTTTCACATTCTACACAAATCAAGAAACTTTACATAATTTTATGAAAACAAAACGATATCTTTGTATATCCACAAATTTATTTGTATTTACAAGCAAAGGGAAAGGATATTGCATTATATGATTAATAAAATAAACAGAATTTTTATTGCCTCCCTACTTTAATACATATATGTCCATGCACTGTATTACTTAGAAAGCAGCCCATAGGCGGTTAAAACGGTAAATCACTTTTTTCTTGCGAAAACTCTTCAATTAATCTTAAACAAACAGTTTTATAAATATTGCACATTACGCAATTGTAGTGATAGCAATTGAACTGAAACGAAATTACAACTAAAAATATAAAATATTTAGTTTGATTTTACAGTTTATAAAAAGTGCAAAATTTAATCTGATTCGTAATTTAAGTATAAAATTAAATTATCCATAACATTTATTATAAACATTTCTGTCTAAAATTTATAGGTAGGTGTATCTAAGATTTTAAATATTTTGTTACGTAATATTGATTATACATATTTTTATATTATTATTTAAAAAATTATTACGTGTATTTTTAAAAAACGTAACATCATGAACCTAAACGACAGATATATTAATTGACTCCTGCCAGACAGAACAATGAACTAAAAGTAGAGTGTATATAGCAGCGCGTAAAATCAAACATTAATAGAACCACAATCTTGCCACAGAACTTTTCATCACTGACCACGTGTTTTTGTTTATTTTAAATTTATTTAATGCGCGTTTTAACATCAGACAAAGAAATTAATATAATATCAATAATATATGAATAACTAATTTCTCATACGTTTTGTATCGTGTCTATATAATTTTATATTTACGCGAATTTTACCGTCACCTAAGGAAGGTATTATTTTTGGTCGATAGTGAGTCTTTAATGAATAAGCACGTTTTAGAAACCCTGGAATAATATTTTACTATTTTTACGATGAGGTCTGTATGCATGCATGTATGTATGTATGTATGTATGTGTGACGATTTTTTGGATCCGATAACTCCAATACTACAATTCAAAAAGTTGTAATTCTTTTGTACTTCTTTTCTTTACACCCATGTGAAGAGATGATTAGATTTATGTTATTATTGGTGAACCGGAAGTAAGAGATTTTAACAGTTTTTCTCTGAAAACCCTGTTAAATATAACTTTTCTACATTTGATACTAAAGAATATTTTGTTCTCTACACGGATTTATTATATTTTATACTTCGTATGCAATGGATATAGAGTTAAAAAAATCTGATGTGGACACCACACGACTTCCTTGTACGCAAGACCTATATGAAGATGAAGTATAGACCCAATTATAAAATTGCACGTGTTTGACGTAATTTGACATTAACATGTATTTTTTATTTTTTGTTATTTTTTGTCCTAATCCATAGCAAGCTTCATTACAAAAACCAAAAAGTATATAAGTTTTAAATTTACATATCTCGCTTATACAAAGGGCTAATTTAATAATACTTGATGTACTATACGCAGAATTTAATTCTCTAAAACTCTTATTAGAAGCATTTATTTCTAAATTCAAAATGAAACCATTTTATTCAAGAAAAACTGTTAACAACTTCAGATAATATATCACTTCCGGTTAGCCTGTTTTAACCAAAATCTGCTATGTTATTCTAATTGATATAAAAGTCTTATTTACCAAATTTGAAATGTTTTGGATTATATTTTAATATAGTTCTTCATTAAAATCTATTATAGGCTTCAAATAAAGTACCATTTCTGTAAATTATGTAATGACCAAAAAGGGAGGTGCACAACTAGATGTTAAAGAAGTCCTAAATACAAAATTTCAACTTTCTACGGCTTACCATTTTTGAGTTATGCGAGATACATACGCACGTACGTACGTACGTACGTACGTACAGACGTCACGACGAAATTAGTCAGAATGGATTCAGGGATGGTCAAAATGGATATTTCCGTTGAAATCTCAAAACCGAAATTTTTCGCGATTACAATACTTCCTTTACTTCGTACAAGGAAGTAAAAAGAAATTAAATTTCATTAAGCAGCCAGCTATGCTATAACCATGGAAACATCTACTATATTAGGAAAATACTGATTAATAGATGTCAATGTTAAGTGCAATTGACAGTATGTTTGTCTTGTAATTTTACTGGAAATATAGAATCACTTACATGAAACTTTCTGTATGGAATTTGTACAAAATACATATAATTGACGGAAGGTAATGTGCTGGCTACATCATATACGAAACAATTAATATGTAATTTATTTTTCCTACAACCGTACGTGAAAAGTACTTTTCACGCACTAGTGCTTGAAAAGTATATAAGCGTTGCTAGGCAACATTAAAATTCTGTTAATTTAACTGTCAAGTACATAATTAGGTAGTAAATAATAATAAAAGTAATAAAATTTATTAAGATATATGAATATACACTGTAAATGAAGCAAATCTAATATTTTTTTAACAGATTGAGTACTAATCTAATTTTTAAGAACATTAACATTTTTGACTTGTATTCTAACCTAACCTAATTTTTAATATTAAATGTACAATTTGTACATTATAAAAGACTAATCTTCGTCTGTCTGAGATTCTTCCAAGTGTTTAAGTTACATTTTGTACAGTGTTATGAGAAAAAGTACTAACAGTATTTGAAGCTGCTGGATGCCTGTACACTCAGTATTATGAGAAACATCAATACCATTTCGGTTGTAGGAAAAATGTTGTATGCAACACGTGTGTAAAATAGTATTTTTGTCTCGTGCTTCAATTAAACATCGCACTCGACCAAAAAAGTACTACTTTACACACTTGTTACATAAATAACTATCGTATCATCGTACAATATTCTGCTAAGCACACTTTACTTATATGTAATTACTTTATGAGTATGTAGCATACTTCATTTAAGGCTGCCAACATGTCGATTTAAGTAATTATAAGATCTCCGACTTCGATTAAATGAAATTTAATATGCGCTTTAGTAATATACAATACGTTTACATGCAGTTTTGAAAATGGTTTCAGTTTTCGGTCAAAATTATGCAAAACTGTTTACATGCAATTTTAAAAACAAGTTTAAAAATTGATTTGAAATCAGTTTCGGCGCATGCGCATTTAGCTGATATAAGTGACAGATCCTCTTCACTCCAAATACTTCGTTTTGCTATTATTCCCATTATTTTTTGTACTTCGTACCACTACGCACTAAAACTACACAACTGTCAGTATATTTGAAGGTTAGTAACACAAAGCGACAGAAATGTTATGCTCTGTACGCATGCGCAGTATCGAAACTGAATTTTAAGTGTTTACATGAGTAGTTTTGAAACTAGTTTTCAAGTCCAACCCATGAATTTTAGTTTTGGTTTGAAATAATTCAAAACCGTTTTGACACTGTATACATAGCGTTTTCAAAACATTTTACAGAAATAAAGAAAAATTAAGTTCACTCGAACAACATTCGAACAGATCCAACAAACCCGACTAAGTATATTCTTTGAGCAGGCGGAGATCCACATAATAGGAATTCATACTTGCATCCTACTTGCTCAAACATGCGCGCACTTGGCCTGCGCAATCAAAAGTAAAACACCGTGTATGTCTTTAGAGAGCGTAATTTAAAATAATAAAAATCTGATATGGCCAACACAAAACCTCCCGCTATTTAATTTTTATTAATTTAAATATACATACTTACATATTTAGTTAATGCGAAACTGTATTAAGATCCATTCTATATAACTAGGGTTCTTTTTACTATTTTCTTTTTAGAACGTTATTGTTATTAATTTGAAATGATTAATTCTTTGACAGTCACATTTATCTGTCAGTTACATACATTTAAGATATGAACTGTGTAACCAAGGAGTTTTGCTTGTTTCAAGCGTAGACTCCGGGATTAAATTTATAGATATATTTATAAATTTATCCATAAAATATATAGAAAAAGTATTAATGCAAATCTGTAGAAAATTTTATAATCTTTAATTTTTATAATAACATTAATCTCGAAAAAATAACATTTAAAGGTATTTTTCAAAGAAAAACTATTTTGAGCTTCCAGTAAAAAGCCATTTCCGGTTACAAATACAAGGTGTCAAAATTTTCTGAATGATAGTATTTGAGTTATAGTAAAGGATCCACACACACATACATACACACATACATATACACAGACATCATCGTGAAAATGTTAAAATTGGATTCTAGGGACCTTAAAACGTGGTCATTTAGCAAAATTATGCGATTTTTAGCACTATCCCTATACCTCCCTTACCGAGGGTAGTGGGAGGTAAAAATGGAATTTTCCACATATTCTACTATTTCTGATTACGGTGGAATAGCCTAAGATGTTCAGATTGATATATAAAAAATCTACATACATAAAGTTTCTTGCACAATATTCCATATTTCGAATACATTACATTCAGTCAGTTCTATAGATTTTGTACAAATTCCATACAGAAAGTTTCATGTACCTAACAGATTTTATATTTCCAGTAAAATTATAACACACACATACCAATTGCACTTGACACTGACATCTTTCATGTAAGAGATTCTATATTTCCAGTAAAATTACAAGACAAACATACTGTCAATTGCACTTAACATTGACATCTATTAACCGGCATTTTCTTAATACAGTAGCGGTTTCCATGGTTATATCATAGCTAGCTGCTTAATGAAATTTAATTTCTTTATAAGTTTTTAACTCTGTATCCATTGAATATGAAATGTAATCATATCGTATAGAGAATTAAATATTCTTTAATATTTATAATAACATTAACAATGGAAAAATAATATACGTTTTTTGAAGATAAACTGTTAAAATCTTACAATGAGGTTACCTCCGATTGACCAATTATAACCAAAATCTAATTATCTCTTCACGTGGATGTAAAGAAAAGGAATACGAAATAATTATAATTTTTTGAATTGTAGTATTGGAGTTATTGGATCTGAAAAAATCGCCAGACAAACGCACACACACACACATACATATACATATACATATACATATACATATACATATACATATACATATACATATACATATACATATACATATACATATACATATACATATACATATACATATACATATACATATACATATACATATACATATACATATACATATACATATACATATACATATACATATACATATACATATACATATACATATACATATACATATACATATACATATACATATACATATACATATACATATACATATACATATACATATACATATACATATACATATACATATACATATACATATACATATACATATACATATACATATACATATACATATACATATACATATACATATACATATACATATACATATACATATACATATACATATACATATACATATACATATACATATACATATACATATACATATACATATACATATACATATACATATACATATACATATACATATACATATACATATACATATACATATACATATACATATACATATACATATACATATACATATACATATACATATACATATACATATACATATACAAACATACATACGTACATACATACATTCATACACACATACATACATCATCGTAAAAATAGTAAAATCTTACTCCAGGGACTAAAACGTGCTTATTCAGCAAAAACTCTCTACCGAATTTTTTGACAAAAGACAATACCTTTCTTACCTAAAGGTGACAGAAGCTAAAAAGAGTTAATATTTTATACTAAATAAATATACTCGTTATTTCACTCTTATTGATAAAATTAAAAATTTATTCATCTTTAAAGTAAGCAGGGTCGATGAAAACAAGCGCATTTAGCGAACATTCTAGGAATCACAAATCAATCAGAAACTCAAAATCAATAAAATGGGGTATTCAAACATTGTAAAGAAATAGTAAATTTCAATAATTACCTGTAAGGCAGCATACTTTTAACTAAGAATTTTAGTAAATTGAAAATGACAAAGTATTACTTCGTTGCCATAAAAAATGCTTAATTAAAGCAACGTGATTGGTTATTATCGTAAAATTTCGGATTTATTCGGGCGAACTAGACATACTATTCGTTGTTTTTGATTGAATCAAATTAAGAACTATTGCAACACCTCGGGGCAACACTATTGTTATCCTAATAACATTCTCAAACTGTTTCATGAAATATGTTGAAATAATATTTATTTTAAATATTATCTGAAATTAATAAAAATTTGTTGGAATAGATACCCTATTATTGACAAGTGACATAAACAGAAAGTATTTTTAATGGTGTTATTACAATTGTAGTCATAGTATACAAATATAATGTTGTTTTATGAATCATTGAATCATAAAATAATTATAAAATAATAATTATAATACACCATACGGACTTTATTTAAAATTTCTTTGCAGTAAAACCTTTATCAAAGTTTATGTATGAATTCATTAGAGATTACATTTTAGGAAGGAGTGTATTTATATATGCATATTCTCAAAATTAAACTTTAATATGTAATATGAGATATATTCTCAATTAAAATTTAAGTACATAGCAGCATCAGTATGCGTAGGTACGAGTATATTATGTTTATGTTCAGTCTTTAAATGAAGTGTAAGTTCTTTCATTATATAAACATAAAGTACGTACGCAAAATAAACAATTAATATAAAGATAATTAAAAAATATCCGAAAAAATATACTCCTACAATTATTTGTATTATTGAAGCTCTTACAACGACGAGGTTGTAATGATAGAAATAGCTTCTACTTGGGTTTGTTTACATTAACTGTTGACATATAACTTTGGTTTGTAGCATTTGATATTCCTACTCGTAATTTGAATTATTGTGGTATAATTTTCCTGTTCCCTACTGTGCACTGTAGCAACTGTTCTATTCAAACATAACAAATCACGAAACAATATGTTTTAATTACTAGAAGCTGCGTCATTTGTTATAAAGTTTATGGTAGGAATTTTGAAAATGAGTGCTGATATTTAGTAGCTTGTGTTTCAGTTATTAAAGAGGACTACCAAATTTGGTCGAAGTTTAATAGCATTCAAGTGAAACAATCAAAAACAGAAAAGTTATTGTGCTTATAGATTTACTCTTACAGTGTTTTTCAAATCAAAACCATTATCCAAGGCAACGCCGATTTCATAAATTTATTATTGTATATCAATTTTAGCCTAAATTATTATGTAGTAATAATTATTGTAAACCTTGTAGTAAACATGATGTCATGTTTTTATGTAACATTTGCAAAATATGAGATCTATATAATATTTATACATGAGAAGTAAAAACAACAAAGTGTAGAAAATTATGTCCCCTAAAGCGCTTAACACACGTGGGGTCTCGTAGCGGCGTGCCCGAGTTTGATCTCGATCGACGTCAAAAGAAATATTTAGAATTTGAAATGGCACAAAAGTGGCCCTTGTGGTACATTCTCTATGCCAGCAATGTTGTCCGCCTGTTAAACGCCCGCGCGGTACAAATGTCATCATCATTACCGAAATCTGTGTACAAAGCAGATTGATACACCCAGCAATGGGTAATATGCTGTAATGATATACCTGTTCTGTCATAAGTTCTGTCCCAAAGATTTTTGAGGCTAATGGGGTATATCAAAATTCTACAGCTAAACTTAAATAATATAGTTATTTACGTGTTAGTAATAATAATAATAATAATAATAATAATAATAATAATAATAATAGTAATAATAATAATAATAACATTAATAACAATAATAGTAAAAACAATAATAATAATAATAGTAGTACTAATAATAGTAATAATAATAATAATAATAATAATAATAATATCTTCGAAATGCTTTAACTTAGGCCTTAAGTCCTTCCGTCTACTTGGAAATCGCCTTACGCACCATTTCTAATGGAATTTCGGCTGCTGCTTCACCAGTGACCGTTCTAAAGATTCCACTTTTTTGTCTTTTTGAGTAAAGTTTTTCTTCCTACATTGACCAAAGGAAGGCTGAAGGCCATTCTTGGGTGGCTATAAACCCGGATAAATTGGCTTGTAACTACTGCTGCTTTGTGGGCAAGTGCAGAATCCTGCTAGAAGGTCCAATCCAGGCCATTGAAGAGGCCAATGTTGAAGGGTTTTACAACACCCTCTAGCACATCCTGCTAGTACACCGTTACTCCGGGTTTTACCTTATTTTCACAAAAGTGGTATGACTGTTCCCTCGCATTGTTTTCACTACATCAACGAACAGTTCTCGGCCTACCACTTCTTCTTCTTAACCTGACTTCAACAGACAATGTATCATTGTAACGAGATATTGTGCGGTGCACAAATTTTTGGGTGATTTTTAAAGGTTTGAGCAATCCGAATATCTCGGTGGGTGCCTGGTCACACTTGTGAATACCAATAATAGTGATACGATTCTCATTAGCGCCCTCACTCCATTGCTGGTTCGCGTGACACCGAGATCAAATATCCAAGATACTTTACCTATAGAGCACTTGCACCGACGTCTCAATATGGCGCGTGAACAGCTGATTCTGGACAACCAAGCTTCAGATTAACATTGCGTCTTATGCAATGAATGTATTTTCTGTGCAAAAAATTCAAATTTTCGTAATTTTATACATGCTATTTTAAAATATAACTAGCCATAATTAAAGAAAAGGGTATAAATTATTTACTACTAAAACAAATCAGTCGTAAGTTGAAATAAGTAGTTTGTAGCATCAGGTTACATTGTTTTCATTTGAGTTTATAAGTATTTTTTGTGTATTGTTGATTGAAAACTTAAAAAGAAAATTATATTTCAAGTATTTGTAAAGATGTTTTTCTTCGGGTTCATTTATATTTATTATCATAATATGTATTTTTCTATATTACCCACAGATGAGCTTATTGTGTTTAGATGCCAATAATTTTTCTTCGGAAGCCAAAGTACCTTAATTTAATAAATTTAAGTGGATAAAGTATGTGGATACGTATAAATAAACACTTTTTTGAAGAAGATTATAAATGCCTTTCAAAAATCAATATAAAATCAATAATTGATTAGGTATCCAATTTGTAAACCTTCGTGGGACAAACACAGACACAAATACCGCACAGGAAGGTGGTATACAAAAAAATTCAATCAAATTTTGTCATTTAAAATATCATTTTTCATATTATTTACACATAATATTAAGGAAAATTAAATATATATTTAAACATTTGTACATTATATTCCTATCAGATTATATTTAAATTGTTTTATGTGTAAAAAAGTATACACAAATAACTACGATTAGGTTACTTTTAACTTAATAATCTCGAACTCACTAAATAATAATATCCTCAAATATTTTTATGGAAAACACTACTTATACACTCACTTTTACATACTCTATACAATTTTTCTAAGAGAAAACAATTAGTGCTGTAAAAAAACAATAAAGGCTTACGGGACGATATTTCTTGGTTGTCCAGAATCAGCTGTTCAGTCACCATGTTGAAACATCACGTACAAGTATTGTTACGAGGGGACCGAGAAAAGTTTTGCCTATTTCAAAGATTAACTTGCTTTTTATTTTGAAACGTCTTGTTCAATTTTCACTTTTTCTATAATAGTCTCCTTGCAAATTCACATATTCCTGCCAGCGATTCTTCATCTTTAGAATACCGTCTATATAGAAGTCTACAGTTTGGTCCTACAGCCACTGGGTAACTTGACACTGTCATTATTATTAATATGCATTTTACTTAAATGACTCTTTATGTTCTTGAATAAATGATAACCAGAGGGCGCCAAATCAGGTGAATATGGTGGATATGGCAATATTTGGAAACCCAATTCGGCCGCTGTTGCTAAGTCGCTAAATTTAGTTGAAATAGACGCATAATTGTTCTCCAAAACTAATTTTTCTACATTTGCCATCATTTTTTTATTTTGAGCAGTTGTAGGGCACCCTCTTATTCTATTGTCTTCTACGTTTATTCTTCCATGTTTAAATTCTTTCCACCAACGTCTAATTGTAGATTCTGAAGGTGCAGATTCTCCACATCCCAAATTAAATGATCCGAAATTTCCGTGAAGAAAATTCATTCTTTCGTGAAAAATTTTATTACTGAGAGGTATCCGATTTTTTTCATTATCGATTACCTTGTTATATTTTCTTTTACAAATGAAAAGTTAATAAACGAAACTTTATGAAATTTGCAGGCATAACTATTAAAACTTTAAACTATGATAATTAAGAAATTTTATTTTTTTGACCAAGATCGGCAAAATCTCTCGGTTTCCTCGTCTCCTGGTCAGTGATGAAAGGTTCTGTGACAAGATTGTGGTTATGTTATGTTTATGTTCAGTTAGACCCGGTTCTTTTTTATTGCAATATTTACTACAATTTATTATTTGTTACTTATATATCTGCAGCACATTGTACAAGTTATCTCTCCCTTGTATGTATATGACGAGACTAATGTTTCACTAAAACTTCATAATTATTGTTTCGTGTATTTTAATTTTTAAAAATGGAAATCGTCATTGCACCAATCTAATAACAAAAAATATTATCGCTGCGTGTACTTGTATCCCCCATAAAACTTACAAATAGCCTACTACTGAGACGTTGAGTATATTTCAAATAAAATGTGCTTTAAATCGCAGATATATATTTTATTTCTTAAAGTCCGTTTGTCACGATCTATAATTTTGGACAGAATTCTGTAAAAAAAAATTATGAACTAATTTTTGGATAGAATTTTGTGTATACAAATATTCTGTATGCTACTGTGAACGTAATTTGCTACATAATTCTGGCCACAAATATGAATGTTCTTCATAACATTCTGCAAGCTTAGTTGCTCACGAATCCAAGATAATTAATACTGCTAATATTTTATTAAATTTTATTGTGCAAAAAAAATTCAGCACTTCCTACAAATTTTTATTTTTATATCCACCATTCTGATCATGTTAAGAATAGGATAACTGTTTGAAAATTTGAATTCAGCACGAAATGGGGGAGTTTAGTCATGTTGAAATGTAATTATTCTTCCACATTACGGCATTACAATACATGTAATATTACTAATAATGCAAAATAAGTAATAAAATATATCGCATTTTTTCGTACAAACGATATTAAATTTATCGTTTGTTAAATCGCCCGCAATCGCAATACGTTGACGTACGCAGCATCTATGGTTCGCCGTACTTGTCCGCTATGAGCGCTAGGTTAGAATGAAAACATGTACGTATGTCTTCTATATTTAATATTAAAACGTCAAATTCAATGTCATATCACAAGAAGCAAATTATTTTATTTTAAATATGTAAATGTAAAACCTACAAAATACGATAAACACAGTAAATAAATTGTCAAGTGTCAGATGTCCCTTTCTATGACGCACGTTTTGGGTACGTATGTCGAGATCTCGCACACAGTTGATGTTATGTACGCAGTGATGGCGGGGAAAAATATTGCAAAAGTTTATAATTTTTTTTCTCCGGTATTTAAATTTTTTTACAAAATGTGAAAGTAAAAACGCTTTAGATTTAATAGATATTTATGTTCTTAGGACATATTATAGCAGAGCTTGAGTTTAATCGCCTCGGTAAAGCAAACAAGCGAGGCTATAATATGCATTTTTTGCCGAGATGCATATTACATTCTTCTGTCCACCTTACTAAAAATAGATCTAGAAGGGTAGTACACACACAATTACTATAATATTAAATCGTAGTAGGCTTAGCGAACGAAAAAGTTTTGTGGACGAAAAATGATGGCTTAGCGTACGAAAAAGGTTTTGCGGTCGAAAAGGTTTGCGGAAGAAAAAGGTTTGCGGACATAAAGTATTAATCTTCTGAAAAGTGTCATTTTTCGTCCGAAAATAAGTACGTAAAATTTCACTTTTCGGTTAGGTAGACAGAAAAATATTTTAACATAAAAAAATAAATAATTCGAAAACTCCCCCATTCTCTTTCATATAATATATTATATGCCGATGCGCGGTTTCCTTGTTACCAGCAACAGATAGTGCTAATATTAGTAAAATTTATACAAATATATTAATATTTAATAATAAAAATAAAAAGACTTAACAATAATAAAATAAAAATGTCACTACAAAACAATCTCACAAATTGGATGTAATACAATTCAAACTAAAATTCGCGGGTTAAATGTTTTTATTTACTTAAAATTATTAACAATGTGAAGAAATAAATGACTTAAAGTTTAGCGGTTTATATATGACATTTGCAACATAAGTACTTGTCACAACATTCGTTTTTTCGTAGGGTGTAAAATTAAAAACGTGTTATCCTTAAAACAATTTATATTTTGAAAAATAATCTGACGACAGATGTTTCAAAATGAACAGTATCATTCATTTTTATTAGTTTTGACAACCATTGTACAGGTATTTCTACGTTATATATATTTTCAATGTTATCATTATAAAAACACATTTTCACGTAAGTTATAAAAAAGCCTGATTGTTTCTAGATGTTTGTATTATTTCTGTAATAATATTGTAGCTCCTGATGAAGGTACATGTGGTGCCGAAACTAGTAGAGGCCGAAAATAAATAATTTTTAACCACTGGCTGAATTCCAAAAGTTTTCCTTTACCCATCGAATTTCCAGTCAAGATCTAAGATCATCTATTAGACTATATAAAATATGTAATATTGTTTATTTTTTGTATTACTTAAATTTCGTTAATAATATGTTATTTTGGTTAAATATTTTTTAAAGTAACTTTCTGACAGTTCATCGTAAGTAAAAATGTAAGAATCTATTGTTGTGTAAAAAATTACATGCTTTAATTTTGTATTGTTGTAAATTTTGATACGGATAATTGTTTTCGAGAAAATTGCCAAAAACCTAAAAATGGTGCAATTTTTTCTCAATTGGCGAGACTTTCCCATGTTCAGACTTCCGAAAATTTTGATATGTTGTTCAGCGCATTTTTCTGGACAAGATTCTGTTTAAAAGCTTTTTTGCAATTTCTTTGAGGTTGAGGGTATTTTTCAGAAGATTTTCTGGACTACCTTCATTGCGGGGCCAACGCATATAACTAAAACCTTCTGCATAGTCCAGTGTTTTCAAAGAGTGTGCCGCGAAATCTTACAACATTATTAACATTTAACTCTCACTAACATAAAAAATCAGACTAAAAAATATAGAGAACGAACGGAGAATTGCTCTGTCAGAAATTAGGCCTAATATAGAAAAAATTACAAATCATTGCCGGTCACATATTAACCGATGATCATGTTTTGAATTAATGTATCTGTTTCTACATCTTTAAGTTTACTCGGACACTAAAGCTGTAAATTTAAATATTTTGAAATCAAAAATTCTGTTTTATTTTTGCAAAATGGCGAGTAGGTATAAGTACAAGTTTTGTTAAAATTATTGTTTGGTCATTTTCTTAAATTAGTTTATATTTTACAACTTAACGTACGTGTACCGCGAAAAATTTTTTCTTTGGCGCGGTTATAAAAATATTGGGATCACTGGTGTAGTTGAAAATTTTAAATCAACTACGAGTAAATATGCAAAAGTAAAACTAGTTAAAATAAATACTCCAGTAAACACGATTTTTGCAGCAGGGATTCTAGTGTGTGAATCTTATATTATTTTTCACGTTGAATTCAGATCTGTAACCCGTTTTTCCATCACGCAAGGATTTTGTATTGTACTAAAAGGTTATCGCTATTTTTTACGATCTTAGCATATTACACTTCACAATAGATGCCACAGTGATGAAAATTGGAATTGGATCAGATCTTATGGATATTCTTATAGTATTTTCAAAGATGATTTAAGATCTGTAATTCTATTCTATCGCCTCTGGATTTTTCAAATATCGCGTTTTTATTAGTATCAAATGTTTTTCATTTCATGTTGTTACACATAATTTAGAAATTGGGGAATTAATGATTAAAGTAAGGTTTATTAAGTTTATTAGCACATATGTACCACAGTACTATTTCATATGGTAAAGTACGCGCAACCACTTGAAATGAAAAATATTTGATAAGAATCTAAATTTTAAATAAATATATCATCACGGTACATTACCCATTACTGGGTGTGCCAACCTGTTTTATACACAGATTTCGGTATTGATGATGATATATTTGTACCGTGCGGGCGTTTAGCAGATGTCAGCTCACGGGCACTCAGTGCTGGCGTGGAGAGTGAACCACAGAGGTCAATTTTGTGCCATTTATAATCCGAAATATTTGATGTCGGTCAGGATAGAACCCGGTTTCGCAGATTTTGCGACCAGACACATTTTTATTTTATATATTTTGCAGCTTTCTCCTTCTCAAGAATTAAAGAAGAATTAAAATATTCATATTTTTAATTAAAAATTAAATGCCAGTGTCAAAAAAGTGTACCTTCTTTATATATTATGTTGGTGAATTAGATATTTTATTGAAAATATCAAACCTTTGGAAATAAAATTGATTGAAATTGTCTGCAGAACCGTTTGAAAAATTTCGAATCCCGATGAATTGTGGTGTACACAATTTCTCTAAATAAACCTCAACATTCCCGAACCAAATGTACAAAACTCACTCTTGGAAAACTCGTTAATTTAGGTCGAGTTTTACATCTTAGGTTAGGTTATTGTTATATTTAGAGCAATATACCTTAAGCTAAGAAAGCTGTTCAACCACAGTCTCGGGTTCAATTTTCCTATTATTTTGCGCAAATCTCGAACGTTATTAATACGAAATCAACTCGGACTTACTCCAGTCACAACCACAAACATAGGCGCCGACTTTTGGATTTTCGTGTGGGGGCTAAAAAGAGGCAAGAGGCAACAGAAAATTGACCAAATAAAAACTATTTTTCTTAAAATTGGTACATAAATAAATAAAATTGTACAAAAGATTCGAATTTATCGTATGACAAAATATCTACCAAATTTTAAAAATTTTGACTTTTTTTAAATTTACCGCGACATAAGATTCAACATAAGACATAGAACATAAATTTCAACTGTATCTATGTTGAAAATATATAAAATTTATTTCATGGGAGTCTACAAAATCTACCGTAGTTTTCACTAAAATCTGATAATTTTGTTATTAAGTTCTGACAATACTGCATTTTAAATCTGGCAACACTGGTGGCAATACTATTTGCTAGTCCGCATGCGTTACTTACAGAGTACTTTAGTTAATACAATATGACAAGTTGGAAATGTTATAAAATAAATAATGGAATAGGTATAAATTGTTGCTCTGCATAAGTAATTAATTTATTGAAAATATTTCAAAATGAGTGTACTTTTTTTTGATATTAAAAAAAATTTATGTGTGGGGGGAGAACCCCTTTACATATTTCCGTGTGCCCACAAAAGATCCTACTCCAGAGGCACAATTGAAATTTATATCATGCAAGTGTACAACAGGATGTGCTTCAAAATGTGGCTGCAAGGAACCAGGTCTAAAGTGCTCAGCAATCTTCTCATTCTGTAACTTAAACTCCTGTGAAAACATTGCCGAAGTTTTAGCAGACTCTAAGAAGGAACAGGAGGAAAATGAAGATGAAATAGAAATATTCCAAGTATTTATAGCATCCCTGGAAGAAAAGGAGAACGAAGAAGCAGGAGATGAAGATAAATATGAGAAGAGTGATTCCAAGAAAAAACCTGCAAAAGAAAGCATACATATATACATATGGGGATACCAAGTTTTAAAAAAAAGCTTCATTTGCACTACCTCATAGGCGATCTGGAAACGAGTAATATACAGACATTACCTAAATATTTATAATTCATACATGCTTAGGTATTATGATATAATAAAATAATAACAATAACAGTCAATAGGTAATATTTGAAATTAACAGGCAAAATCCGCTTTCTTCTGTCATATTTTGTAGACCGTTGCCTGAGAAAAAGTTGTTATATACAAATTTAGGATATTTTATTTTCTACAACTTTGTATATTACTATTTTTACAGTAAAATGCAGCGGAAACGAGATATATTTGAAAAACCCAATATTGGTTGATATTATCCAAGATGGGGGCGCCGGCGGCAACTATTCGTGTTTACAAATTTTAGCATTTCATTAGGGCTCCAAAATGAACAAAATTGCCAACTATAAACTTTCCTCGACCTTTTTCAAGGTAAAACTAGCTATTAACTGGACTATGCTTAGTTATTTATTATTCAAAATTGTATATATGTAAAGACAGATTACAAAGTTAATTCTGTTAGCACATCATAAATGAAATACAAAATTTGCAGTTTTTCATTTTTACGAGTAACTACTATTTGTAAATTTAGTTTTCTTATTAGGTAGTGTTCAATTTCGAGTATGATGTTAATGTTTTAGTTTTATTGAAAATAGCATTTCCTCAAATTGTCCATGGGAACATGGGGTTAGACGAAATTTGCGATTTACATTTATATATGTTACCGGACAAATACGATTTGAGGACAAACTAGTTTGGCCTAGGCCTAGGCCAAACTAGTTCCTAATAGGATCAATCAATCATTAGTTTTGTGCGTTACGTTAGGTAAGATTTTGTTAAGTTGAATATGTTTATAAAATAAATGATACGTACTCATTATAATTGCTATTATTTTAAATAAAATATACCTATCAAAATTCTACCTGACGCGCAATTCTTATGATTGATTGATCCCATTAGAAACTAGTTCGATCTAGCTCAAACTACTTTATCCTGAAATCGTGTTTGTACGGTAACATAGGTACACATGTAGTGAAATAGTAGTAAGTAGTAAGAATTTTTTTTTATTTTTTTGTTAATTATACATAAATGCAGCAATAACTAGACATTTTAATTTCAATTGAAATTATAATTTATAACCTATTTTTGAGAAAAACTTTTTTTCAACCTTGAAAACCTTATTGACCAATATAAGTTTATTGTAGCTCCACATAGAATGTTACACAAAAATTCATTATCTACGATTCTAATTGTTTGTAATTTTAAATTTCTAGTGAGTATGTACATATGTGTGGTAACTAATTCAGTTCGCAATATGAGTAATGTTTGCCCGTATTACGAGTGAAGCATGCCACCGACAGTTCGAAATATGCTGCATTGTATGAACAACTGTGTGTTCGTGGTTATTCGGTTTGCCTTTGTATTGTCACCCATTAACGACAATTTTCAACGCTAAAATTGGAATATGGACCAGTACTATTTGTTGTCACGAGGTATTTAATCTCACAGATTAATGACGCAAAGTGACGTCATCTGCAATTTAACACCAGAAAAACAACCGAAAATAATTTTGTTTGCATAGGAAATAAAAGAATATGTATTTTGAAATTTATTATGCCATAATCCACAATGAATATATTTATTATTTGTTGTAATACGTATCGTGATATCCTATTGATTTTATTTTTATTTTGAAGATCAGTTTGAAAATTTAAAATAACTAGGTTCTTACTTAGAAAACCTTTATTTTTGTTTTTTACTTATTTTTTAAATAGGTATAAAAAAATCATATGTAAAATGTTTTTAATTACATTATAAGTTAAGTTTACCCCGACATCAAAAGTTTGTTAGTCCCAAGCGAAAAAAATCGATTAAGCAGCATTATCCGAAAGCTCCAACATACTGCGGGCCAAAAAATTTTTATGTACGAAGGATATTTTGAAAATATGCCAGAAGTTCTTTGCAATCATTGACGGAAACAGGATATTAAAAATTTTACACATGAAAAATATTAATATTATTATTTCATCATTAGCGATATCTGTGTATAAAGCAGATTTGCACACCCAGCAATAGGTAATAAGCCGTGATGATATATTTATTTTATTTATTCTAAAAATATTAATGTACATGCATATATTGCAGTGAGTTAAGAAACTACTGAAA
The DNA here is from genome assembly GCA_963082715.1 of Harpalus rubripes. NCBI lineage: Eukaryota > Metazoa > Arthropoda > Insecta > Coleoptera > Carabidae > Harpalus > Harpalus rubripes. The sequence continues at coordinate 71,838,720 of OY720448.1, read as the reverse complement.
AAATATCTAGTGTATATCTTTTTGAAGTAAACAGTATAGGTTTGTTTTCTTTAAAATTTACAGTAACTTTGAAATGTGAAACCTCCCGCATTTGTGAGAAAGTGCGATAGAATATATCCTCAGAATTCTCCAACGATTTGTTGTTTGTGTAAACTTTTAAATCACATTATATTTTGTTTCGTATTGTTGTGATTTGATGATTTCCATTCCATTCGTCTGGAGTCGATTTATGTCGCCATCGCGGAGCCCGGAATGAAATGAAGAACGGCGGCGTCGGTATTGGCGTCGCTTTGCGCAACAGGTGCACGTAATGGCAGTTCCGTGTTCGCGATTCCATGGCTTTTTGTCTCAGAAGCCGATGCTGCCGATGCCAGCGTCGCTGTGAAATATTAGAAGCTTTTACTTATTTCCAGGAAAACAATGCGATGGCACATAGGTGCAGTCAGCTAGGAATGGTAGGATGAAAGAAAAACTGCCCTTGAAATTCCTATAATGTAAATTTATATATCGCCGAGTGAATAGAAATATTTTTTATAAAAGAACCGTCAAATGTAATAAATGTTAATTACACTTAATAATGGCTCCGTAAACCAATTATTTTCATCGCTTTTTATGAAATTTTTCTACTCAATAGAACCAAATCGACACCCGTCAAGTCAAAATGTTCAATACGTCTCCCTATTACTTTTTCGTGAAGAATGTAATTTAAAATTATTTAGCTTTAGTACTATTTAAATTAATTAATTAGTAATTATTTTATGATTTTCATATAAATTTGTTGTATATGATTATGGTTTATTGGCCAATTAATATATTTTATAAAAGAAGTCAATTCTTTTTACCTTCCGTCACCTTTAGGTAAGGAAGGTATTGTTTTTGTTCAAAAAATTCGGTGGTGAGTTTTTAATGAATAAGCACGTTTTAAGGTCCCTAGAATACGATTTTACTATTTTTACGATGATGTCTGTATGTGTGTGGGTGTGTGTGTGTGTGTGTGTGTGTGTGTGTAACAAAATTTTCGTCTGCGATAACTCTAATACTACAATTCCAAAAATTATAATTCTTTCGTATTCCTCTTTGTTGCATCCGTATGAAGAGCTGATTAGATTTTGGTTATAATTGGTCAACCGGAAATACCCTAATTTGAAGATTTTAACAGTTTTTCTTGAAAAAACGATGTTAAATATCATTTTTTCACATTTAATGTTATTAAAAATATTAAAGAACATTGTATTCTCTATACGATTTGACTGCATTTTATACTTCATATTAAATGGATATAGAGTTATAAGATTATAAAGAAATTAAATTTCATAAATTAGCCAGCTATGCTAGAAACAGCTACTATATTAAGAAAATTCAGGTTGAAAGATGTTAGTGTCAAGTGCAATTGACATAATCGTAGTATATTTGTGTTAGGATCTTTTTGCTCGAAATTTTCTGTATGAAATTTGTATAATATACATACAACTGTCGAAAGGTAATGTACATACAAGAAATTTAGAATCTTTTGCAAGGAACTTTCTGTATGGATTTTATAGAAAATACAAACGCATTTACGAAAATTCTACCGGTAGATACCGCATCTACCGACTGTGTTCGAAAACACGATGGTAAAAAGTTACCGTATTCGAAAATTGTTCAATATCTACCAGATCCATGAAGAATCTAATCTCAAAAAAGTTAGTTATGCAAAGCGAAGCGTGCGCGGTAAAAATGGAAATGTGTTCAAAGTAGGACTCTGCTCAGTTTGTTATGGATCTACCCTGTTTACCACTTGCATTCATAAAATATCAATTCCGGTAAAAAGCTGTTTACCGGTAACAGTTCACCGGTAGAATTTTCGTAAATACCTCATATAACTGACGGATGGTAATGTGCTGGCCACATCAAATTTTTTCTGTGTAATTTCAATTTAAAATGTGGAAATTAATCAAAATATTTTTAAGTATTGTAATTTTATAGTAAGCATCAATATTAATAACGTGTATGGTCAAATGCACCTATTTTTTAATTGGAAACAAATAAGAATTAAATTAAAATCACTGCACCTGTAGAAATATTTATTCAGTCGCATCATGGGATAAAGCTGACCAAGAAGCAGCTCAGGATGAAGGCAAAGCAGAAAAAACACTATTAACTAGTACTAGAGAATGTTATCCATTTTTGTTGAGCTAAATACTCGTATGTTTGTCTTAATATCGTTTCGATATGTAAAACACACCATTTATTAATACTTTTGGGTGTCCCAAGTAATTGTCGGAACAGCAATTTAGTACGGGAAAACATTTTTTGAAAATATTATTCCGTCTCGTAAAATTTTATGGTATGCTTTCAACATATAATTTTAATAAAAATAAATCTAGTATGCGAGTATTTCAAAAAATTAACATTGCTTATTTGTTAAACTTAGTAGGTCATTTAAAAGTGGTATTTAACAGTTAACTCAAAATTAAATTGATTTTTACCATGTCTTTAAATTAAGTTTACTCAGTTATCAAAGGATGTAAATTAAAAAATTGGAGCAACAATTAATACAGAATTTTATAGAGCAGCATTCATTTTTTGAAATACTCGCATACAAGATTTATTTTTACCATGCTTTTGAATGAAGGTTACTCGGTTACTAAAAATGTAAATTCTAAAATTTCAGAATTTATGCACTAAAATTTTATACATTTTTTAAATGAAATTTTTACGACACAAACAATATATTAAAAAATTGATTTCTGTATTAATTTCTATATGAAACATTGCTTGGAACATCCGGTGTATACTAATCTTAAACATCCTTTATTTACTCGCAAATAGAATTCCGATAATAGAAGCCTTTTTAATAAATCGGGTTAAAGTAAACACAATGGCTGGTAGCACGAGCGTGGTTCTAACATCTGTTTTAACTAAAACCATGCCAACGACATGGCACATACTTCAGGGTTATTAACAAAATCAGAGTTGCCAATATACTGGTTAACTCGAAAATGTATTGACAACCATATTCAATAAATTAGACTTCATTATTTTAAATTGTTTATACTACAAAGAAGGCAAGACATAAATCGTATTAAACACTTTTAAATAATGCCGTCAAATATATGAAATATGGTTGTCTGTGCATTTTTGGCTTACTCAGTACATTGGCAACATTGATTTTTTTAATAACCCTGAAGTACGTGCCAAATTGTTAGTATGGTTTTAGTTAAAACCGGTGTTAGAACCACGCTCGTGCTACCAGCCAATGTGTTTAAGAGGCTGCTGTTACTTTCACGGTGAGCTTGCCCGCGACGTGGGAGACGAAGAAGGCGATGGGTTGGGCCGGCAAGTACCCCCACTTCTACAGAGTATACACCCCTATTTACGAAATATTGAAGGGCGAGACAGGCTACAGGCTAGCACTTTCACTGTCCAAGCCTTATGACTTCTCAACAACGATTTAAAAATCAGAATTACCATTCCGGCTATACATTTCAGACGCTAAAAGAACGAAATCATAGACGTTTTTCTCTAAAACAGAATAACCATAATGTTTTTTTATTAAAATTAAATTTAAAAAAAGCTGCCTGTAGCTTATAGCAGGAAATGTTTTTTGATCATTATACCATGCAGTATACCACCACAAGATTGAATCTGATTTTTTTGACTACAATTACCATTTTCTAGTAAAGATTATATGCGTCAACTGTATTATTCTCAGAATTTATAGTACCTATGTGTACATATTGATTGAAGGTGACATATATCATTGTAACTCTGCCACTAACACAATGAAAATTCTTTCTAGGAATCAAGTCCCTTCGCTCTCTTTCTCATAGTAGCTAAGAATACCGATCTGCCGATAATATTCTCGGTGACGTGGGAGTTTTCCAGTGCATTGATTGCTTCTTGGTTTCCGGATGGTACTGAAAAATCTATGTTTTATCTAATTATCTTTTTCGGCAAGTCAAGTTCTGTAGAGGCAACCTCACTGCAAATCTGTTTCCTGACATATTTCTGTCCCTGGCTGAGGTTTTCTGGTACCATTTTGGCACAAACTTCGTCCATGCCTAATTGGTCTTGCAATATCTGTCATACTTGTACACCGGGACAAGGCTCCTGCCCACCAAGCACTGACTGTAAAGCAGTTTCTGGCTAAGGAGAAAATTATTGCATAGGAATATTCACCTTACTTGCCGGATTTGGCACCATGTAACTTCTATCGGTTTTCAACGTTCTCTTGTCCGTACACATCCGTCAACAGTTCCAAACACTTAGGGCCACTTTTACAATCATTAGATAAACCTCGTATAACGCTATACCAGGTATAAAATAGGAAATTGTATTTTACAAACCTCGGATAAACCTCAGATAGAATAACCACCAGTATTTCTTATCCCATGGAAATCGGTCGTAAAAACCTTGGATAACTTTATCCCTGGTTGTTATGGTTACCACGTAAACACAAGCGATATGTTGTTTTTCATACGTTTGACAGATGTCAATAAAGTATTTCTTCATCACTGTCAGAATCAAAAATTACATTTATATTATCTAAAATCGTGGACAATGCAAATTGAAAGGCAGAATTATAACAATATTGAAGAAAAATAGTCTAACAAAAGAAAAATTTATTGTGGCAATACCAACCTATAGTGATTTAACGTAATTGTTGGTATAACTATCTGATAGATAAAAATGCATTGTAAAAGACAGTCTTATTTATCGAAGGTATAGTTGCTAGGATAAAGATATACCTCTGATAGCTATACCATAGTTTATCCATCAATTGTAAAAGTAGGCCTAACTCAGAGATTTTTTTCAATTTTATAAAGAATTTCAGATTAATGCGCTGTTCATTTTTAAAATTAGACATGATTCCGGCAAAACGATCAAATACTTGTACTTGTATCTTTAATTATTACTTATAACTGACTGACTACTACAAGGGAAATAGGCTTATTCTCATCTTAATAACATATTACTAATTTATTTTACACTTTTTCACAAAAAATTAGTCTGAAAAAATTTAATTTCGAGCAGCAGCCTCTTAACAGTTCAAATAAAATCAATATTACCTTAGCCTCAGAAAAGAACATAAAGAAATAAGAACAAAATCTGTTTATAAGTACTGTTTTTTATCTTATTGATAAATTTCTCTATTGATTAACAAAAAAAAATGAAAAAGTTTCGTGCTGGTGAAAATGCAGATTTGGTGTTTCGTTATGAATATTTGTAACGGTAATGGTATAGTTGTGCGTCCAAGAATGAATTTAATCAGTAACTAGTTTTTACCTATTTTTTATTTTATTAGACACTGATTTTTCTAAAATTTAAATAACTAAAAAACTTCTGCTTTTATCAAGTTGTAGCAAGAGTAACTTTTTTTGTGTATTTTTTCAATGTTTGTAATATTTTATTAGTAAAAATCTGGCCAACACATAACCTCTCGCCAGATATTTTACCTAGTTGTACGCATAAAACGAAAAATATTTTTAAATACAAATACATATATTCTCACTGCAAAATAATTCTCATGTATATTTGCAAAATCTGGATATTTTAATATAAATTATGTACAATACATAATTTTTTTTTTGTATTCAATATCCAGTAATTTTCTTTTTTTTATATTCGTCATTTTTTCGCAAATTCCTTTTGTATACTTTTTACGTATATTCTTTTGCGTTGTTGACTTTTTTTATTTTCATAATCTTCATAATGATGTACAAATATTTTTGACAGTGGCATACAAATATTTTTGACAGTGACATTTATTTGCCAATTACAAACATTTAAATTTCTTGCCTTGAAGTAGTTCGATCTGAGAATTTTTACATCAAATTATTTTATATGTATTTCTTTATCTCTAAATCTATAGAAGATATAATAATAAATTTATATTTATCGAATAAAGAATTTAACGTTCTTTAATATAAGTATTTACATAAATTTTCGATAAATAATATTTAGATGATTTTTTTGTTGTAACTACTACTTCCGGTTGTCCAATTGTTACCAAAACTTAAATAACTCTTCCCATTATTGTTAGATTGAGGAATCCGTAGTTAAAAATGTCTTAAGTCTTAAAGTATTTGAGAAATCGTGGATCCAACATCCACACACACATACGGACATCATCGAAAAAATGTTATCATCGGATTCTAGAGACCTTAATACGTGCTTATTCACTAAAATCTGGATATGCGATTTTTAGCATGAATGCAATACCTCTCTTAGCGAGAGGTAAAAATGAAAAAATAACAATGTAAAACTTGATATACAGAAACAGAAGAATGTATAAACATGTACCTAAATAAGTAGTATCCTCATACCAAGTTTCAAAATTTTAGTGCGACTAGTACCAAAATTATTTTAAAAAAGTGTCTGTTGAGGTGCACCTTCAAAGGGCTGTAACTCGATAACGCAACGTTTCCGTACATGTGTTTTAACGTTTTTCGCTTTCTTTTGATCTGTAGTATTATCCATTAAAAAAATAAGAAAACCGTAAACACTTGTATATTTTGGAAAATATTTCAAATTGAAATAAATGCAGAATCTAAAACGTTTGCTACTTTCTGTGATGGAAGCAAGGGAAGAAGTAAGAGGGGATGCTAAACCAATCACAAAATAGACGTTAAAACTGGGACGTACCCGTCCGTGAATTGCCTGCGAGAGACATCTAGTAAGGAAACTACACACTAAAATTTAATTAATTTTAAATTGTAATAACATTATAACACATTAATAAATTATCATTTTCTAAATTGAAATCTTTTATAAACAGCATATATTAATAACTTATTAAGTCACATTTCAAAATTTCGTAATCCAAACCATAAAAAAATATACTTTAAAATTAAGAATTTGAAACTTAATTTATTTTGTTATAATTAACAACAATGCAAATTTAGTTCAGTAGCGAACTTTTTACAGGTTTGCTTACATAGTGTGCAAAAGCAGAACGAAATCTGTACAATAATACAGTCTCCACACTGCTACGAAATTAGTAAATATCGTCAAATTGACCTATTTTAATACTATATTACTCATTTATTTTAAATTATTTTTAAAAAAAGCCTCTGTCGCGAACTAAAATCAACCTTCATTATTCATCATGCCAAATTTCAATAATTTATTATTTATAATAAAGTCACAGGACTATGGAGAAAAAGACACAGACAGCAGCCTCTTAAGCATCCTAACTCGAAGAAGGCTATGAACAATGGAACGTATGTTAATTTAAAAGTATTAAGTTAAATGTAATTTTTACACGAGATGTCAAAAATGTTATCTAAAGAAATTAAAATCTTTTCTTCTTGAATCTCATTTAAGAAATGAAAATTAGAAAACGACGAATGTCAATGTATCCTTGTTTATTATCTTTTCTGCTTAAAATTAGATTCCAAGATCAATTTTGCCAATTTGACTTTTGAATTGAATAATGGTCAGACATAAGTTTCTTTGTTCATAGCCTACTCCTAGTTAGGCTTCTTTTTGAACACTGTAATATTAGCAAATTTCATATTAATAACAACAAAAAATGAACTCATTCTGCAATGTTCAATTTAAATATAACAATTATTCAATAACGAGCAATTAACCAAGAACCTATGATTCCGCGTTGCGCTGCGAAATTTTCACCGTCCAACACTCACACTTGCCTAGCCTGAAATAAGAAAACAAAGCTAGTAAATATAATCAGTGAGATATTTACCGACCAGATCTAAAAGACATTGCCCCAGTTGCATGAATCATTGTGAACTTTAATCAGGTTGTTAATTTTGACAAGGCTTATTTTCGAGCTTATTTTCCAATGTATTCTTGTACGTATCCATGGTTACAATGTGTAGTTAAACACATGATCGGCTAAGAACGTTTTATGCAACTGGTCCATTAAAATATCAATCAAAAAATATTATTACTCATACAATCTTTTTTTTGTAATCCTGGAAACTATTGAGATTACTATGAATACGGTCTCTGAGTATTGTCATAATAGAGAAAATAAGAATTAAATTAATCTAATTAGATAATGCCCGGGTTCACCAACATCAAAAAATCTTCGAATATAGTTTATTCGTCGAATACGTGTAAAATATCCCGTCAAATTATGACAGCTACAATAAATACACCGTCATTTATGTTATTGTTTTCATGCGATTATTTTTCTCTTATTCAACGAATTTGGAGATTTATTTCAAATTCAACCGGTTATAATAAATGGAAAATAGCATTTTTGCTGTTCAATTTCCTTCATAAAAAATAAATAAATATAGATAATCTTTTTTGCAGAAGAAATTATCTTTGAGGATATTTTATTTTTATTTTAGATTTTTTATAAACATATTATTGTTTCAATTTTATTCTTAAAATCAAACTTCTGTTGTACCAGAGGTCTGCACGGGTCTAATTTTTTAAATTCTATCCGGCTCAACCCGATATATTTAGGATTCGGCCCGACACGAACCCGAAACTTTTTAAATTAATTACCCGTACCCGGCTCAAACCCGAATAAAAATTAATTTGAGCAAAATAAAGCGCTATTTGAAATAAATAATATGAAAATAATAAAGAAGTGAAATCACAATTATTATTATAAATCCAATTAAAAAATATGAAATTCTGTATATTTGATCCGCTAGAAAGGAACCGGAATAAAATAATTCTACCCGAACCCGGCCCGACCCCGAATACATTTTACGTAATCCGACCCAGGCCCGGCCCTCGGGCCGAGCCGGGCCTTTGCCCGATGGCCTAGTTGGGACCCGTACAGGCCTCTATGTTGTACTAATAAGTTGTTTTTGTAATAATATATATTTTTAATGCACGAAACAGTCTAATAAAAGACTACAGTCTTTTTTAATCCAATGTTGAAGCTATAAAATTTCGATCAAATATCAATTTTTTGTTGTGAAGGACGTCATATATGTCATTTTTTATATTTATTAGTGGAAAAAATTATTTTCATAAAGATATTATGAGTAAAAACCTCTATGATTAATGGAAAACATCAATTAATCACTTTTGTGCAATAAATAATTTAAGTGATATTTAGCTTTACTAAAACATTAAATCCATCTAAATTACTATATATCTTGTAAAATCTGCAAATATTTGAAAGTTTTTATTTATTTTACTGTATACTGGGAACAATGGAAATAAACCATGGTGGAATTTTCTGGAATAATCCATCGCTCGGACAATATGAATATGTATAAATGAAGAACTAATTACTTTTTTCAGAATTTTTCAAACAAAAGAGATACTTTGCTTGGAACGACTTATAACTTGTCAAATAAAAATACGTATTAATGTAAGATGCTAATACTAATTTCTCGAAATCTGCCATGCAGCATTTTATTGTCTTGCACAAACGTTTGCTCTGATATTCGAATGTGCTCTTTACGAATTTTTGTACGATGTTTGACGAATGTGTACATGATTATATGTAAATTTCTGTAAGATTTTACTTACCCCTATGGAGGTACAAGCGTGTACAGGAATGTCGGTTGTGCAAGAAAATAAATGCTGACATTTCGAGTCAACATTAATACCTAGTCGAGATATAAAAATTAATAATAGATGGAGTCTAAGGTTAAATTTAACTAAAACTATTATAATTACCCCTTAACCTTAAAATTAATTTTAATAAAAACTAGATACGTATTTCGAGGACTAAGTTCTCATCATCAGTAATACAACAAGTGAAAAGTTAAACAGAGTAGTCAAGATTACTCAACATGTCAACCATGCCAGAGGTCCTAACAACTCTGAAAAACAAGGGAGAGAACTGGGGTTATATAGGGATGGGAGTCACAGGTGAATGATTACCTATAAACTAAGATAATTTTCGTCCAATAATGAGTCATTAAATATTAAATCGTCCAATAAAATTTAACTTTGTAATAAATTGAAAAGTTTTGAGTTTGGTATGGGGCCGAGATCTGCGTTCATCAAATTCTTTTTATATTTATTTATTATTAAACTCTCGTATGCATCTAAATATCTATCATTATTAATATGTTTTAAAAGTTTAATATTAGAATTGTTAACTCTGTGATTATTAATGAACATATGTTGAGCTACGCTAGATTTTTCTGGATTACCGCTTTTTAGATGATAAAAATGTTCTTTAAACCGAGTATCAATTTGTCTTTTAGTTTGACCGATGTAAACTTTATTACAATCATTACAACTAATTTTATAAATACCGGATTTTTTGTGAGTATCTATTTTATCTTTAGGATTACCTAATAACGATTTAATGGTATTATTTGATTTGTAAGTTACTGTTAAATTATGATTTTTAAAAATTTTGTTTAAACTTTTGGAAGCTTTATCGTACGGTAGTGTTATGTATTTATTATTATTTTTATTATTAGATGGTGTTAGCGTTGTAAAATTAGAAATGGATTGGCGAATTTTAAATTTATGAACTAATTTATCGATAGTTTTAACCGGGAAGCCGTTATACTTAGCTATTTCTTTAATATAGTTTAGTTCAGTTTTAAATCGTTTTTTGTTTAAAGGAAATTTAGTTAATCTGTTTATTAAGAAATTAAACGAAGCTAATTTATGTTGCCAAAAATGATTTGAGTCAGCCGTTATAAATCTATTAGTGTTCGTGGATTTTCTATAGATATCAAAATCTAATTTGTTCTTGTTTCTAATAACCAGTACGTCCAAAAAAGGTAACTGTTCATTGGTTTATTTTTCGATTGTAAATTTAATTGATGGGAAAACTGAATTTAAACTGTCCAGAAACTTTTTCAAATCGCATTTATTGGTATTAACTATGGCAAAAATATCATCTACATATCTAATCCAAACTCTAGGAAAATAATTGTTGTTTTTCTTAAACTCAATTTCGAAATTACTCATAAATAAATTAGCTAAAAATGGTGATAAACTATTTCCCATAACTGTGCCTTCATTTTGGTGGTAATATTTATTATTTACTTGAAAGTAATTTTGCTTCATACAAAGTTCAGTAAGTTTTAAATACTCATTAATTTTTGAATCCTCTAAGTCGTTATTTTCTAAAAATGTCTTCCCGGTTAAAACTATCGATAAATTAGTTCATAAATTTAAAAATCGCCAATCCATTTCTAATTTTACAACGCTAACACCATCTAATAATAAAGATAATAATAAATACATAACACTACCGTACGATAAAGCTTCCAAAAGTTTAAACAAAATTTTTAAAAATCATAATTTAACAGTAACTTACAAATCAAATAATACCATTAAATCGTTATTAGGTAATCCTAAAGATAAAATAGATACTCACAAAAAATCCGGTATTTATAAAATTAGTTGTAATGATTGTAATAAAGTTTACATCGGTCAAACTAAAAGACAAATTGATACTCGGTTTAAAGAACATTTTTATCATCTAAAAAGCGGTAATCCAGAAAAATCTAGCGTAGCTCAACATATGTTCATTAATAATCACAGAGTTAACAATTCTAATATTAAACTTTTAAAACATATTAATAATGATAGATATTTAGATGCATACGAGAGTTTAATAATAAATAAATATAAAAAGAATTTGATGAACGCAGATCTCGGCCCCATACCAAACTCAAAACTTTTCAATTTATTACAAAGTTAAATTTTATTGGACGATTTAATATTTAATGACTCATTATTGGACGAAAATTATCTTAGTTTATAGGTAATCATTCACCTGTGACTCCCATCCCTATATAACCCGAGTTCTCTCCCTTGTTTTTCAGAGTTGTTAGGACCTCTGGCATGGTTGACATGTTGAGTAATCTTGACTACTCTGTTTAACTTTTCACTTGTTGTATTACTGATGATGAGAACTTAGTCCTCGAAATACGTATCTAGTTTTTATTAAAATTAATTTTAAGGTTAAGGGGTAATTATAGTAGTTTTAGTCGAGATATATTTCACATATTATTGCTATTTTTAAATTATTTATAATCTCAATATTTATATACCTATATGTAGAATAAATTTTAAACACAATTTAATGAAACAGAATTTTTTTATATTTATAGAAAAAATGAATTTTTCCAAGGGAAACATTTAAAACATAATACATAATATACATATTTTAGTTTCGAAATACAGAAACAGCAGGCAATGCGCAGAATATTTTTACTTTTTAAGTTTTACATATGCATAACTATAAGTTTGGATACATTTCTTTACAGATCTTAATAATAAAGTACCAATTCTATTAACCCTATTCTCAGCAAAACTGTAGGTGTTAAAGGTCTGTAAATCTATAAATACCTAATGAACAAAATCGTAACGTAACCTGCTAACGCTTATGTATAATTTGTATTAATCAACAAAATTTGATTTGTTTTTGTCAGATCTGTAAGACATGTAAGTAGAAAAAAAACAGAAGTATTTTACTGCAACTGCGATTTTATTGGAGCAGTACCATGTTTGTTTACACTTTCAAAGATTTCATTTTGAGCAACTATGAAACTAAAAAAATACTGTGATAGTGAGTTTTGTATAATAAAATTTTAAAATTGGTTCATATTTCATTATTATGAGTAAAATTATTAGCACCGAATCAATTACGCCTTCTCATATGCGCATAACTCTGAAACAAGCTATGTGTGAGACTTTGTTTACATGAACTTATCCACTTGTTTTTATGAAATTTATTTAAATTTTAAGTTAGGTTATTTAATCTTGAACGGTCTTGTGTGTAATTAACAAGAATAAACATTTAATTCTGTACATAGACCCATAAATGGAATGAGATAAAAAATTTAGACATGATGAAGTTTAGTATCTGTTTCTGATTAAACTTAGAATTCAGCCATTCGCTCTCAATCACGTTGTCACACTATTACCTATTTATGTAAAGTGCGGGTTGGCCTATCGCGTGAGATATTATCTTGTTCAAATTCGGAATAAACAAAAAAAAATACAATTGTGTTACATGATTATTAGTTTTCAATTATAAACTTTGAATGGGTCACTTCAAATGGTTTTGAGGGTCACTTATAGGTCCTCGGGTCATAGGTTACCGGCTACTGATTTACTCTTCACGGTCACTGCTTTCATTAATTTAACCATAAAATAAAAATTTAATTTTACTCGTAATATTTAGATTTAACTTGTATACTTCTCCTAAAATGGCCTATAATCTCGCATATAAAATGCACTCTTCTCCAAAAATTGCAATAAAGTTCAAATGCGTATTATAAATTTCAAACATACTAAAATTACTTTCATCAAAATTTAAACATGCCTCAATACCCTACAATATCTGCATGCTGCCATTGAATAAATAACTAATATATTATATTTTGCACGTTATTTACCTATAAAATCGGTAATGATGATGACGTAATTGTACCATTTGAACGTTTACCAGGCGTCACCCCACGGGTACTCATTGCTGGCGTGGAGAGTGCACCACATTTTGTATTCCAGAACCAAGAATTATCGAATGGAGGATTTGTACTGCATAGTTACCTAGTACACACTATAGTATTATACACTATTTGTGGAAATTTAAAGCAGATTATTTTTACCTCCCGTAAATTGTAGAAAAGAGATTCAATAATTATTATATTAAAAATATCATGAGCTATTTTTGGATAAAGAGCCTCTTTAATGCAGCCTGCAATATATCTAAAATTTTATTTTAACATATTTATGTTTATTTATTATTAGTATTATTATATTTAATTATTATTTATGTTCAAGTGTGTATGGTTATACAGGTGTCGCGGTATTAATAGTATTCACATGTACCTGTGTATGTATACCGATTCACAATCAAAAATTAGGTTAGATTAGGTATGTTACCTCAAAGTAAAGTAGTTGTAATACTTTTCTCATTTCTTCATTTTATTCATCTGTCCTTTTCTGTTATTAGCAGTTAATTCTGATTTTTTTTATACCTGAAGTTTGGCATTATCATTGCCAAACATGCATAACAGAAATTAAAGATATCGCTCCTTCACTATAGGATAGGTAATTTGT